>CM076569.1:653675930-654121237 GCA_034641835.2 Pinus albicaulis
AATCTGGGTCGTCCATTTCCCACCTATCCAACGGTCCTTATTCCCTCCGATTGCAAGTCTTACCGCCATTTCAAAACCCTCCGATTCACTTTCCACCGTTGATCTGATCTGCAGATCAACGGCCAGCGCTTAATCGCATCGTTGCGTTTCAATCACATCCCCTTTTCTGCCACCCCCGATTGAGATCCTCCGATTAGATCTGGACCGTCCACGTGTCCAGATCGGACGGTCCAAAACCACCCCGCCTTATTTCTTCTCCCCGCTCTCATCTTTCGGTTTTGCGCCGATCTCCACCGTTAGATGTTTTTATCGGACGGCTATGCTCCTCCCCCGCCATCTGAAGCAGTTTAAACCTATTTTTCGCAGGATTTCTTAAATTGTTTTGTGTTTGATGCAGGTGTTCTAAATGGTTTTCCATTGTATAACGAAGAAATGCCAAGGGCTGGGAATGACGATTCTCATGCCCTCGTTTCATTACAGAGAAGCCATTCACGGGGCTCTATTCCATGTTTCGTCAGTACTCTATGAGTATTGATGCCATAAAGCCCAGTGCGGGTCTGCACATCGACAAGACACTGTTTTAATTCAAACACAGTTAAAGAGTATCATTTTTGAAGACAGAGCACAGCAGATGAAGATTGAAGACAATTTTTATGGGGATTATGGCTAAGACAGTTATCAAAAGCCTAATCCCCAATCTAAAACAAAGTTTAAAAGAAAACCTAAAGTGTTTCATCGGGCATATTGCCTCCACCGCCATACTTTGAGGCAAATTGATTCCTCAACCACCGCAGTGCCACCTATTGCCTCAAAATGCTCAGTCAGAGGCTAAATTTATTGAACAGGATCAGATATTATGCCTCGAAACAGCCAAAGAAGTTATTTTTGCCCCAAATTCAATGACAGAATATCTGTAGAGTTGCTCCCCACAGTACGCAGAGCCTCAAAGTCAAATAAAGCTCCTGCTGAGCTTAATTCATAAATGTAAAGCAGTTAATACAGTGTTCCACCTGTGAATTTCTTCATCGAGCTCCTCAAAAGGCCACGAAGTCTTGAATCTGTATTAATTGCTTCAAGAGATCTTTTGTTAGGTCTCACCTCCTCATCCTTCTATAAATACTTCAGTAGAAGATGAGTGAAGGGTTGGATTAGTTGGTTGTTAATGTAATTGTTGAAACATTCTATGTAACTGAGCTGAAAACTCTTGACTGTAGATAGTGGTTTCATCGGCTCTTGGAGCTCTGCTTGTAGTAGATAGGTTAGGTTGTGAAGAGAGATGGATTAAAACATTGGACCTGAAGATTGTAACCGGTTTGAAGCATCAATACAAGCTGATTTATGGGATCCTGGTCTATGTTGATGGTGATGTTATTCTCACTGTGAACTTGTCATTTTATTTCCGTTTTCAATTCGTTTCATTTTCCACTGTAAAGAACAGTTTGAACAGTGTTAGGACTTACTGTATACCAGTAACCTTCTCTGGCTGAGAAATCTTTATTCCAATGTTTTCTTCTAATTGTGTTATTTAGAAATGATTTAATTCAGTCTAAGTACAGAGATGTTGGCGTTCCCTCATCTTTTCGTCACAGCTGAATGTTATTTTTAGATGTTGCTTTCAATATATGTTGAGTAAGGAATGAATTGAGGAAATCAAAGGTTAGCCCTGAGTCCCTTTCTTGTTTTCTCAACTATTCGATTGTTTCCCTTAGGATGTGTTAAAAGCTGACTAGTTTCGAAGTACTTATCAGATCTTAGGCCATTCTGTGTTATCTTTGTGATTGTCTTGGATGTAACTAAGTAAAGGAGAGCTAGGAGGATTAGGGTGAGCCCAGCCCACTAGTTTCTACTCCAAAGGTTGCCTTCAAGTTTCCCTTCGTTTTTATTTGTATTCTATTAGAAGTGTATCAAAGGCTGGATAGTTTCAAAGTACTTACCAGATCCTAGTTTGCTTCTATGTTTTTCTTAAGTGCTTGGTCAAAGGCTGGCTAGTTTCAAAGTACTTACCAGATCCTGGGCTGCTCTTTGTTCTGCATCTGTCTTTTCCCTTTCTTATTTGTATCGCTCCATTCCATAAATCAAACTCTAAAGAGATCCTTAGGCATAGATGACTTTCCCCATAGATCATTCTTGAACCTGAATGTTTCAATTAAATCCTCTTATGACTCCATAGCCCAATGGATTGACAACTTGCCATCATCCCCCTTCTTGATCAAAGCTTACTCTTTTTCTTGCAACTTCTCACCGTTGAACCTATTTACATATAGATCTTTCTGCCTCAGACAGCAATTATGTTCAATCATCCGAAAAGACCAAACAAAACCCTTGGACCTCATAACTAGCCTAATATCATTACCTTAAGCTTTTCAAAGACAATATCCATCTTTGTACATATTGGAGAGATCCCTCTCCGGATTCAGGTGGGCTAGATCCTAGAATCCCAAAGTTGGTTGAAATGATGTTAACTCTGTGATCGGACTTTGCCAATCTTGCTTGTTACAGAGACCTAACATTTCTGGCGACTCCACTGGGGAGGAACCCCGAATCATTTTCATTTAAAGATAATCATACGACATCGGAGATTTGGGTTCATAGAGCACTTGCTTTATTAACCAGCTGAAGCCACCAGAACCTAACATTTCTGGCGACTCCACTGGGGAGCTGAGTGTTTCTAATACCTCAAAAAAACCCTTTATTCAAGAACACTTTGAGAGTAAAAAGCAGCCTTTTCAAGCACTGCCTAATATAGGTAATTATGATGAAACTTGTTTGAATCAGTGACAAACTAGGTCAACCCTAGGATTCTTTTAAGTTTTTATCTAACCTTGGAAAATCAGCTAGCTTAGCCATAAGGATAGACTGTCTTTGTTTCATAACCGTAGCTAAGTTTTGAGGCAAATTTAGGACATTCTTCTAAACCATAAATAAAACAATTCAAAAAACACCAAAAAACATTTCAGATTGGTAGTAAAACACCAGCTTTTGATATCTTGTTTATGTTTTGATGGGTTTTACTCTATACTCTTAAGACAGAGTCTGGAAAGGGCCAGGTAGCCTCCGGGTCTCATCCTCTTTTAGGGGTGACATATCTGGTGAATGCCCTCCCAATCAATCTCTGGTTAGAGTTTGTTGTGTTTTGAGATATCCTTGAAAAGGAATGTTTCACAAACACTGTGGTGGACAGTGTACTCCTTTGAAAACACTCTGGACTTTCCACCTGGCGACTCCACAATCCTGAACATACCTTAAGACTCCACTGGGAAGAACCCTCATCATTACAATACCCTTTTAAACCTGGTTAAAAGGCTGTGGGATTAAAAATAAGAAAACAGATTAGTTGACCTTTCAAAGATTGTCATATCTGGTTGAACTTTTCTTGTTTACTTGGGTCTAAAAACTTAGCATAGTGGCTCCTAAAAAGATTCACACTAGAGCTCATCCTGACCCATATCCACCTGAGATAGTTGACAACCCGGAAAGAATCCTTAAGAAGTCTCCTAAGATACAATCTTCAACTATTTTCAGATCACCCCTAAGAGCTAATTCAGTCCCTGAAAACCTTTCAGCTCTTCAGAAATCACAAACGGACTTCTTAAACCCCTTTAGGACTAGGTCATTTGGTGATTTAGATCAGTTAGATTCTGAATATTCACATTCATCCCCAGAAAAAGGTGAACCTCTTGGGGATAGAGAATCAACACCTCCTGATTTACATTTTCTACATAATCTAGGTGTCTCTCATCCAAGATCAGCTCAGCAATCTACTGTTGTTCCATCCACTTCTGTTCATCTTTCATCCACTGTTCAAACCACTCCACTTCAACCCACACCTCCTCTTGTAAATCCACCACCTATCATGGCAGCATGGTATGCTCCCTTAGTCCTTCCTGTACCATTAGTCAATCTTCCACAGGACTATCAGTCCAAAATTCTATTGTATGATGCTAGCAATACTATAACAGCATCTCAACATGTGGACAAGATGAATGACTACTTTGACAGAAATGAAATTGATGATGATTTTGTCAAGCTTAGACTATTTGCTCAAAGTTTGGGGGGAGAAGCAAGAAAATGGTTTAAAGGTTTAACCCCCCATAGTATTAACGATCTCCAAGCTTTCCATCATACATTCTTAAACAAGTGGGAAGTGAGAAAGAATCCTCTCCAAGTCCTTGCTAATTATAAAAATCTCCATAGGAACCCTGGGGAAAGTGTACAAGCTTATTGTACCAGATTTAACAGCGTGTATAATGCACTTTCCCCTGAACTAAAACCTCCTCAGGGCTCAGCTTTAAACAAATTTCCTGAAGAGTTTGATCCAGACATGACATATTCACTCAGAGAAAGAGTTTTTGCAACCCTTGAAGATATGCAAAGAGGTGCTCTTTCTGTGGAAGTTAACCTTATGGAGAAGAGAGCGAGGATGAAAGCTGAAAAGAGAGTATCTTTTAGAGAGGAATCCACCCCTTCCACTTCAAGCTCAAAGATGGAAAGAATGATGGAAGAAATGATGAAGAAAATGAGCATTATAGAGAGAGCGCAAGCAAGTTTAAATCAAAACACTCCTCAAAACAGAAACCAAAGCCAGAATCAGAATATTAGAAGAAATCAGCCTCCAAACAGACCCCGGGAAGATGATCAACATATCACCCCTCCCTTTCATCAAAAATTTTTAAGTGAGGTTGAGCAAGCAGAAAAAATAACAGAGGAGGATGATATAAACTTATTTGGGGTAGATGATGATGACTTTGAGGTTCATTATGATAATAAACAAGGTATTTATACACCTTACGACGACAAAAGAAATGATAATGAAAATTATTATCAGAACATGGAAAACGCGGTCATAGAACCTTTAAAGGAATATGAACTCAGAAGAAAATCTAATCAACAAACCCCCAACAATAAAACCTCTGACAAACCTTCTCAAAACAGCACTGCAACCCAGTCTAAAACCATCAAACAAAAAGACAAAACAGTAGCTGTTAATTCTGGTAGTGGTAAAGAGAAAGACACTCAAAATATTGAAAAACGGAGTGCAAACATTAGCAGTACTAACACCCCGGCTAGTACTCCTGGTAAAACAACTGTTCCAACTGTAGATAAAACAAATCAGCAAGCTGTTATTGCTGATAAAGTGGAAGTAAACAAGGCTGAAATCAATGTTTTAAAGAGTCAAAACCTTTTTAGCCTAGAACAGGAAATCTCAAGGATCAAAATTTCTGTTCCTTTGACTGAGTTAGCTGCCCAACATGTATATAGGTCCAAAATTTTGAAAGCTTTGAACTTAGAAGATAATGAAGATTCACTCAATCTTAATGATGACCAACCAGAGCTTATTTTTGGTCCAAAGATTGAAGGAAAGTTCCAAGAGGGTCCTGTCCCTCCCTTTTACGTAAGCCTAAACATTCATGACAAAATTCTGCACAACGCTATGCATGACTCGGGCGCTTCCCATAATTTAATGCCAAAAGCTGTAATGGAAAGCCTGGGTCTTGAAATTACCAGACCTTACAAAGACTTGTACTCCTTTGACTCAAGCAGAGTTAAATGTCTAGGATTGATAAAAGATCTCTGTGTTAACTTAACCCAAATTCTAGCCAAATGTTTAGTCATGGATGTTGTTGTGGCTGATGTACCCCCAAAGTATGGAATGCTTTTGTCAAGATCTTTGGGGGCTAAGCTACAGGGAACCATGCAGATGGACATGACCTATGCGACTATCCCTGTTTTTAATCAGACTAGAAGACTTTACAGGGAAATCCACATGCAGTACACAATGACAAGTCAAGACCAGCCTCAAAACTCTCCTTTGTACGCTGTAAGCACAAGCCTCGATTCTTTTATCATGTTTAATGATGAAGCACTTACAGAACAAATCATTTCAACAGAATCAATGGCTGAAACGGAGGAAGAGGACCACAACGCTGAACTGCCGAAACAGTCTAGTGTGTCTAAAAACCCTAGAAAAATAAACACAGGTCTTGAACTGCAAGTCATCAATCCATTAAACTTAAAACTTGACAGTCGAGAAGACGATCCTCAACCCGATGAAAAACTGGAGGGATCAAATTATATAAAGGAGATACACCAAAACAATAAAATTGAAAATTTTCCTCTCTGGACGATGTATTTTGATGGGTCATGCACTAAAACAAATGCTGGTGCGGGTGTCTGGATCACTAACACTGAAAACAATCATACAGAATGTATTTCATGTAAATTAAACTTTCAGTGTTCCAACAACATAGCGGAGTATGAATCCCTTCTCTTAGGCTTGCATCTCTTGAAAAAGCTAGGTGCTAAGAGAATCAATGTATATGGCGATTCTGAATTAATCATTAGGCAAGTTAATGGGGAGTATAATGCAAATCACCCCAGACTTTGGGCCTACAGGAATGATGTTATGGATCTTTTAAAAACGTTTGAGGAGTCCAACTTGATTTTTGTCCCAAGGAAAAGAAACATTGCAGCCCACAATTTAGCCTTTGCTGCTAGAACCTGCCCAATACTGTATGATGACACCTCTCAGATAAAATTTAGACCAGCTATCCCAGATAACAAGAAATATTGGCAGGTGTTTGACGGAGATAAACAAATAGAAGACTTCATGCAATTCAGAAATGAATTTGAGCTCCATAGTTCAGATTCAGATTATGATACAGACTGCAGTGAAGAAAATTTCCTTGGGGAAGAAGAAACGTCTCCTGAGCCTATAGACATTAACCTTCCGACTATCAAACTTATAGACCAAGCAGAATTAAGTGCAAAATCTGAAACAGAGGAATGGGAAACTCTGCATTCTAAGGATGATAGTTTGCCCAAGGGTTTGGCCCCTTTAGAAGAACTGTTTGATTTTGATGACGTGGCCAATAAACCAAAACTAGAACCTGTAGAGACTGAAGTAGAGGAGTGCAATATTGGCAGTGAGGAAAAACCGAAAATGATCAAACTGTCCAAAACTTTGCCAGCTCACATTAAACTCAAATACATAGAGCTATTCAAAGAGTTTTCTGATGTTTTTGCTTGGAGTTACGAAGATCCTAAATCCTATGACACTGAAATAATACAGCACAAAATTCCTCTTAAAGAGAACCAAAAACCATTCAAACAGAAACTGCGTAGAATAAACCCTGTCCAGTTGCCATTGGTTAAGAAGGAAATCATGAAGATGCACAATGCTGGTATTATTGTCCCTATTAGATATTCTGAGTGGGTATCTAATCTGGTGTCTGTTAGGAAGAAGACTAGAGAAATCAGGCTTTGTATAGACTTCATAAATTTAAACAAAGCTTCATTGAAAGACAACTACCCTTTACCCAAGATGGATCACATTTTGCAAAGGGTGGTGGGGTCTAAAAGAATTTCTTTGCTAGATGGCTTTTCAGGGTATAACCAAGTCTTAGTCCACCCTGATGATCAATTAAAGACGGCGTTTACTACACCATGGGGCACTTTCATGTATGTGAAAATGCCTTTTGGTTTAATGAATGCTGGAGCAACCTTTCAGAGAGCCATGGACATAGCATTCTCGGAAGAATTGGGCTTCTTCATCATTATCTATCTCGATGATGTAACTGTGTTTTCAAAAACGGATGAAGAACACTTAGAACATTTGAGAAAGGTTTTCGAGAAGTGCAGAAGGTTTGGAATATCTTTGAACCCTAAGAAGACACTATTTGGTCTCCAAGAAGGTAAGCTTCTTGGACACATTATTTCAGAGGAGGGTATAAAGATAGATCCAAAGAGGATTGAGGCTATATTGCAAATCTCTCATCCTCGAAATATCAAAGAGTCGCAGTCTTTCATTAGAAAAATAAACTTTTTGAGAAGGTTCATCCCTAACCTAGCTGAGCTCCTTAGAAATATCACAAACATGCTGAAGAAGGAGCAAGGGATAAAATGGACCTTGGAAGCAAAGACATCCTTTGAGTTGGTGAAACAAGCGTTAACCAAAACACCAATTCTCATAAGCCCTGATTTTTCAAAATATTTTTATATCTTCTTATTTGCATCAGAACATACTATTGTTGCTGTCCTTTTACAAAAAAATCCACAGGGACAAGAGCAACCTATTGAATTCTTTAGCAAGGCATTGAGGGATGCCCCTTTGAAGTATAACATTATGGAAAAGCAAGCTTTTTCTTTGGTTAAAGCATTGAAAGACTTCAGAGTATACGTCCTTCACTCACACGTCATTGCCTTTGTCCCAAATTCGGTTGTAAAAGACATTCTAACCCAGGATCCAGATGGTAAAAGAGGTAAGTGGATTGCAGTAATTCTTGAATATGATTTAGAAATAATACCCACTAAGCTCATCAAAGGCCAGGGTCTAGCTAAATTAATGGCTGAATCAAATTGTGAACTTCTTGATATTAATATGATCGATGCTTTAGATAACCAAGAAGAACTCTCAACTCCTGTTTTTGAAGATAATTTTATGATTTCTCCTTGGTACGCTGATATTGTTTATGTTTTGCTTAATCTGAATACGCCTCCTGGTTTATCCAAAACTAAGGCAAGATTCCTAAAGTTAAAAGCTGTAAACTATTGCATTATTGCATATTGCTTAAATGTTTGCCTGAGTTTGATGCAGAAAAAATTAAGCAGGAGTTCCATGAAGGAGAGTGTGGAGGCCATTTGTACCGGAAGTCAACAGCCAACAAAATTTTGAGGGCTGGTTTCTATTGGCCTACTCTTTTTCCTGATGTTCACAAAATGACAACTACTTGCCATAAATGCCAATTGTTTGAGGGCAAGAGAAAATTATTACCCCTGCCGCTGCATCCAATCACTGTTGAAGCTCCTTTTCAACAGTGGGGTCTTGACTTCATAGGAGAGATTCATCCACCTTCCTCTGCCCAACACAGGTGGATTCTTACCGCCACAGACTATTTCACTAAGTGGATAGAAGTCATTCCTTGTAGGAAGGCCAATGATTCGGTTATCATAAAAATCATAGAAACCAATATCCTTTCCAGATTTGGCTGCCCTACCAAGATCATCACAGATAATGCAGCAGCATTTGGATCAAAGAAAATGGTGGAATTCTGTCGCAAATATCAGATAACGTTGGGACACTCCACAGCCTATTACCCTCAAGGTAATGGACTTGCAGAGTCTTCCAACAAAATCTTAGTGAACATAATAAAGAAACTGTTGGAGGACAACAAGAAGTCTTGGCACACAAAGCTTATCCATGCACTTTGGGCTGACAGATTAACTTTGAAGAAATCTATTGGTATGTCACCCTTCCAGCTTGTGTATGGTACAGATGCAATTTTTCCTAACAGCCTTGGTGTACCAGTTATGAAGTTAATTCAAGAGTTGCAGACTGAAGAAAATGGCATAATCAGAAGAATAAATCAGACCATTCATCTTCAGCAAACCAGAGAGTAAGTGTACAACAGAGCATTGCAGAAGCAAGACCATATCAAGAATATATTTGACAGAACAACAAAGGCCAGCAATTTCAAGATTGGGGACAAAGTTTTAAAGTGGGACTCAAAGAGAGAACATAAGGGAAAGCATGGTAAATTTGACAATCTATGGCTTGGCCCTTACTCCATTCATTCAGTTGCTGGAAACAATGCATTCTTCTTACAAGAGCTGAATGGAACAAAATTGTTTGGGGGTCCTGTCAATGGCAGGATGCTTAAGCATTATCTTTCTTAAAACCATTCTATGTTTTGAAGCCTTTTTCCCTTTTCCATTGTAAACATTTCATCCATCATTGCATTCAAAGTTATGAAAAATCAGAAAAATACAAAAACAAAGAAAGAAAGAAAAGAGGGCAGAAATGTAAACAAGAAAGGCAAAGCCCCATGCCAAAAAAGAGGAACAAATCTGAAAGTGTGCAAGCTTAAATGCCACTCCTGCAAAACACACTTATAGTTAGTCAAACTATTTAATCTTGACTAATTAGCTTTCAATTTTCTGCTGATAGGGTAGTGAATTTGATTTGCCAAACCGTTTAATCTTGGCTTATCAGTAGATAGATTAGGATAGAAATTAAGGTTCAAACAAACTCAAAATCTGAACCAAAGTTTCCAAAGAGAGATGACTCAAAACTGCTTTATTTTCTGAGTCATAAAAGAATAAAAACTGGTTCTAATTTGCTCAAAATCTGAATCAGATATCAAGGAAGAGATAGCTCACAGAAAAAAAAAAAAAAAAAAAGAAAAATCATAGCTATGAAAAGAAGAGAGAAGGCCATAATAAGAAGCTTTCAGATCTTAAGCCTTCAATTTTTGATGTTCAATTTCCACAAATAATAATCTATGCGCAGCTTTTTTTTATGCCATAGATCATAGCAAGTCGAACAGCTCAATCTTGACTTGACTATTTTTAAATTTCTGTTGTAGAATTTAGAGAATGAAAGTTTGTTGGACTGTTTAATCCCAACAGACAGTAGACTAGGTAGAGAAATATCTGAGCTCAACTGTTTAATTTGAGTTCAGGGAGAAATAAGGATTAGAAATAGATTAGATTTCCTGCTTTCAAAAGAATAAAATGTTGTGAATAGAGTTTGCCAATCCAAGTGCACTCTCATGAAGAAAAAATGTTAGATCAGTAGGACTGGAGTAGGTAGAAGTTGTATTGATTAAATTCATTTTTCTTTCATGACTGATATTTTTTCAAAGAAAAGTAAGAGCAAGCAGTGGGTCAGGCACCAGTCAACATCCCAGAGAAATCAAGTCTGAATTCTTGATGCCTTCAAGAAGGCACCATCCCCAAGTGGAGCCACTGTTAGCCACCTATAATATTTTGTTATACCAAAAGGTGGCTAAGATCTTTTTTGAGCCTCCAAGGAACAAATTTTATCACTAAAAATTTTTGGCTCTTGAAGACTCCTTGTAGGCCTCATGCCTCTGTCCAAAATCCTCATTTGCTGTCCCATTTTATACTCAGGAATTTCTGCTGATTCCAACTGAAAGACTGCTGAAAGATCATCATTTCTCCTCTTCTCAAAACCTTTCATCTGCTCCCCTTTCCTCCATCAAAATTACCTTGTTTTCATAAGTCCTCTTCTTTCCATTTATGAAAAAATTCCCCTTTCATAGTTAAAAACTCACTTTTTAACTATTTCGGAACCCCCCGATCATATTATTTCCTCATATAACCATAGAGCCCGCAATCGGGCGATAAACCATTGAAAAATCCCTCTCCGATCAATATTTTCCTTTGTAAACCCAAAAACCCACTTTCTGAAAGTTTTAAGTTAAAAACTTAAAACCACGTGATAAATATAAATGGGTTGATTGAAAAGAGCCGATCGCGCAATCGCAATCGGAAACAACACAAATGGGTTGATCGGAAAGACCAGGCTCAATGGCCCGATTGCGATTGGCCCTTGTCTCTATACTCCCGGGCATATTACATTCCATATATCCGAAGGCTCCGCAGTCGAGCGCCTGTCCGCTTTATATATATATTCTTTCGCCCAATCCATAAAAACCTTTGATTATTCCAAAAGTTTGGGTTTCATAAAAATATGCAAGGTTTTCTCCCCCGAATGGTTCTCCACCATTGATCTCGTTCTTGAATCAACGGTTATCGCTAAATCGCATTGCAATGTTTCAATCGCAATCGCAATGTTTCACCCCCCGATTTTCGATCCCCGCTTAAATCCTGACCGTTGATCTTGTTCTCAAATCGACGGTCTGCGCTCAATCGCAAAGTTTCCTCCAATCGCAATCGCAGACCTTCCTGTCTCACCCCCGATTGTCGATCCCCGATTAAATCCTGACCGTTGATCTTGTTCTCAGATCGACGGCCTGCGCTCAATCGCAAAGGGCTCAATCGCAAATTTTCAATCGCATGTTGTTGTGTCACCTCCCCGATTGCGATCCTCCGATTAAATCTAGGTCGTCCATTTTCCGCCTATCCAACGGTCCTTATTCCCTCCGATCGCAAGTCTTACTGCCATTTCAAAACCCTCCGATTCACTTTCCGCTGTTGATCTGATCTGCAGATCAACGGCCAGCGCTTAATCGCATCACTGCATTTCAATCGCATCCCCTTTTCTGCCACCCCCGATTGAGATCCTCCGATTAGATCTGGACCGTCCACGTGTCCAGATTGGACGGTCCAAAACCACCCCGCCTTATTTCTTCTCCCCGCTCTCATCTTTCTGTTTTGCGCCAATCTCCACCGTTAGATGTTTTTATCCGACGGCTACGCTCCTCTCCCCGCCATCTGAAGCAGTTTAAACCTATTTTCCGCAGGATTTCTTAATTGTTTTGTGTTTGATGCAGGTGCTCTAAATGGTTTTCCATTGTATAACGAAGAAATGCCAAGGGCTGGGAATGACGATTCTCATGCCCTCGTTTCATTACGGAGAAGCCATCCACAGGGCTCTATTCCATGTTTCGTCAGTACTCTATGAGTATTGATGCCGTAAAGCCCAGTGCGGGTCTGCACATCGACAAGACACTGTTTTAATTCAAACACAGTTAAAGAGTATCAGTTTTGAAGACAGAGCACAACAGATGAAGATTGAAGACAGTTTTTATGGGGATTACGGCTAAGACAGTTATCAAAAGCCTAATCCCCAATCTAAACACAGTTTGAAAGAAAACCTAAAGTGTTTCATCAGGCATATTGCCTCCACCGCCATACTTTGAGGCAAATTGATTCCTCAACCACCGCAGTGCCACCTATTGCCTCAAAATGCTCAGTCAGAGGCTAAATTTATTGAACAGGATCAAATATTATGCCTTGGAACAGCCAAAGAAGTTATTTCTGCCCCAAATTTAATGACAGAACATCTGCAGAGTTGCTCCCCACAGTACACAGAGCCTCAAAGTCAAATAAAGCTCTTGCTGAGCTTAATTCATAAATGTAAAACAGTTAATACAGTGTTCCACCTATGAATTTCTTCATCGAGCCCCTCAAAAGGCCACGAAGTCTTAAATCTGTATTAATTGCTTCGAGAGATCTTTTGTTAGGTCTCACCTCCTCATCCTTCTATAAATACTTCAGTAGAAGATGAGTGAAGGGTTGGATTAGTTGGTTGTTAATGTAATTGCTGAAACATTCTATGTAACTGAGCTGAAAAACTCTTGACTGTAGATAGTGGTTTCATCGGCTCTTGGAGCTCTGCTTGTAGCAGATAGGTTAGGTTGTGAAGAGAGATGTATTAAAACATTGGACCTGAAGATTGTAACCGGTTTGAAGCATCAATACAAGCTGATTTATGGGATCCTGGTCTATGCTGATGGTGATGTTATTCTCACTGTGAACTTGTCATTTTATTTCCGTTTTCAATTCGTTTCATTTTCCACTGTAAAGAATAGTTTGAATAGTGTTAGGACTTACTGTATACCAGTAACCTTCTCTGGCTGAGAAATCTTTATTCCAATGTTTTCTTCTAATTGTGTTATTTAGAAATGATTTAATTCAGTCTAAGTACAGAGATGTTGGCGTTCCCTCATCTTTTCGTCACAGCTGAATGTTATTTTTAGATGTTGCTTTCAATATATGTTGAGTAAGGAATGAATTGAGGAAATCAAAGGTTAGCCCTGAGTCCCTTTCTTGTTTTCTCAACTATTCGATTGTTTCCCTTAGGATGTGTTAAAAGCTGACTAGTTTCGAAGTACTTATCAGATCTTAGGCCATTCTGTGTTATCTTTGTGATTGTCTTGGATGTAACTAAGTAAAGGAGAGCTAGGAGGATTAGGGTGAGCCCAGCCCACTAGTTTCTACTCCAAAGGTTGCCTTCAAGTTTCCCTTCGTTTTTATTTGTATTCTATTAGAAGTGTATCAAAGGCTGGATAGTTTCAAAGTACTTACCAGATCCTAGTTTGCTTCTATGTTTTTCTTAAGTGCTTGGTCAAAGGTTGGCTAGTTTCAAAGTACTTACCAGATCCTGGGCTGCTCTTTGTTCTGCATCTGTCTTTTCCCTTTCTTATTTGTATCACTCCATTCCATAAATCAAACTCTAAAGAGATCCTTAGGCATAGATGACTTGCCCCATAGATCATTCTTGAACCTGAATGTTTCAATTAAATCCTCTTATGACTCCATAGCCCAATGGATTGACAACTTGCCATCATCCCCCTTCTTGATCAAAGCTTACTCTTTTGCTTGCAACTTCTCACCGTTGAACCTATTTACATATAGATCTTTCTGCCTCAGACAGCAATTATGTTCAATCATCCGAAAAGACCAAACAAAACCCTTGGACCTCATAACTAGCCTAATATCCTTACCTTAAGCTTTTCAAAGACAATATCCATCTTTGTACATATTAGAGAGATCCCTCTCTGGATTCAGGAGGGCTAGATCCTAGAATCCCAAAGTTGGTTGAAATGATGTTAACTCTGTGATCGGACTTTGCCAATCTTGCTTGTTACAGAGACCTAACACACCTCAAAACCATGTTTTGAGGTGAAAACATGGTACTTTGTTTTTGTTATCATCTTCTATGTAATTTTATGTCTTCATATGTAATAAGCTGCACTTTGGAAGCTGCTATCTCCACAAATCCACCTCCCTGCCCTTCAAAGGTGTTCTCCACAACATTTTCAGTATAAAATCATGTTCTAAGTATGTCCATCAGAAAGAGCCTGGAAAGATCTTTCCAACGTTATATTATACTCTCAAAACTGACTCCTGTATCGAGAAATATGCCTAAGTGAAAGAAGGTCCCCTATAGCCTAAATTTAACCCTTTTCCCATTTGCCCCTTGAACTTTATTTCATAAAAGTTTAAAGTTTTTCCTTATAAACCCCATTTTCCCCTATCTGATTGCGTAATCTCATTCCAAAATTCTTTTTGAACCATAAACCTCTTGTTAGTTCCCAAATCCACCTTAGGCTGAAATAAGGCAGAAGAAGGACAACACCAAACCATGCTTAGCGTCGTAGCTAGCCCTACGAGGACAGGAGAGGGCTCTCTCTGGGTCAATCTCAATGAAAATATTCAAAGGGGCTTGAGATGACTAAAAAAAAAACTGATATTAGGCTAGATAAACAAATAGGAGGGTTTTATTTTGATTTTTAGGGTTTTTTTGTTGGAAAAAGGGAAAAACAATTTTGGGCTTGGGGATGAGGCCAAATTCTTGCAGAGTTCAAGTTGGGGCAGGGTAGGCAATGAATTTGATGTCTTAGATTCAATGGATGGATAGAAAATACTGCTGAGGAGCTTAAGAGGGCAAGAGAGTGAAAGGATCCTCTTCAAACTGATGAAAAACACGCAAAACTAAACAAAAGTTTAAGGCAGAGCACCAGCAAATCAATGAATTCTACCTCAATTACTCATTTGTTTAATTCAGAAGCATAGAGAAGGGAAATGGCATACATATAACATTAATGAAACTTAAAATAACATGAGAAGAACATAATCAAAAATCATAAGCCATAAGGATCCCAACAAGTGCTGCAAAACTCTGGTCTTTCCTTTGCCAAAATCTGAAATGAATGTACAATGAGGTGCCAAACTTTTCCCAAGTATCCAACCCTGAAAATGTCTCAGAAAATACAATATATAGACCATCCTAACCCCATCCCATGCCTCTAGGGGTCGAGCTCATCCTTCTAGGAGCTGTTTCAACCAATTCTAAACATGGAGCTGAAATCTAGGCAGCCAAACAACTTGCCTCTATATGCTAGGAAACTGATCCATTCACTTAATTTTCACTTTTTAGTGAATGAATCCTCTAGAACAAGTAAAAACATGCCAAATTTACATCATGGTTACCAAATTACATCAAGAGAGATCAATCATCACATGAAAAAGTAAAACTAGTCAAAACTGGGCAAATTTCTGAGCTGAAAAGTGAAATTTGGGCAAAATTCCTCTATGCGCCGCGCCCAAATTCTCTATGTGTCACACCACTTTGACCCTATTTTTGGGGCACTTCCTGAAGTCCAAATTGAGCTCATGATATCTTGTTGGAAAGCCCTGGATGTCTGATATCCAACCCAAGTAGAATGTTTCAATTTGGATGTCATTTTCCCCTCCAAAACTTTAATCTCCCAAGATTGGTTCCTGCTGGTGCAAAAAGTGGCAGAAAGGCCATTTTCAAGGTGTTTTTGGCCCTTTAGGCAGCCCAGAATTTGATGAAATGCTTCGGCCATTCCTGAAAATACATAATATATCATGAAAAACCCAAAAATGCAAATTTTTCCTCCAGAAGATGTCCCAATCATAAGCGCGCGTCGGGTGGCGCGACGCGTCGGGCGGAAAAACCTGTTTTGCAACCAAAATTTCAAAATGACAAAATATTCTCCAAATTTTCTGAAATTTGGAGTGAAGGTCTCCCATCATGTCTCATGCTCAGCCAAGGAAGCTTCGGCCAGGATTCGGAGTGGATCCGTCCTCTTCGACGTTTCAGTGCCTTTCTCAACCTTGCCTTTAGGATCTTCATTTTTGCTCTGCAAACGTGTGTGCGGGCCCAATAGTGAGTCTTCATGTGTCTAAGAATGTCTTTGTCCCTATTTTCCTTTGCCAAGAGCCTCTCCAGATGAATTTTGATGTGCTTAAGGCAAGCCTCTCGCTCAACCGGTGTCATGTCACCTGGTCTCTTCCGGGCCAATTCCCGGTCTTCACAGATTTGCCGCAACTCTATGAGTGTGTGCTGATCCTCCAGCTGTTTATTACGCTGCTCCAAATAATGTATAACCCACTGAGCTCTCTGCAACTTCACGGTCAAAGTGTCAATCTGAGCCTTTTGTTCCTGGATGATCTCTTTCAGTCTCGAGCTAGGAGAGCTCGCATCAACATCGATCAAAACAAAATCAGTATCTTGGCCTCCCGAGGGGCCCTCATCATGCATAGGCCTCTTGCCTCTATCCTGAACCTGTACCTGTGATGATGTAGAAGGAGAGACCCCTTCCACGCCATGTGGAGATAGTACTCGTGCTGCTGATGAAGATAACGAGACCCCTTCCACCCCTGGTGGAGATAGTACTCGTCGTGCTGCTGCAAATAAGGCTCTGTGGCCTCTCTGATATGTCACACACACTGGAGCGCTGATAGGCTCAGTCTCAGGAACCTCAAACTGATGTGAAGGCTCTGCCTCATCATGAACAATCTCGGGAGGAGGCTGGGGGGCTGCAAATAAGTCACGAGAGATGAACTCATCCCATGTGATGCCCTGCAAACCAAGCTGATGTACCACAATGATTTTGATGAGCGCGTAATGATAAATGTTGTTATGTTGCTGCTCCGGAGTCTTCTTCTGCACAAGTGTAGTCATATGCTCTATGTTTCGGCACATGAAGTATGGAACATTCATCATTTGCACTCTCGCGAAATGCATCAAAAGTATGATATGATATGCATAAAGGCGCGAGAATCTACCCTCGCAGCTGAAGTATCTAATGATGAGTTTCATTAATGGCGCATAAGACTCCTTCAAAAACCGGAACGGGAATACTCTGCTCAACTGCCTCAAATATCCCGGTCTGATGTAAGGCTCATAATACGCTCTATCCAGCTTCTATCTCTTATTCCACTCCTCACCGATGTTTGGTATCCCGGTCACCTCAGAAATAGTCTCGGGTGTCAAGGTGAAGTTCACTCCAGCAAGATTTACATGACCATCACGCAAATGTAGGACAAATAAGTGAACCAACTCTGGATGGTGCTGAATCTGAGATATCATTTCACAAAACTGAAAACATGAATGTTGTTGAAAGCATGTCATTGCAAGCGGGCAGACCTGCAATTGAACCAAAGAAGTGGGCTCCTCCCTGACGTGCCTGCCACTCTTATGAGATCTCCTTGGTACATTTAGCTCTGCGGTTGAATCACTGTCCTGCTCATATGATGAATTTCTCTCTGACATGATGCTGAAAACAAGGTGTTTGACAAGTATATGCTGATATATGTATGGTGAAAATAAGAGTTAGGTGTATGTTTGAAAATGATGAATTGGTGCTTGCCTTTCAATACCAAATATGCCAAATGTATCAAGAATGAAATGAGGGACTATGGGAAGTATAAACAGTGGGCTAAAGGACTGTCAAATGAGAATTAAGTGTGAGGACAGTCACTGTTTGGGGACTTAGGAATTTAGGGATTTATAAGCAATGAGAATGAGTGCTAGTGATGGAGGTATAATTAGGCAATAGAGACAGCCTTTGAATGCTTCGGAAATTTAGGATTTCACTAATGATAGGAAGGGAAGGAGATGATGGCAAATGATAGGGTTTGAGGATTCAATGACATGGGAATAAAAGAGAATAAGGAACATGGGACAACAGGAAATAGGAGTATGGTAGGTATAACAGTATGACAGTGATAGCAGTGACAAAAATGATAACCATAACAAGAGCACGAATGTCAATGGAACGAGAGTTTAAACACCAAAGTTTCAAGTTTTAACCACCTCTTTCAAAAACCTATGGAGCAGGTTGCAATGTGGGTATAGGGTTTATCCTTGCCCCATTTAAACACTTGAATTTCACCTTCAAACAACACCCAACAGGAATTAAACTCAAATATCAAGCGCGCACACTTACTTGGTAACAAAAGAACTGAATCAAACTGAGTTTTTGATGAAGCAAGACGAGTTTCGGCCTTTGGGGTTATGTGCATCGCGCGCAAGCCCAATGCGCCGCGCCCATAGAAAAACACACGGTGAAAAAATCCTCTATGCGTCGCGTCGCGCCTATGCCCAATGCGCCGCGCGCAACTTAACACACAGTCGACCTTCCTCAAAACACAGTTTTGCTCTTCCACTTCAAAACTCGACTTCTCTCTGAGTTTTTTTTAATGCCTCTTGATGTAAATGAATAAATATTTTTGAGAAATATCTTGAAAAGAGATGGCTTTGATTTTTACTTCTTCAAAACCCATTTTGTAATGTTTTTTTATTTTGGCACATTTTCATTTAATACAACTTCTGTCTTTTTGTTTCCTAATGACTTTCTGGAGCTTTGAATGATGAAATTGGTTGATTTTTTGCAGGGCTGTTGGCGTTGATCCTTGGCAAAGGAGGACCATAGTTTGCATGGTGAAGAATTTCATGGTGGAAAGATACATTTAATTACAAAAACAAATTTTGACAATTTCTTATTCAAAACAGAGTTTTGAACAAGAAATGTCCTTGAGTATGTTTGATAATAAAAATTTTGAACTGAAAACTTATGGAAAACCTCCTCATAGCCTGCGGGCATTATTTAACCTCTCAGAAGACTAAACCCTAGACTCAGAAACTAAATGACTCTTTTTGACCAAAACAGCATCTAGGACTGTAGATGACATGAACTGAACTTTGATAAATTTTGAGGAAATTTTGACCAACCCAGCAGGTACAAACATGAGGGAAACGAGAAAACCAAGCCCTTCCGTCAGTCAATGGCATTCCCCTAATGGAATTCAGATGAATGAGAGGAATGAGAATCCTAAACAATGAAATGCAATAAGAGGAATGATCTCTGACGGAGGGCTGTAAAGACCGACTCTAACACCTCTGATGCAATTAAACTATCCCCTTCTCCGATCTAATCGCAGCGATCAGTCACATGGTCCTGATTGACCCTACCCGATTACATTTGGACTGTTGATCTCCTTAAAGATCTGACGGCCCATAGCCAATCGCATCGCAACCTTGCAGTGTCCTCGCACCCATAATTCTCCTGATCTGATTGACTCCCGACGAGCTCCTACGATTACATCTTCGCCGTCGATCTGCCCTTTCAATTGGACATCTCATAAGCCGTCGCACCATCGCAATCGGTATTTTCCCATAGCACTTTTCTCTGCTCCCCTTCCCCGCCAAATTTCCGATTGCGATTGTTCCCCAGCCCCACCTAAAGCCCTTCCGCTTTTTTTATTAAGAAAGGGTATTTTCCTGTGTCAAGCAGAAATTTTAATTTATATGAGTTTTCAAAGGGTTTCCTCCCATTTCTCATTGCATCACCCTTTACTCCATCACATCGCAGATTTGTTATTTCGATGTGTCCACAACTCTCGCTTTGATCCCTGATTGCGATTGTGATTTCCCTTTTCCTCCTATACACTATCGCATCGCAATTCTTTAAAAGCATTTCTCCGCTATGTCTTAACCCCGTCCCCCTTCCGATTGCGATTGCGATTGACCCCCGGGTCCCACCATTAAACCTTCCGGATTTCAACAAAAAATGTTTTTTCCTTTGTAAAAGTGTAAAACTTGTTTTGAATTTGTTTAAAGGGATTTCTCCATTATGTTATCGGACACTGCTTTTCCTTGTTTATCCCCGCACCTTTATTATATCAACCCCATCGCATTTTTCCAATCCCATCGCAAGTTTTGTCGCGTCATTTCAAACCCGCTCCCCCTTCCGTCCCGATCGTGATTATCCCATGTGACTTCCCCTATACACAATCGCATCGCAGTTCTCAAATGCTCCATTATATGTTGCATCCTCTCCCTTCCTCCGATTGCGATTTGCGATCGCATATGGGCCCACTTCCCTTTCCTTTCTCTCTTTTTCATTCAAAGGGAGACTTTTCTTCACTAAATGGGATATTTAATTTTTATTGGTTCTGCAAGGCATTTTTTAGCATATATGGGATTTTTAACAAACAAACAAAAAACATTCAAAGACCGAGAACTAAATATAAGCACAGAAATCATGACAGCATGACGGTAACAATAAAGGGAGAATTGGTTCCACTCTGTCTTTCTTCTCCACTGTTTGAGCAACTGCAAATCTTCAAGATGGTCAAAAATGTATTGTTTCTCCTCTTTTTTAGGGGCAGATTGTTAGTCTCTTTCCTATGTTCGGATTTCAGTTCTTGAGCTGGTAAAACAGCTCCCTTTCCTGTGGATCTAATTCCCCTAATTCTGTATATTTAATGTAATTCCTGAATCATTTGTAAGAGGGGAATAAGGTGTGGAATATTTAGGGTAAATCACTGAGGACTCTCTACGCTCCATTTGTAACAATTTTGCAAGGAATTAATAAATATATGTAGCTCTGATTTGTGGCATCCCTGTGGTATGTGTTAGCCCCTTATGAATTCCTTGACAATGCAAGCAAGGGGCTAGATTGTTTTGTGAGCCTTCAAGGAATGCATTTCCCTTGAAAACACATCATCCTTGAAGCCTTCCAAGATTCCCTGCCTTTGACTGTTTCACCCTTGTTGTACTGATGTCCATGAGCCTTGCTGAATGATAAACTTTGCTCAAAAAGGCCTTATTTCACCCCTTGTATCTCTACAGATTTCCCCCCATTTTATCCTTTTTTCCCCTTTCCTCAAGTCCCTTTATTCCCCCTTACCTCCTAAATTTCCCCAAAATCCCCTTTAAATCATCCCCTTGCCCTTTGTTTGGCTGATTTTTCCCTTTTTTCCCTTATCGATTCCCTTTCTAACCCTTAAAATCCATTTAAAATGGGAAAAACCCCACTTTTCAACCATATGATAGGCCTAGCCCCCCCCGCTAGCCCCTCCAATCACTTCCCACACATGCCCGTGCGCTAGGACCTAGTGCTTAAGTGCTGAGCGCTAATCGCATCGGAAGATCAGAGCCAAACGTGAAATCCCTTTGTAACATCAAAATTACCGATGCGATTGGTTTTATTTATCAAGTCCTGCGGCTTGTTTTCCAACCGTTGATCTGTTCTTTGGATCGGATGACCCGCGCATATCGCAAACCTTCGCAATCGCAAGTCTTATGTTTTCCCCTCCGATCAGCCATCGCAAACACTTGCGATGCGATTGATCGCAGCCCCGACCTCTGACCCTCCGATCTTGCCATCTCCCGATTACATCCCGACCGTCCATCCTCCCCACCGATCCGACGGTCATCTCTCCTCCCGCCTAATCGCAATCGGAAGTTGCAATGTGCCACCCCTGTCCCTCCTCCGATTTGCGATTGCGATTGTAACTCCCGATCCCCGATTGCACTCCCCCGCCGATTGAACGTGAACCGTTGATCTGATCCCCGGATCCAACGGTCAGCGCTCAATTGCCCTCCCACCGCCGATCGCAATCACAATTTTGAAATATGTCACCCCCGTCCCGCTCCGATTTGCGATTTTGATTCCATATGGGTCCCACCTCATATGCATTTCCATTACATTTCATGCATTTTCTGTGTATTTCCGCCAAAGTTCAAACTTTGCATTTTTGCATTAAAATCTTATGTTTCATATGTATTTCGCCCATTTCATATGTCATCCCACAGATTGATCTCCGTCGTTGATCTACGCCTCCACACCATGATCGAACGGCCCATGATGCATTTCTCCGTCAAACCCTATTGTTCACCGTTTTCACCATATCATTGCATTTTCACCGTTATTTCACATAAAACCGTTGTTTCACCGTCGCCACACTACTGCCTCCCATCCTCCATAGCCATTCCGCCTATGCATGGATTTCATCACTTAGTCCTGTGTTTTGTAGGGTTATCATATGGGAAAGGCCGCCATGATTACACAGTCTTTATTACAGCGGCAAGGTTTCGCAGACAGAGACGTAAATGAAGCGGCAGAGAGTTCGATGTACAGAAAACTAAGTCATCAGGACAGCTATATTAGCAGAGTGTCTTTCTCCATGGAAGGACAGGGCGCCCATACTATTTTTACTCCATGCCGTGATCCAGTGAAGAAATTTCCGCCCTGACCACAGTCCTATGCTACCAGAGCATTAGTTACGCAACATGGCAGACCTCAATCTATTTTGTTTATTCACCCACAGTACTACAGAGTACTTCTGCAGTCATATTACATCAGGACCATACCAGAGTAAATGGAAGCTGGAAGAGATCACTCCTTCGCTCCAAAGGTACCAGGGATAAATGCAGAGAGTTAAAACAAAATGGGCTTCGTCCCTCTCCTTCTTTTCTATGTTTTAATGTTCCATTTAGTGCTTCACCTACCTCCTCGGCTCATCTTCTGCTATAAAACTCAGAAAGAAACTATTGTAAAGGTTGTTGATTGGATATCAGTAGAATGCAAGTTGTTCTCTTGAGACAAGTTCTCTGTGTAATACTGTAAGATAGGTTGAGGAAGTTTTTCAGACAGAATATCAAGCTTTGGCTATGTTGTACTTGACTGGTTTTGTTCTTAATATAGCAAGCACATTTCTTTGGATCCTGATCTAAAGCTGAGGTGATGTTTTCCTGTCTATGTGTTTATTTCCATTTCATTTCATTTCTTCTGGCTTGCATCAAAAATCTAGCATGAGATTTGCCCTTGTTAGGCACCTCATGTTTCTGCTCTCCTTTCCTTAATGTTTTATGCTTAATGTGTTGTCTGAGAATATATTTCAAATGGTTTAACCAGTGTAGTGGATGATATTTCCTACTAGCTGATGTATGAATTATTGAATATGTTTCTTAGATGTTCTTGCTAGTGTTTAATTGATGAATCGGTAATTCTAGGAGTTTAGAACTCAGTCTCTTTCTCTCTAGGACACTTTCAGTCTCTTAAACCTATCTAAGTTCCCTCAAGCTGCTTTTAACCAACGTTGAGAGTTTCCTATGAGTATGTCCAAGCAGGTCTGGAGTTAAATGACCTCTGACCTGATCTATCGACGGAAAATTGGTGTTTACCTCCCTTTCCACCTTTCCACCTTGCTCTCCTTACAGTTCCATTCCACCAAATCATTTTAGGATCCAATGCTTTAGATGACTAGCCCAACTAAAAGTTTGCATGTTGATAGCAAATAAACCCTTTTCTGACTCCATTACCCAATGGCCTTTATGTTCTCTGGTTTTCCTCTCCTTTGCCTAAAATCTCCCATGTTCATCCTTGTTCTATATTGAACCCTTCCTTCCTGATTCCCAACAACCAAACTTCAAATCAAACAAACAAACCTTGTGCCAATAACTAGCCTAACATCTTAACATTTGAGCTTTCGAAGATATAAACATTTTCTTATATAGAGAGATCCCTCTCTGGACCCAGGAGGGCTAGATCCTGAGGTCTGAAAGTGGTTTGATGTTGTCTCATCTTTTGGTATTTCCAACCTTGCCAAAACATGAGAACCCCAACATAATGGCGACTCCACTGGGGATTCTGAAATACTCTCCATCCTACTACATTCTAAGAACTTCAGAAACCTACAATCTCTGGTTAGGTTGGTAGTTAAACACTCCCATTCACACATCAACCTCTATACCATTTTTTGTGTTCTCCCATACTCTTGGACAGAGTCTGGAAAGGGCCAGGTAGCCTCTAGATCTCACACTCTTTCAGAGGTGACACATCTGGTAAAAACCCTCCCAGTCAATCTCTGGTTAGAGTTTGTTGTGTTTTGAAGATATCTCTGAAAAGGGATATTTCACAAGCACTGTTGTGGACAGTGTACCCTCCAAAAACGTACCTTTCCACCTAGCAACTCCATAGATCCTAAAGATCAAAGACTCCACTAGTGATCAGTAGGCCTGCTGATTACCTTGGTTCACATAAGACTCCACTGGGAGACCAGCCACCATAGCAACATCAAACACAATAGAAGTAACAAATAGGGTTAAGCTGCTTGGTTAAAAACTACACTTTGGCTTACAGAACCATTCACACAAGAGCTTACCCAAACCCAAACCCACCTGAAATAGTTGACAACCCTGAGAGCATCCTCAAAGGATCTCATACACATAAACAACCAACTATTCCCAACCACATCCATAGAGCTAACTCTGCACCAGAAGATATTACAGCTCTATCACACTTTCGCCTTGACCTAGACCTACCTAATAGATTACCAAGAACTAGGTCATTCAGTGATCTAGATCAGCTAGGCCTTGAGCTTCCCAGTTCACCGTCTAATAGTGGTCAACACATTAGGGACAGAGGAACCCCTCCATCTACACCTCCCAATATTCACTTCATCTAAAACTTGGGGCTCCCCCACCCTAAATCTTCTCAACAAACCTCTGCTGGTCCTAGTGTCCCTGTCATCCATATACCAGCTGCCCAAGTTAACCCTTTACCTCATTAGAATATCACCATGGCAACCTGGTATGCACCTTTGGTTCTACCCCAACCTCTAGTACCCTTACCAAATGATTATCAGTCAAAGATCCCACACTTTACTACAAAAGAGTTCATCACAGCCCAGCAACATGTAGATAAGATGGAAGATTCTTTTGACTACATGGAAATAGATGATAATACAGTCAAAATGAGAATTTTTTCCCAGAGCTTAGGGGGTGATGTGAAGAAATGGTTTAAAGGCTTACCTCTGGGTAGCATTAATGATCTTCTAGCTTTATATCAGACTTTCATAAACAAATGGGAAGCTAGGGCCAACCCTCGCCAGCTCCTAGCAGAATACATGACCCTTAAAAGAAACGTGGGAGAGAGTGTCCATGATTACACAACGAGATTTAACAGCATTTACAATGCTCTCCCCCCACATATGAAACCTCCACAAAGCATGGCTCTAGCAAAATATCCCGAAGGCTTTGATGCTAACATGGCCTACGAGCTTAGGGATAAAGAGTACAACACATTAGAGGACATGCAGAAAGGCACAGTGAACATAGAGGCAAATCTGATTGAGAAAAGAGCAAGACTGAGATCTGAGAAGAGGGTAACATACAGAGATGACAATGTAGCTTCCACATCTGACCCAAAATACGACAGATTGTCCAAAAATGTAGAAAAGCTACAACAAAAGATGGAAAAAATGGTTGTCACAGTTAGTAACCAAAATAGAAACCAAAACCAGAACCAGAACTTTAGAAGGAACAATAACACTCCCAACAGACAAAGAGAATCAGATCAGCAAGTTATTCCCCCTTTTCAAGAAAAATTTCTTGATGAATATGAAGGAATCATAGAAGAATCTATGGGAAATGCAATAAACATGTTTGAAATAGAAAACCCAATCCATAACTGTTCCACAGAAGAAGATCAGCCTTCTCCCTCATGTTGGGATGAAGAATGGTTTGAATCTGAGGATTACCGGTTAGGTTTTGAAAATGCTATGATGCAGGTCAGAGAACAATATGAGCTCAGAAGCAAGAAGAGTCAAGACAATTCCAAAACTAAGGATTCTGAGGTTACCATCAAAAAAAGGCCTGAGAAAACTTCCAAAGTGACTGCTGAAGGTAACAAAGCAGCAGCTGAAAGTTATGGGAAGAACAAAGAAAAAGATAACCAAAAGAGTGATAAACAAAGTCAGCCAATTAGTAGCACTAGCACTGCAGTTAGTGCTCCTGATAAAACAGTCCCAAAACCTGTACATAGTGAGAATCAGCCCACTGATTCAGCCACCAAGGCAGTGGCTAGCAAAACAGAGTTGAACTTTCCTAAGAGTCAGTCCACTTTCAACTTGGAAAGTGAGATTGCAAATATTAAGATCTCTATACCGCTCTCTGAGTTGGCCACTCAGGATGTATATAAAGGCCAGATTTTGAAAGATTTGAACCTAAGTGAGAGTGGTGACACTGTAAATCTGAATGATGATCAGCCTGCCCTCCTGTTTGGACCTAAGATAGAGGGGAAGTTTCAAGAAGGGGTAGTTCCACCTTTCTATATCAGTCTCAACATTCATGACAAGATCATGCATAATGCAATGCATGATTCTAGAGCATTTCACAACCTAATGCCTAAGGTATTCATGGAGAGGTTAGGCCTAGAGATAAATCGTCCCTACAAATATTTATACTCTTTCGACTCCAGCAGAGTAAAATGCCTAGGCTTGATCAAAGACTTATGTGTGATCTTAACTCAAATCCCAGCTAAATGTATGGTCATGGATGTTTTGGTGGCAGATGTACCACCCAAGTATGTCATGTTATTATCGAGGTATTGGGGAGCCAAGCTGCAGGGTACAATGCAGATGGACGGCTCGTATGCCACAATTCCTATCTTTGGCCAGCCTAGGAAACTGTAAAGGGAGGCACAGATGAAATTCCTAGTCAGTAGCCCCGAAAAACCAGAAAATTCACCTATTTATTATATATACACAGACCTTGACTCCTTCATCTTTTGTAATGATGAATCCTTAGAAAGGTCAGAGTCCCAAAACAGAGACACAAACGGAGCAGCAGAGGCTATTGATTTTAACATAATGGCTGCTCTGGATTTAGAGGAAAACGAAGAGGAAAACATCAATGAAGTCTGTAGACTGTGCGGTGGATACCTAGCGCTGAGTGAACAAGACACAGAGTGCAAACAGCCACCCAGCCAGATCTCTGAACCCCATACATTTCACGAAGAACAAAATGACCCGCAACCTAGTACGGACCCTATAAAGCAACATAATGGCGAAACCAGCTGTAAGGAAAAAAACAACGATAAACATGAGAATAACCCCTTGTGGGAGATGAGCTTCGATGGGTCCTGTACTAGAAAAACTGCAGGAGCAGGGGTATGGTTACATAATACAGAAAACGATTACGCAGAGATCCACGCCTGTAATCTACATTTCAAATGTACAAATAATGTTGTGGAATACGAGGCTCTAATCCTGGGTCTAAATCTATTGAAGAAAATAGGAGCCCGTAGAATAGCCGTGAGGGGAGACTCAGAGTTGGTCATAAAACAGTTGAACGGTGAATACACAGCCAAACACCCTAAGCTGAGGGCATATAGGAATGATGCCGAAGATATACTGAAAAAATTTGTTGAGTACAAATTAGTGTTCATCCCTAGGAATCAAAACGTCATCGCAAATGGATTGGCTTGCCTGGCTAGCTCTTACCCTAAGACTCAAAACGACCAGCAGATCATCGTACAGACTAAATTCAGACCTGCGGTGCCAGACAACAAAAAATATTGGCAGGTTTTCGAGGGGGATAAACAAATTGAATATTTCCTGACCGGCAGGAACAAGTTCGAGTTTTCAGACTCTGACTCTATGTCCAGTGAAGGCTGCCTAAGCGAGGGATCCTCAGACAAGGAAGAACCACCTTTAAACATAGAAATAAACGCTTTGAACGAAGAAACTGGAAATACAAACGGAAATTGTGAAAATGCAGATAATGAAGAAGTTGAGGTGCTACGGGCCAGGGATAAAAGCATACCTTGCGGTCTGGCACCGTTAGAAGACCTTTTCGACTTCGACGATGTAGCAAAAAATCCTACCATAGAGCACATAGACTCAGACGTAGAAGGATGCAACATAGGCACAGCAAATAAGCCAAAAATGATTAAATTGGCAAAATCCTTACCCACAGAAATGAAAAATAAATACATAAACCTTTTTAAGGAATTTGTTGACGTGTTTGCGTGGAGTTATGAGGATTTAAAGGCTTATGACACCAACATTATACAGCAAAAAATACCTCTAAAGGAAAATCATAAACCCTTTAGGCAGAAACTTCGTAGGATAAATCCAAAACAGTTTCCTGTAGTGGAAAAAGAGATTAAAAAGATGTATGAGGCGGGCATAATTGTTCCCGTAAGGTTCTCTGATTGGGTTTCAAATTTAGTGGCTGTGAGAAATAAAACTGGGGAGATCAGACTGTGTATAGACTTCAGAAATCTCAATAGAGCCTCACTCAAAGACAACTACCCTCTGCCAAAAATGGAACACATTCTACAGCCGGTAGTAGGCTCAAAGAGGATTTCTCTTTTGGATGGTTTTTCAGGATACAACCAAGTTTTAGTACTCCCAACGGATCAACTCAAAACAACTTTTACCACTCCCTGGGTTACCTTTATGTATGTAAAAATGCCCTTCGGACTAATGAATGTTGGAGCCACCTTCCAAAGAGCAATGGATATAGCTTTTTCAGATGAAATAGGACACTTCATTGTTATTTATTTGGATGACATAACAGTCTACTCTAAGACTGAAGAAGAACATTTGAAACATCTGAGAAAGGTATTTGAAAAATGTAGAAGGTTTGGTCTGTCACTAAATCCTAAAAAGATTGTATTGGGGCTGCAAGAAAGCAAGCTTCTCGGCCACATTATATCTGAAAAGGGGATAAGGATAGACCCACAGAGAGTTGAGGGGATACTACAAATCACACACCCGAGGAACATCAAAGAATTACAGTCCTTCATTGGGAAAATAAACTTCCTTAGGAGATTTATTCAAAACCTAGCTGAACACCTTACGAATATGACTAACATGCTGAAGAAAGGTGAAGGAATTAAATGGACTGTTGGAGCCAAAAAATCTTTTGAATCAGTAAAACTTGCACTCACCCAAGCTCATTTTCCTCTGAGCATACAGTGGCTGCGGTCTTACTGCTAAAAAATTCAGAGGGGCTGGAACAGCCAATTGCCTTTTTCAGAAAAGCACTAAGAGATGCACCCTTGAGATACAACATAATGGAAAAACAGGCCTATGCCTTAGTCAAGGCCTTAAAAGACTTTAGGGTGTACATTTTTCATTCTCACACCATAGCTTTCATGCCCAACATTATAGTCAAAGACATTCTGTCCCAAGACCCATATGGGAAGAGGGGAAAATGGATTGTTGTGATTTTAGAATATGATCTTGAGATAAAACCCACTAAGTTGGTCAAAGGCCAGGGCTTAGCCAAATTAATGGCTGAAACAAATCTGCATGCTCTTGATACTAATATGGTAGTTGTCTTAGATGAGCAAGAAGGATTGCATGATCCCACTATTGAAGAGAAATTTCAGAACTCCCCATGGTACTCTGAAATCCTTTATGTGCTCACCAACCTTAATGCTCCACCTGAACTGTCAAAAACCAAGGCCAGATTCATAAAACTTAAAGCCAGAAAATACTGCATTTTGAATGAAAACTTATACTGGAAAAATCCAAATGGCCTATTTCTTAAATGTTTGCCTGAAACAGAGGCAGAAAAGATTAAACAAGAATTCCATGCAGGAGAGTGTGGAGGCCACCTGAATTGGAAGGCCACTGCAAAAAAAATTCTCGGGGCTGGCTATTACTAGCCCACACTCTTCAATGACACCCATAAGATGGTAATTTCCTGCCACAAATGCCATATTTTTTAAGGCAAGAGAAAACTCCTTCCCCTCCCTTTACAACCCATCACTATTCAAGGTCCTTTCATGCAATGGGGCCTAGATTTTATTGGAGAAATCCACCCTTCTTCTTCTGCACAACACAAATGGATCTTAACAGCCACGGACTACTTCACTAAGTGGATAGAGGCCATACCCACTAGGAATGCCACAGATTCAGTCATCATTAGGTTCCTAGAAGGTCATATCCTCTCTCGGTTTGGTTGTCCAAGGAAAATAATCACCGATAATGCTACTGCCTTTGGATCCAAAAAAATGATTTATTTTTTTCACAGATATCAAATAGCGCTTGGTCATTCAACTGCCTATTACCCACAAGGTAATGGCCTAGCTGAATCATCAAACAAGAACCTCGTGGCCATCATCAAAAAGCTATTAGAAGAGAACAAAAAGTCCTGGCATAACAAGTTGGTGCATGCCTTGTGGGCTGATAGGCTTACAAAAAAGAAATCCATTGGCATGTCACCATTTCAGCTTGTCTATGGTGCTGAAGCAGTATTTCCTACTAGCCTTGGTGTACCAGTGATCAAGCTGGTCCAGCAGATTCAAACAGAAGAAGACAGTATGATGAGAAGGATAAACCAGACAATTCATCTCCATCAAACAAGGGAAGAGCTTTATAACAGAGCTGTCAAAGTTCAGGAAAACATTAAAAGTTTGTTTGACAAGAGAACCAAAGCTGCTGATTTCAAAATTGGGGATAAATTTCTGAAGTGGGACTCAAGAAGAGATGATAAAGGAAAGCACCGCAAGTTTGACAGCTTGTGGCAAGGTCCATACAACATTCAAGCTGTTGTGGGTCGAAATGCATTCTTCTTACAAGAATTGGATGGCACTGAGCTATGGGGGGGGGCTATCAATGGCAGTATGCTCAAACACTACTTCTGCTGATTTAAAATTTTTGGTTTCCATCCCCATTGTACATACCATTGCAGTTTTTATTTTCAAGAAAAAGAGAAAATGTTCCAAAAAACAGAGGAAAAGTGAGAGGTTCAGACATGCTTAAAACATGAACCTCTGAGGTGCAAAGGATTGGCTCTAATATGATCAAAATCTGAGCCAAAAGAAATCAAAGTAGCTGGTCCTAACATGCTCAAAATATGGACCAGCAAGGAAGAAAAGAAAATCAGCTCCAACATGCCTAAAATCAGAGCTGAAATGAAGGAAAGAAGTGACTCTAACATGCTCAAAACTTGAGTCACGAAGAGAAGAAGGATACTCCAAGATTTTAGTTTCCAAGCCTTCAAATTTTTGTTCAGTTTTCTGCAAAGTTTTTTGTCCATGTGAAAAAAAATTTATGCCTTGGATCTACAACAAACTAGATTGTTTAATCCTAGTTTAACTGTTTTTAAATTTCCTGTTGTAGAATGTAGAGAAGAAATCTGTTGGACAACTTAATCCCAACAGATATTAGATTAGGTAGAGAAACATATGAGACCAACAGTCTAATATGGTCTCATGGATGCAATAAGGGTAGATTTAGAATAGGTTTATTTTCTGTTATAAAAATAAATGATGTAGAGGGTCTGCTAGTTCGAATGCACCCCAGAAGAAAAAATGTTAGGATTGTAGAATGGGTAGGTAGATTTGTTGGGATGTTTTACTGATCTAACATATTTGTGGCAGCTAAAATCAAAGAATAAAGATGGCTTAAGCAGCAGGCATCTAGCCTACACCAAAGATCAATTTCTGAATTCTTGACTCCTTCAAGAAGAAGCCATCCCCATGTGGAGCCATTGTTAGCCCCTTATGAATTCCTTGACAATGCAAGCAAGGGGCTAGATTTTTTTGTGAGCCTTTAAGGAATGCATTTCCCTTGAAAACACATCATCCTTGAAGCCTTCCAAGATTCCCTGCCTTTGATTATTTCACTCCTGCTGTATTGATGTCCATGAGCCTTGCTGAATGATAAACTTTTCTCAAAAAGGCATTATTTCACCCCTTGTATCTCTGCAGATTTCCCCCCATTTTATCCTTTTTTCCCCTTTCCTCAAGTCCCTTTATTCCCCCTTACCTCCTAAATTTCCCCAAAATCCCCTTTAAATCATCCCCTTGCCCTTTGTTTGGCTGATTTTTCCCTTTTTTCCCTTATCGATTCCCTTTCTAACCCTTAAAATCCATTTAAAATGGGCAAAAACCCACTTTTCAACCATATGATAAGCCTAGCCCCCCCCCGCTAGCCCCTTCAATCACTTCCCACACATGTCCATGCGCTAGGACTGAGCGCTTAAGTCCTGAGCGCTAAACGCATCGGAAGATCAGAGCCAAACGTGAAATCCCTTTGTAACATCAAAATTCCCGATGTGATTGATTTTATTTATTAAGTCCCATGGCTTGTTTTTCAACCGTTGATCTTTTATCGGGATCGGACGGCCCGCGCATATCGTAAACCTTCGCAATCACAAGTCTTATGTTTTCCCCTTCGATCGGCCATTGCAAACACTTGCGATGCGATTGATCGCAGCCCCAACCTCCGATCCTCCGATCTTGCCATCTCCCGATTACATCTCGACCATCCATCCTCCCCGCCGATCCGACGGTCATCTCTCCTCCCGCCTAATCGCAATCGGAAGTTGCAATGTGTCACCCCTGTCCCTCCTCTGATTTGCGATTACGATTGTAACTCCCGATCCCCGATCGCACTCCCCCACCAATTGAACGTGAACCGTTGATCTGATCCCCGGATCCAACGGTCAGCGCTCAGTCGCACTCCCACCACCGATCGCAATAAAAATTTTGAAATATGTCACCCCAATCCTGCTCCAATTTGCGATTGCGATTCCATATGGGTCCCACCTCATACGCATTTCCATTGCATTTCATGCATTTTCTGTGTATTTCCGCCAAAGTTCAAACTTTGCATTTTTGCATTAAAATCTTATGTTTTATATTTATTTCGCCCATTTCATATGTCATCCCATGGATTGATCTCCGTCGTTGATCTATTCCTCCACACCATGATCGAACGGCCCACGATGCATTTCTCCGTCAAACACTATTGTTCACCATTTTCACCATATCATTGCATTTTCACCATTATTTCACATAAAACCGTTGTTTCACCACCGCCACACTACTTCCTCCCGTCCTCCATAGCCATTCCGCCTATGCATGGATTTCATCACTCAGTCCCGTGTTTTGCAGGGTTATCAGATGGGAAAGGCCACCATGATTACACAGTCTTTATTACAGCGGCAAGGTTTCGTAGACAGAGACGTAAATGAAGCGACAGAGAGTTCGATGTATAGAAAACTAAGTCATCAGGACAGCTATATTAGCAGAGTGTCTTTCTCCATGGAAGGACAGGTCACCCATACTGTTTTTACTCCATGCCGTGATCCAGTGAAGACATTTCCGCCCTGACCACAGTCCTATGCTACCAGAGCATTAGTTACGCAACATGGAAGACCTCAATCTATTCTGTTTATTCACCCACAGTACTACAGAGTAATTCTGTATTCAGATTACATCAGGACCATACCAGAGTAAATGGAAGTTGGAAGAGATCACTCATTCGCTCCAAAGGTACCAGGGATAAATGCAGAGAGTTAAAACAGAATGGGCTTCGGCCCTCTCCTTCTTTTCTGTGTTTTAATGTTCCATTTAGTGCTTCACCTACCTCCTCGGCTCATCTTCTGCTATAGAACTCAGAAAGAAACTATTGTAAAGGTTGTTGATTGGATATCAATAGAATGCAAGTTGTTCTCTTGAGACAAGTTCTCTGTGTAAGACTGTAAGATAGGCTGAGGAAGTTTTTCAGACAGACTATCAAGCTTTGGCTATGTTGTACTTGACTGGTTTTGTTCTTAATATAGCAAGCACATTTCTTTGGATCCTGATCTAAAGCTGAGGTGATGTTTTCCTGTCTATGTGTTTATTTCCATTTCATTTCATTTCTTCTAGCTTGCATTAGAAATCTGGCATGAGATTTTCCCTTGTTAGGCTCTCCTTGCCTTAATGTTTTATGCTTAATGTGTTGTCTGAGAATAGATTTCAAATGGTTTAACCAGTGTAGTGGATGATATTTCCTACTAGCTTATGTATGAATTATTGAATCTGTTTCTTAGATGTTCTTGCTAGTGTTTAATTGATGAATCGGTAATTCTAGGAGTTTAGAACTCAGACTCTTTATCTCTAGGACCCTTTCAGTCTCTTAAACCTATCTAAGTTCCCTCAAGCTGCTTTTAACCACCATTGAGAGTTTCCTATGAGTATGTACAAGCAGGTCTGGAGTTAAATGACCTCTGACCTGATCTATAGACAAAAAATTGGTGTTTATCTCCCTTTCCACCTTTCCACCTTGCTCTCATTACAGTTCCATTCCACCAAATCATTTTAGGATCCAATGCTTTAGATGACTAGCCCAACTAAAAGTTTGCATGTTGATAGAAAATAAACCCTTTTCTGACTCCATTACCCAATGGCCTTGATGTTCTCTTGTTTGCCTCTCCTTTGCCTAAAATCTCTCTTGTTCATCCTTGTTCTATATTGAACCCTTCCTTCCTGATTCCCAACAACCAAACTTCAAATCAAACAAACAAACCTTGTGCCAATAACTAGCCTAACATCTTAACATTTGAGCTTTCGAAGATATAAACATTTTCTTATATAGAGAGATCCCTCTCTGGACCCAGGAGGGCTAGATCATGAGGTCTGAAATTGGTTAGATGTTGTCTCATCTTTTGGTATTTCCAACCTTGCCAAAACATGGGAACCCCAACAGTATGGATTTTAGCATCGTTCTTTCTTCTATGTTCATATGTTAAATTGTTATGTTTACCATTCATTCATTCATATTTATGGTTGAATGCTTTCAATATAGATAGGTATAATCCATTATTAATGCTTTGCCTTGGGAAATCATTCAATATTATTTGTTTTCTTTTGTTTGAAAAGGATCCATCTCCTATGCCCTTTTCAGCTTCTCACCAGTCTTGCCATTCCATTATTATTTAAACTTAATTGTTAAAATTCCTGCCTACCTTGCCCCATGAAATACCCTATATCTCTGATTTAATTCCCCAGACTCAAACTACCCCATCTGTCCCATACAACCCTGAAAATTTATTAAAACATTTCCCATTATTATACCTAGCCTAAAATCAGTTTACAGTTATATTTCATTGAATATATTTTTATGGAGAGAACCCTCTCCTGACCTTGTAGGGCTAGCTACAAGGCTGAGCATGGTTTGAGGTTACCCTGATTTGCCTTCCTTCAGCCTGAGGTTCAAATTAGGTGATAACACTTTCAAAAGAATCAAAGGACGTGTTGAAAATAATTGAAATTATGAGCTAAATTCTAAGATAGATTACACATGGAAAAGAATTATTTTAATTAACTAAACTTTTAATAAGAATAAACTTATAAGGCAGAACAATCTTCAATAATGAAAAAGCAACTTTGAGTCAAAGGAATTTGCATGCAATCGAATTTATCTCTCTAAAGGTTCAATTATAATGTTGTAGATTAATTTTAATCCCTTTCCTTAAATCGTGAAGTCCAAGCAGAAATAAAGATGTTGCAATAGCGTTCCTTCTTATTTCACGAAATCATTCTTAACCTTCAAGAATTTAGCTTTTAACATTAGGAATGCTTTCCTATGATGATAATTCTTTCTTGCAGAAGTAAATTAAATCAGATGTGATAAAAGGGAAATAACACTTGTAGAAAATAAAAGAGAAATCCAGAGTGTAGGATCCTACATGCACTAGTGCAGGAAGAGCCTTCCTGCATGATCCAAGCGGAAGCAAACCAGGAAATAAATTGCAGGAAATAAACGAATTTAATTTGAACTTCCACACAACGGATCCGTTCACCACTTGACTATTAAACAAAATTAAATTAGAACTCTGAAGCAAGCCACACAACTGTAAGTAAATAAATCAACACACAAAACTTCTGAATAACGAAATCACAAGGGTAAATGAGCTGGGTTGGCTCGGCCCTAGACAACCAAATCGTTTCTCTTTTTTAGGAAACAAAACTCTTCAAAAATTTAATCAAAACATTAACAAAAGATCAGATGTAATGTGGAAAATCATGGCACAAGTCCTTGTATTAGCTTCGGTCAGCAAACATACATTATAGCTTAAGTCCAGCCCCAGAGCGAGGGTGATAACGAAATTACAAAACAAGATTACAGTCACGCTACTGTCGATGCCACTTCACTAACCTAATTATATCTAAGATCTATATTTTATACAATACTTAGGCCTATGGCCATGATTGCTAATTACAGATTCGTTCCCAAATCAATCCTTTTGGTTGAACGAACTAACAACCAAAATTACAGAATTGGGCCAGTAACTATGATAAGTCACCAGCTAATCGATATCCATAGACCTTATCTTCATCATCATCCCTGACTAAACTGTGCCTGTGTTTGACTTTAGTTAATCCGCAACCAAACTAGAAGACATGGACCATAACGCCTGCGTGGAGTGATCAAATTGTTGCGGAGATCACATAACAGTAATTTTTGGCGGTGCAGTAATCTGCGTGCACTTAGATCACACTAACATAATTATTAATACTTATCTTATCACATACCTTTAGGAAAGTAAATATAAGTTACAAGGAATATTTAAAGGCATGAAATCTATTTAAAATGATTAATAAAGCACCTAATAAACCTTAAGCATGAAATATGAAGTTTATGTAGGGATAGACAGTTTCTTGGACTAGTGCAGGAATGAAAAGGTTTATAGAGATGAAACAAAGGTTAATGGTTATAGGAAGAGGGTAAAAGTAGGGAATTTTGGCACACCAACAAATAACTCTTCTTATCTCCAAGAGTTTGAATCCTAATGAGCCCTTATGCCTGTGTATTTATACAAAAAGTGTCTGAGGATAATCTCCCTTGAGAGGAGGGCTTCTTCCCTCCAAAATATCAAAATTGATGGATCTAGTTCCCTTAGATCTCCACATGCACTTGAGTTCCTTGGCTGCCAGTGGAATTCGAGCTGTTGGTGAGGAACCTTGCGATTGAATTCGAGTTGGAAAGTTAATGTAGTGGACAAGCCTCCTATATTCCCTCTAGATGCCTCCAACGTGCCCCCACATAGTAAATATCTCCAAAAATTCTTCTTTTGACTGCATATGAACCAAATTAAGCCATGAAATATGACAATCACCCTTTCCTCTTTTTACTAAGCACATTATGGCTAATAAATGTAAATTAATGTGAAAAAATGAGAATTTAAGGGCTGGAGGATAACACAACAGGCCTCAAAATATACCTATTGATGGGACCCATCAATTACATTCCTTCTAATTCAATATCATGAAAAATTCCTTATGGTTTGTAGAAATGGTACCTAATATTCTCAACCATTGAATCCCAATAAAAATACCTACACCTCCAATAGGAATGACATACATTGAGATTTCCAAATTGTATTCTCCCATACCCTGTTTAATGTTGTGGAATTTCCCACACAATCAATGCCCCTCCCCCTTCATTAGCAACTAAAACTTGAAATTTTTCAATTGATATACAAAATAGTTGAGGCGCTCCACTAATCTTTTATCAATGAAGTTATGTGTACTATCTGAGTCAATAAGCACTATGACCTTTTGCTTCTTAATGTAACCTATAATATTAAGGGTTTGAGATGTTGATAAACCTACCAATGTATGAAAAAATATTTTTCACATGTTTGAATCAATGGTGTGCACAATTTCAACCTCTATTTCCTACTCTTTTAAGTTAACAAGTTATTCCTCATTGCTTTGCATAGATGCTTCCTTGTCCTCCTCATAATTATTTTACAAGGTGAACAATTTTGTTAAATGCCATTTATACCATTTTGACCATTTTTTGTTACAACCAAATAATATCCCTTTTCCTCTTTTCTTCTTCCATTTCCTTCTATGATATTCAAGTAGGTAAAGGTAGGGTTGTCTTATGAACCCCAAAATGATATTTTCTTCCCGCATATACTCCAATAGTAGAATTGTGTGTAGCCCTATTATTGGCTTTAATATGATGAACAAATTACATACCATCCATAATAAATTTAGGATGTTTTAATAAAAGTGCATGTTTAATGTTTTCCTTTACACCACCCATGTAAGCTTCCAACAAAATTTCATTGCTTATGTTATCCAACCTTGTGGCCAATACCTAAAATTCTGAATTATAATCTTTAATATCACTCGAATGCTTGATACTTGTCAATAGGCTAGAGTAGTCTTGTTCCGAAAATTCCCCGTAATGTTCTTCTTAGTCTCTTGTAAATAAACCCCAAGTATAATGATAAGAATGAGACTTCATTTTAACTACCCATTAATACCATTGATATGACTTTACCATTGATCCTTTGCTTATAATTCAAAATATTATGCAATTCAAAATATTGCTCTATTTGGTTCACCTCGTTAACGACCTATGTTCTATAAAACTTCCCTAATTCAAGATTAGGAAGCTGGTTTATACCCTTTGGAGACCATCCATAAGTAACTCAACTATTGGAGTTAAATCCACCCTACCAATTTCTTTTCATTCGTCCAATGTTGTTAAACATGGATACTACCTTTATTTTCATGTGTCCCTTTAGTCACATTATCAATTTTAGGGAGCCTCTCACCTAAATATTATATGATCTTGCATTCCAAAAATTTCATTATCTCCTCCATTTCTTCCTTATTTTCATCCATATTTTGTTCCACATCCCGTTTGAATAATCTTTTTGATGATTCAACATTTTTAAAAATAGTATAACTTAGTTCCTTAACTTGAATCTCCAACTTGGATACTTTGTGTTGCATGCCTTTTATTTCTTCATGAGTCATAGTTGAGCTCTTTAGAGGTTTAGATGGTGAAATAAGACTTATAAATCCCTTTATGGCCATGACAAGTTACTGGGTCATGAGGATAGAGAAGTGATAGGTATTATAACTCTCTGATATACATGCAATGTTAAACAATTGTACTTGGTATAATATCTTAGGGAACTAACTATGGAGGTTCAATCATGCCCTTATCCATACTTCTCTACTACCTAGGTACTAGGAATTGGTCTCCTCAATTGTTTTTCTTGGTGCATTATAACAACAAAATGACCGATTAACTTATCTAAAGCTATTTTTTGGTATACTTAGGAACTCCCTATATGTTGGAGAATGTATTAGGGAAGTTATTTAAAAAAAATCTCTTTAACCTTAATAACTATTTGTGAACTTCAGTTATCTTGTTATGTTTATTTATTAGATATTTTTCATCAAACAATTATCAAGGGAAAAAAAATAAAGATAATGGACACAAGAATTAGGCTCTAAGCCAGGGAAATCCCCTCTAAGGGGAAAACCTAGAAATAATCTATTTTCTTCTTATATAATCTGCTTCAAATGAGAAAACCAAGACCCAAAACCCTAGACCAAGTCCTCCTCAAAGTACCAAGTTAGTCCTTCAATAATCTCTTCCAAACAAGTCAAAGTTTGACCAAGTCAACAAAGGTCAAACCAATTCAAATATGCTTCACTTCTGAATTTCAACCTGTTACTTCAGATATGCAATTTTAGTCTCTTGGAACAATAGAAAAATTTCTTTCTGGCATGTGTCAATATTCAAAGAATTCCTTCCTCAAGCAAGTCAATGTATCCAAATTCAACTAGAGTCAAAGCTAGGTAAAAATAATGTTTTGACCCTACTGCAACTTGGATCTAAAATTCTCGGCCTCCTACAACTCAGACCAACGATTCTCATCTTGCAGAAACCATACCTTCACACATGTGTACAAAAATAGATAAAAATTAGGTGTCCTTCCTTATCTTGGTTTTCTTCCTTGTCTTCTAGCCTTATTCACTCTTCTTCTTGCTTGATATCAAACTCTTGTTGTTGTAGATCGAATTGGTTGCTGGAAAAAATACTGAGGGGGGGGGGGGGGGGGCGTGAATCACTATTTATAACTCACTGTAGAATTTTACTTTTTCTTTACTGATTTCTATACGCAACTTTAATGAACCCAACTAGCATATACACATGGCTATCTTTAAATAAACTTGCGTATGTCCAGAGATCTTATTATGCAAATAATTCTTTACTTATACTAGTGCATCATTCATTCATCATATATTTAGTAAGCATTAAGCATGTGCAGTAAGAACATAATAAATCATCACACATAAGAAACACACATGAACACTAGGTTTTAAGGTGGAAACCCAAGTCGGGAGAAAACCACCCCTGCTTTCGTCTATGTCTTCAATATTTATTATAAATAAAAATGCTTACAATATTGTACTGGCGCAGACTCATACCAGCACGCAGGCACCCACCTGAAACCTTCTCTCATTCTCCAGCTTCTACTGGAAGGGAGCTCCAACCCCCTGATCTCATTTACCAGCTACCAATGGAAGGGAGCTATGACCCCCTGATTTTCATTTACCAGCCACTCCTGGAAGGGAGCTACTACCCCCTGATCTCATTCACCAGCAACTACTGGAAGGGAGCTACGACACCCTCACTGAAGGCTTCTATCCTCAACACCACCGCGGACCAATTTTCATCAATTTTCACACTGCATCCAAATAGATTCAACACAACACAACTTGTAGGCCTCTTTTCATCAGATTTTCAAACTGTACCCACTCCACACATTTAAGCTCAAATATCATACATCAAATTGAAACTCATAACCATATCAAATCATTCACTTAATCATCCATCAACCAACCAACCACTAGTCTTTAATCATAATCAACTAGAAGGATAATAATTATTCAAACAACACAGCTCTGTATGAAGACATCAAACAACAATAATACAACAAAACATATCAGAAATTTCCTTCTGCACACTTCAGCAAAACCCTAGATTCCATACGTGATTTTACTGAAATGAACTCGCGTATATATACACTTTCACAGAGACGAACCTGCGTATATATCTACAACTATTTCAGGATTGCACAACTCTTTAGAATAAATAATCAGCTTAGATCTTACCCTTCACTTCAGAAAAAATTCACCATATCACAGATCTAAACATTTCATAAACAAATCTAGCAAATACAGTCATTTTAGGTCTACAGATCCCGATCTATCATTGTATTCATAGGTGCATTAATACTTTAGATGTATCAATGAACTATGGCCCATTCCATGCATATATACTTCAGAGTGAAGTATTCATTCAATACCCAAACACATTCACACCCTTGCACTATGATCTTATTCTCCTTATATAGAGTTAGCCTTTACTAATACTATGAGCCAAAACCACACAACTACCGATGGTATTCTCGGACGGAATCAAATAGACAATACAACACTAAATACTATGGTCTAATACCATGGTAATGCCCCCTGGTATCATATTTTTAGAGTGCAATAGGAATACACGACTTTGCTTCTTCTTACCCGCATGTATACGCGACATTTCTTCATCCAACATGCGTATACATTGTAAGATATTATCATTTATATGTCACTTCTGATCTGACCTGTAGATACATCATTTTTACATCTTTAACACATAGATTTCTTATCACAAGGCAACTCAACAATTAGGTTCCCATCAAGGACAACTTCATAAAGTAGGTTGCCATCAAGTACAACATATTGCATCATATTTCCAACACTGGTGTCAAATGAGGTGGAAGCTGCTTGTATATATAATATTTCCATGAGGTCTAATACCCCTCTCTAGGCCAACTTCTTGTTGGTAGGGCCGACTTGTGCTTGGAGGATCATAAGGAATTTTTAGGCTCAAAATAATATCTTTTGCATGTTACATATTTCCCAAAATGGTCTTATACAATTGACAGAGAATCTATTGAATCAAGAAAAATATTATCTTGACATGATAAACCCTAGGAACATGAAATTCATGCTTGACCTATATGACCAATAAAATGAAGCATGAAACCCATGCTTAAAAACATTTTTTTTTCTTGTAACATAAGATATAATTTTTAAAATGAGTGCAACGAAAATTATGAAGATCGAAACTAATTATTTTTACAATACTCCCTCTTAAGTAGGCTAGGCATTCATAATTATACACTTAGTACAAGGATATTCACAAACTGAAGAGTTCTCATAAGAAGAGTTGGATTGGTAAGAAATATTGAAGTATCAACATCATAACTAGCATTTTCGACATAGTAAGGCCTTAACTTGACAATCTCTTCTCATCTCATAGCATAATGTTGGGAGTCTTTACATGAGATACCACACTACCTCTTCAAGGTTCATATCCCATCCATATGTTCACTAGCTATGTCCTTTAAGGACTATTGTTATCTTGGATTCCCAATCTTCAAAGAATATCGGTCCACTTTGACCACTCTTGTATTGGATACTTGTCCAATCCTCAAGGAGTGTCAATCAACAAGAATACTTACTATATTGGATTATTTATCCTCAAGGAGTATTAATCTTATATGCTTATCCAATTCTCCATGATCTCTACCATGGCCTTCACTTAGATGTACGACTATTAGTCCTTTCCTAGTGCATGACACATGATATAAGAGAATACAATTTCCATCATCACTCCCTCTCAATCGGGGAGGATATCCTCATTCCCTATTAACCATGGAATAGATCCTTGAAATTTCACAAGTATTTTAGGAGACTTCCTACTCCATCTAAAGCATAGAGGAAATCCTTTCACTTCCTTTCAATTGGGAAGGCATAACACAAGCTTTATAGCTTGTCTTCATAAATGTATCTACTACTAGTTCTTCATGGAGACCTCAAGTAGTAGATGCATGGCTTCTCCTTTCTTTTATATCTCATCGTATTGAGCTTCTACCTTCCTGGATATTATATATCCATTCTCTTCCTTTAATATTGTGACAGGGTTCAGGCCATCAACCTTACACATCACTTTCCTCTAGTTATCATCAATGAAGGCATTATATTGGGCCTATCATTGTTCCCTCTAAATTTGAAATTGATATTTATTGTTATGAGCATCAGGTTATCTACTAGTACTACTACCTTTCAATTCCAATATGATGATGTATCCATATTCACTACATAAACCATTCACTCAATCCATACGTTCTTTGAATCGAGTTCAACACCAATAGTTGAACTTGCCTCAACTGTTATTATGCAACATCCTTCCAGGTAGAAAAATAATATGTTAACCAGATAACCAATACCAAAAAATCAATATCATAATTCCCTTATAATGATGGCCTCTTTGTATTTTTATTACTTGTAGGAATTTACAGGGTAAGATCCTTAGATCAAGAACCAAAGGTCACCGCCCACAAACAGATCACAAATCAGTAAACCAGTATAATCACGTGGTTAAAACCCTCAAAGAGGGAAATAGTCCATGGCCTGAGCCAACGCGGCCACTTCAGGAAATTTATTAATATAAAATAAAGGTTGCATAGGTTTCTCTCATAAACGGTTACCGGACAAATGACCCTCCATGCTCTTTAAATAGAGATCATGGACCAATCGGGTGCCAAGCCACAGATCAAGTGTCGTTAATAATGAGGTGAGAGATAACCGTCGGATCACTACAAATCATGACCGTCAGAATATAAGTTACAAATGTACATGGTAAAGAAACACACTTTACCTAACTCTACACTAGACTAAGTTATTCTTAACTATTTCTTATGTGTTGGAATATCCTAACATCCCCCCTTAAGAACAACTTGGGATAGGATTGAAGGATTTACAAAGGTGACACAAAAGGAGCCTATTTCCTATGTGTCGAAATATCCTAACATCCCCCCTTAAGAACAAATTGGGATAGGATTGAAGGATTTAGAAAAGTGACACAATAGGAAAAGGAAGGAGGCATTAGAGCCTATCCCCCCTTAATGAAAACTTTCCTGAACTCCAAGCATGGATCGAATTTTGGTAAACTTCGCTTCTGTAAGAGCCTTTATAAAGATATCGGCTACTTGATCATTGGTTGGAAAGTATTGCACTTCAAGAACACGATCATGAATGAGCTTTCTGATGAAGTGTATGTGGAGTTCAATGTGTCTCATACGCTGATGTTGAACAGGATCTTTACATAGCTGAATGGCACTCTGATTATCACACCAAAATGTAGTTGGATGCTGCTGATGAAGACCAAATTCAGAGAGGATTTGACAAAGCCACATGGCTTCCTTGCTGGCTTCAACTGCACCATGATACTCTGCTTCTATTGAAGAAAGAGAGATGGCACTTTGTTTCTTACAAGACCAAGTAATAGGTCCTGAACCAAGAGTGAATACATATCCTGCAGTAGACTTCTGATCATCAAGGTCACCAGCCCAATCAGAATCAATGAAACCAATCAACAATGGAGATGCTCCTGCACTGTAATGAATCCCGAACTGAACTATACCTCAAATATATCAAATTATTATTTTAGCTTCTTTCCAGTGACTTTCATGAGGTTAATGCATAAACCGAGCGACAAGACCAATGGCAAAGGAAAGGTCAGGACAGGTATGTGTTAGATACAGAAGTTTACCAACAAGTTTACGATATAAGGTAGCATCAACTTCAGGGGTAGTACAAGTGACTGAAAGCTTGACTCCAGACTAAAAGGGAGAAGGGGTTGGCTTACAGTCTTCCATGTGAAAGTGGTGTAGAATATCACAGGCATACTTGGACTCAGAGAGGGTAATGCCTTCCTTGGATTGCAAGACTTGAAGACCAAGGAAATAATGCAAGTGTCCTAAATTTTTCATTTCAAACTTATTTTTGAGGTTAGACTTCACATGGTTTATATGGTTTGGATCACTACTAGTAAGGATAAGATCATCAACATAAAGAAAATGGATGGTGAAGGAATTACCCACTTTCTTGGTGCAGACAGTGTTGTCAGAATGACACCTAGAAAAGCCATTATTTAATAGAAATCTATCCATTTTGGCATACCAAGGCCGAGGAGCTTGTTTGAGACCATAGAGAGACTTCCTAAGGTGACAAACAAGGCTACAGTCATGTTGGATAAAGCCAGGGGGTTGTTCCATGTAGATTTCTTCATGTAAATCTCCATGTAAGAAGGCAGATTTAACATCCATCTTATGGACTTCCCATTTAAAGGAAGCAGCAAGGGAAAGAACAAGGCAGATAGAATTAATTTTGGCAACAGGGGAGAAGGTTTCAGTATAATCAATGCCTTCAACTTGTGAAAATCCTTTAGCAAAAAGACGAGCTTTATGTCTATCCACTTTTCCATCTGGTCCAAACTTGGTTTTGTAAAACCATCTACATCTGACAAGTTTTCTTCCTTTTGGAAGAGGAAAAATATCCCAAGTATCGTTTGCCAATAAGGAACGATAATCTTCATTCATAGCTTCATCCCAATCTGGATGACCAGAGGCTTCTTCAAAGGTTTCTGGATCAAGTTTTTCTGGAACTTGAGTGAATAAGGAAGAGGATATTTTGAACTGAGAACGTGTACGTCGTCGATCGTCAGGGTCACTTGCAAGAGAACATGTTGCATCTCGAATAGAGCGGACCCATCTTGGAAGCGGTGGAGTATAAGGAAAAATTTCAAGAGGTGGAGGAGGATTGTCATCCTCACTGTCATCATCTGAACTAGAAGAAATGCTATTAAAAATAGAAGAGAGAGAGAGAGGTGGCACATATGTCGAATCAAGCTCACAGGCCAAAGGTGGCACACTTGCCAAACTAGGCTCGCAAGCCGATATATTTTCATCAAATTTTACATCTCTTCTAATGATAATATTTTTGGATTTTGGTTGAAGAAGTCTATATCCTTTGGCATCTTCAGAATATCCAAAAAAAATACATTTTTCACTCTTAGGTTCTAAGGCTTAATGTTTCACATCTGGAATATGGGCCCAAGCATCACTTCCAAAAACACGAAAGTGACTTACATCTGGTTTGATTGAGCTCCAAGCTTCTTTTGGAGTTATATTCTTTAAAACCTTAGTAGGAGTGTGATTTACTATGTAATTTTCACAGTTAATGTCTTCTGCCCAAAAATTGAGACCAAGCCCTTTAGATTGAAGCATACAATTAGCCATTTCTTTTAAGGTGCGATTCTTCCTTTCAGCTACACCATTTTGTTGTGGAGTATATGGAACAGTATGTTGCAATTGAATGCCATTCTCAGTGCAGAAGTTGATAAATTTTTTGTTAACATATTCTCCGCCATTGTTTGATCTTAACTTAATAATTTGATGTCTAGATTGTTTCTCAACAAAGGCCTTAAAGGCCAAGAACATGTTAAAAACTTCACTCTTGAGTTTTAAGAAATATACCCAAGTGCGTCTGGAAAAATCATCAATGAAAGTTAAGAAGTACTTGCAACCAGAGAAAGAAACAACAAGAAGTGGACCACATAAATCACTGTGCACAAGCTGCAAAGGGGCTGAAGCATGCCAAGAGGCACGTTGGTCAAAACTATCTCGATGATGTTTTCCGAGTACACATCCGGAGCAAACACCATCTCGACAAGATACCATAGGAAGGCCCGTCACCATATTTTCCTTACATAGAGTTTGAAGAGAGCGATAGTTTAAGTGACCAAATCGATCATGCCAAAGTTTGCTCACATCATTATTATGAGCAACAAAAACAGAGGGAAGAGATGATGAACCAAAGTTGTCAAACTTATACAACCTTGTGGAATCATCAATAATGCTAGTAGCTAAAATATGTTTAGGATCTTGAGGTCCTTGATTACAACATCATGAGGTGAGAATTCTACTATTTTCCCTTCACTTGAATGAGTTATATGATAAACAGATAGAAGCTTGCATGAAAAGGTAGGAACACATAGTACATCATTAAACTGACCATTATCTAGATGAATGGTTCCAGATCCTACAACACTAAGAGATCTATCATCACCAACATAAATATGTTTGGTGTTACAATCATTTAAAGAAGAAAACATGGATTTATTTTTAGCCATGTGGTAAGAAGCTCCAGAATCAATGGGCCATTCATGAGAAGGAGAAGAAGAAGATACATTTAATGCATAACCAGATATTGATGCTTGACAACCACAAGTAGAAAGTGCCATGCCTGAAGCTGAAGGTGAAGAGTGCTCCAAATTGATGTTGTGCTTCTTCATTGTTGCTTCTAAGGCTTCCATCTTCTTAAAAAATTTGGACTCTATATGGCCATCTCGATTGCAAAAGTTGCAATGTTTATCTGTCTTCTTCCCTTTGTTTTGATTTGCCTTATTATTTTGGTGATTTGATTTTTCAGTTTGCGGCTGAAATTGCTTAGGGCCCTTGTTTGGTTTAGGACCATATTTTTTAGGATATTGCTTCTTGGGATTCTTTTGATATGGTTGTTTTTGGGCTGCTATGGCTTTCTTAGAAGCGTTTCCAGTAGTGATAAGACCAAGATGTAAAAAAATTTCTTGTTCTCTTATCAAAGAATCGCAAAAGGCATCAAAAGAGGGATTCTTGTAGGTGGTTCCTGAAGAAATAATGGCTTCTCTAGTGGAATGGAAGGCAGAAACAAATACAGAGTATACAGGGCCAAGATTAGCAAGAATTCAATAGATGAGGCTACCGTCGTCCTTTTTGATCTTACAACCTTCTAAAAGAATTCCGAGGGTCTTAAATTTGGACAAAAAATCTTCAATGGAGGAGAAATTATTGGGGTCCAAAGTAAGCAACTCATTTTCAAGCTGGTGGGCCCTGATTTTATTTTGAATGCCAAAAACAATTTTTAGCTTATCCAGGGCTTCATCAGGGGTGTGAATGTCAAGGATATGAAATCGAAGATCTTGAGCAATGGACATTCCTATCAACCCTCGTGTTTGATCTTGTTTATTTTCTCATTTAGCAGCTTTATCATCATAAAAAGGTTTAGTTTCTTGTACTGTGGCTATTCTATAAAGCCATTTACTTCTAAGTATATCTACCATGTGAGGTAGCCATTGGAAATAATTGGTGCTGTTAAGAATAACCGGGCATGCACATTCCATTTTTTTTTTTAAACTGAAGCTGATAAAAGCTGAAACTAATTGCTCCAATGGAAATATCTTGAAAAATTAGGCCGTTTAAAAAAAAACGGCTCGAAAAATGGCTTCCGGATGAAGAAGATATGCCTTTTGAAAAATCTGAGTTGTAGATGCCGAATAGTTACAGGAACGGGATGAAGTGCGGCTTTTTAAAAAAAAAATCCACCCCTTTGAGAAAATTTTTTTTACAAAAGAAGCTTGAGAAGGAGACTTGAACCCAAGACCTCTATTCTCATAAACTAACCCCTCACCAAGTGAGATATTAAAATGATCATGTTATTGTTTGAAAGGAGGAAGGGGGGTATTTATTTATTTATTTTTTTACTCTTTGGTGTGCGTGCCTTTTTTTGCACAAAAAAACACAAAAACCGATAATAATAAAAAAAATGAAAAACAAAGCCTTATGGCAGAATGTTAGATTTTCAGTTAGCCTTACCAGCAACTACCAATTTTTTCACTATTTCTGATTTCCCGAGATCGCACAAAGACGCGGGGAAAGAGCATACGTAGCAAAAAAATTCCCTTTTCTATTTCTAATTTGCCAAGATCGCACACAACACACAGCAAAGAGCATACACATAGAAGAGGGTATAGATCCGGAAAATAGATAAAATCTAAAAACCGAAAATAAAAAAAAGGGAACCGAAATAAGCAGAACTATTAACAAATATAACTGCAAAACAAATGCTTTATACCTCCAGATCTAAACTGTCATAACTTGGGCAGCCGTAAACCTTTTCGCATGAAACGAAAGGCTTTCCTCACTGTAACAAATGCTCCGGACACAACTGAGCAGTTCTCCAAACCCAAAAATGTTCATAAATAGTAGATCTACAAAACGGCATTCGCATGCAGTCAAACCGACTTCGGATTTTGATAAAAAACGAACACGGCCCTCAAAATAGCTCTGATACCATGTAGGAATTTACAGGGTAAGATCCGTAGATCAAGAACCGAAGGTCACCGCTCACAAACAGAGCACAAATTAGTACACCGGTATAATCACGTGGTTAAAACCCTCAAAGAGGGAAATAGTCCATGGCCTGAGCCAACGCGACCACTTCAGGCAATTTATTAATATAAAAGAAAGGTTACATAGGTTTCTCTCATAAACGGTTACTGGACAAATGACCCTCCATTCTCTTTAAATAGAGATCATGGACCAATCGGGTGTTAAGCCACAAATCAAGTGTCGTTAATACAGAGGTGAGATATAACCGTCGAATCACTACAAATCGTGACCGTTAGATTATAAGTTACAAATGTACATGGTAAAGAAACACACTTTACCTAACTCTACACTAGACTAAGTTATTCTTAACTATTTCCTATGTGTCGGAATATCCTAACATTACTTCTGAGATCAACATCCTTTCTCATTATCCATCTCCATATTGTACAAGAATCTTTCTCCATGCATTTGTTTAATCAGGGTGCCCATGGATTGAATTTGATTACCAAGCTACAACATATTCCTTGGATTTATCATTATCAACTATCTTTCCTTCTTTTAGAGACCTTACTTGATGTTGATTTATGCCATGCTATTTTTTGGGAGAGTCTTTATATTTATCCATTTTGAATCATACCAAACTTATTTTTCCAAGCATCGAATAACAATATGGAAGACTTACCAAGAATTTTATTATAACTAACTCTTTTTGCAATATTCTTATAGATATGAACCATACCTTTAAATTTTTTTATTTAAAAGCATGCATACATTTTCTTCCATATAACCATATATCTGTCCTTCCATGTGTTATCACAAAATTGGGCCTGATAGGTTGCTTGATCAGACAATATCATGTAACTATTTCAAACCTAATCTTGTCACCGAGGCTTAGCCTCCTCAGCCTGAGAGGGCTCTCTCAAGGGTTAATGATATGGATAAAGATATAGATGGATAACTCTATTTAGGAAATAAACTGATAATGATAGATGTAGGTTTAAAATAACATCAGCATGTATACATTGGACTTATGAAGTCAAAGCAATTCAGTAATTCAGTGAGTCTACTTAACATGGAAGTTGAGGCATATCATAGTTTTTAGTGATAAGGCACACACACATGAAACATGTAAAAACATAGTCAGTTCACTTATAAAGGAAGTCAGAGCATCTTATAGATGAATTCTAAGTAATATATATGAACACCACTGCAAATAAGATATATAATAAATACAAATAGAATAGGAAAACACTAAAAACCCCTTCAGAATCTCAAGTTGGTCAAGTAGAAGATCTTTGTATTAGCTGAAAATAGTCAATTCACAACAAGCTCAATTTTGCCAAAAATGTCCAACCCTTGAAAAATTCGACCTCAATGGCCTTTAATAGACTTCTTACATTATCATATTATCTGCCTCTAGGCTATATACATCGAATTTCTATCTATTAACACCTTTCATAACCATAAAACATGAAATTTATTACAAAAAGACACCTATCCTACTTGATAGTCCTATTTCGAAAAGGACTCAAATTCCTTATTACTATCTATAACAACCTTATCTATTTGAAATTACATCGCTGACAAGTGTATCATCACATGGTCAAATTTGGATAATGGCATTCAGTTCTTCATGACCACTTAGATGACCTCCACAAAAATAGGAAACAATACCCTGTTTTTTATGCATAGGATCTTTTTCCTTCTTTGAACATTATGACTATCATTTAATCTTCATTTCGTGGTCCTTGGCTATTGAAATTTGGCTTAACATGTCCCATAACTCTTTCCTAGCCTCCAACTATCTAAAACCGCTTCAAAAACTGCTCAAAAGGAAGTAATGTATTGCGCTACGAAAATACAGTAGTTTCGTAGCGCTTTCTGTAGCGCTGCCATTACAAGCCTTTGTTCTCCAAAAACTTGACTCTTTCCTCTTGCATCATTTTAATCACCCTTCAACACCTCTTTCAAAGAAATTTCAGCTCTTAACTCAGCCTTTAACCCCTTAAATACTGATCAAAGGAAACAAAAAAGGAAGCTGCAGCAGTTTCGTAGCGCTTTTCTGCTTTTTAAGCCTAGAGATGCTACGAAACTGCTGAGTATGCAGATTTTTTCATAAATTTGTCAAATGAAAGTTGTGGTTGCCCAAAAACTAAAAATATAACTTTTCCTCATCATCATCTTCTTTGAGGTATTTCTTCATCATTTACAATTGGATGGCCTATTGGTTCTTCTATGACTGTAATTTTAATGCCTTTGCTCTGTAGCCCATCACGAATTAACTCCAGTTGCTCTTGTAAATCCTTCACCTAGTCTTTAAGTCTTTTGTTAGTAGCTCTCAGATGGGTTTTTATTATTCTGACAAACTTAGCTTCTTTTATTGCTAGAATTTTCCACTTGACAAGTTGCTCTGTATTGTCTAAAGTTTTAGAAACATAATCAACTTGTCCTTCCTACACTGCCTTCATCCTTTTAAATTGTACTTTCTCGACATTGTGTTTTCTAGCTCTTTTTCATGACAACGATTTCCTGATTTGACAACTTTGACTTTTCCTCGAGGTGCTGAAACTCTGTTTCCTCTATCACTTTCTCTTTTCCCCTTTTTAATTTTCTGATTGTATCCTTCACTGTGGGTGATGAGAGATCAATAATATCTTTAGGTGATTTAGCTGTCTCAGTGGGTTTTTGAACTTCTTTGTTGCCTTCCATTAATTTCCTAACATGCCTTGTCATAAGCTTTCTTTCCTGAAAAATGAAATCTGTATCTTCCCCCTCAAACTCTAATCTCTTTGCAGACTTATCCTTTTTCAAATTCTGCTCATCTTCCCCAATAAATTCAACTTGGACAATAGGTGTTTCCTCTATGTCAATGGCATGAATAATATCCTCTAGATTCCCCTTTGTTACTGAACTGTCTTCTATAGCAACTTTCTTTCCTTTAAAAATCACTTCTTGGCTTCTAGTTATTATTTTGGTCCCTTTTTTGCTGACAACTTGTTCCTATTTTGCATCTTTGACAACCTTTGATTTCTGTTTTGCAGGTGGGAGAGTTAGTGTATCAAGAATTTGCATTTTCTCTGGCCTTTTCTCAATTTTCTTTCTTGGCTTTACTCTTGCGGGTTCTTTTGGTTTTACAACCATAGGTTGGCTTGGTTCTGTTGTTGGTGGTGATGGAACTCCTTTAGCTTTAGGGTTTCTTGCAGGAGTTAGGGTTTCCAACTCAAAACCATTAAAAAACAAGAATGAGGACCAATCTCTGCCTATCTTTTGAATTTCATCTAAAATTAATAATTTCATTAAGCCATGATGAAATAATGATGTCTCACTCCCCTCAGACTTTTCTTGCACCTTATCAGCCATCTTTGCAAGACTTATATTCAGATAAAAAGGTAAGTCAAGTGAAATATTACCAGTGAAGTGTAGAATTAATTTGAAATGGTATGAATAAACCTTGTGATACCTGCCTTCACAGGTAAAATATTTCTGAATTTTGAGCAACATTTTTGAATAATTATCTTTGATGCAGCTTCTTGGGATAGCAATGTTGAGATCCATCTCAATGTGCTCAGGCTTCACGAACTCTTTACACTGCTCCATATTAAATTTGAACCCTTTGAACTAGGTTTCTTGACCCCTTGGAATCTTTGTAGCGGCAACAATGATCTCTGGTGTGATAGAAAAACTTAGCATCCCCACTTTAGTGGTTGTTCCATTGAAATTCATAGCAAATTCCTTGGATACCTGTGTGTCACAACCCTGCAATTTCTCACAAAACTATAGGCAACCTGCTCTTTTGAATGCTTCCATCACTGCTGGGTCTTCAGTTATTGCCTTCATGTCTTCAGGTTCATGCCTTAAGCACTATCCTCCTCTATGTATTTTTCTTTCCTTTGCCATATTCTTCAGAGAACCTCTCAGCCTCGCTTGATATAAATCTTTTAGCCTCGCTTGATATGGATGTATCAGCCTCGCTTGATATGGATGTAATAAACCTTTGTAAGAACCAGCCACAAGTTTGGCTCGATACTCAGAGCTCAGAAATTACGAATGAAGGCAAAAGGAATGAGAATGAATAATTAGGAAAGAATTTGAATTTCCAGTGTCCTTTCATAACTGAAAATGATGGCTCACTCATAACCTATACTGACCATGATGACTGCAAACGTGGGTGTGTACTTCGATTTCATCATTACATGACTCAACAAGCCTCCATCTTACCCTTTCCCAATGGTTTCTGACATTTTACAACTCAACTGATAAGACAGTTACAAAACCGCGCTTTCGTAGCACCTGTAGTGTAATTTTTTCTCTTTGTGCTACGAAACTATCAGCGTTTTCGTGGTGCAAAGTGACTTTTTTCAATGTGATGCGCTACGAAACTGCGGTTTCTTAGCTAATTGGGTGGTTTTGATACAAAAACTTTGGGAAATGAAATGTGTTAGTGTCAGTCTTGTCATACTGCCATTAGTGATCAAACTTACTCTTTTGCATTTGCATATTAGGGGTCCCATACCATAAATTTTCATCATTCCGCTAGGTCATGGATTCATTGATGGTAGTGGTCTTTTATCAGTTTTCCCTCATGTGAAAACTTTTTGATTCTCCTCTCTATGGTCTTTAGTCATGATTCACTTTCACTCTGTAAGTCTTGTTAGTAGGTCATAGGGTTGGTCTCATTAGGTCCTAGGGTCTCATCATGGTCAAATTAATGAGTCAAGTGTCAATAAATATCAGCAAGGTCATAAGGAGGTAAAATAAACTCAAAGGCGCAGTATTTGGAAAGATCAAAGAATTTTTCTATTGAGCTTGATGTAATTTTCACCTCAAAACCATGTTTTGAGGTGAAAACATGGTACTTTGCTTTATTATTATTTATTATGTAATTTCATGTCTTCATATGTAATAAGCTACACTTTACAAGTTGCTATCTCTACACGGCCACCACCCTGCCTTTCAGAGGTGTTTTCCACAGAATTTTCAATGTAAAATCATGTTCTAAGTATGTCCATTAGAAAGAGCCTGGAAAGAGATTTCTAACGGTATATTATACTCTCAAAACTGACTCCTGGATTGGAAGATATGCCTAAGTGAATGAAAGCCACTCAAAAGCCTAACCTTACCCCTTTTTCTCATTTGGACCCTTGGAACTTTATAATCTTTACTTATGTATTTTCCCTTTATATTTTCATTACCGCATCCTACAAACCTTCGATGTGATTTAGTTTCTTCCGATTGACCCACCTCCGATCGATCGCACTGCATTACTTAAGTTCATCGCCGATTGACCCTTCCCCGATTACAAACCTCCGATGCGATTACATCCCATCGCAAGTCCGAAATCACATCGCAACTTTGAAAGAAGTCTCACAACTCATCACCCCGCTCTTCCGTTTTCTCTGATGCGATTAATCTCCAATCGCAATCGGCATTTCCCACAGTCCTTTGTTTCCGCTCCACTCCCCTCCCGATTTTCGATTGTGATTTACCTCCCGGTCCCGCCATAAGGCCTTTCTTCCCCGCTCCAAATAAAAGTGTTTTTGCCTTTGTAAAGCCATTTAAAATATTTCTTAAGTATTTTATCGAATCGGCCTTTCCATCGCATCGCATTATTTCACTTCCCCAGCACTTAAACCCACTCCCTTTCCCAATTGCGATTGCAACTGTTCTCCCGGTCCCACTAAAGCCCTCCGCTCTTTTCAATGAAAAATCGTTTTTTATTTGTAAAAGCGCAAACTCATTTTTATTTGTTTAAAGGTATTTCTCCATTATTCCATCGGCTTTTTCACATCACGCATCGCGTTTCTTCCCCGTCATATATTATGACCACTCCTCCGCTGCGATTCCCGATTTGTGATTGCGATTTCCCCATGAGACTCCCCCTATATACTATCGCATCGCAAGTTTTCAATCGCTCCATTATGTGATACACCCCTCCCCCTTCCGATTGCGATTTGTGATTGCGATTTTCGATCGCATATGGGCCCACCATCCTTTCCTTTGTTCCTTTTCACCGAAAAAGGGAATTTTCTTCATTTAAACGGCTAATATGGTTTTTCATCATTTCAAAAACATTTCCTTCGACAATTGGTTTTTCTTCAAAGGATAAAAGGTCGTGAACTAATTATGAAACAGAGGCACGACAAAAACGATAAAAAATGAGGAATGGTTCCAAAATTTGTCTTTCTTTTCCTCTGTTTGAGAAACAGCAGACCTTCCAAATGTTCAAAATGTATTGTTTTCCCTCTTTTTCAGGGGCATACTGTTGGTCTTTTTCCTATGTTCAGATTTCGGTTTCTGAGCTGGTGAAACAACTCCTTCTTCTGTGGATCTACTCCCCTCAATTTTTGTATATTTAATGCAATTCTTCATCATTTGTAAAGGGGGAATAAAGAGTGCAATAAGTTGGAACTCACTGAGGACGCTCTGCAGGGAAAATTTTAAGGATGGAAGTTTATCTTAAAGTTTCGAAACCTGACGAATGTTACTAGTCCCCAATATGTAAATTGTAAAAAATTTTATGATATTTTTGTAAAAATATTAAGGTTTCTAATTATTTTATATTAGTATATATAAAATTTTTGCGATTCTTAGGGTAAAATAATTTTATACTATAAAATTTGGGCGAATCAATTTTCAAAAAAATGGAAATTGGCGAATCATTTTTTTTTTAAAAACATGGAAAATTAGCCCACCTACGAATATTAGCCCCTAAAATTTTCCCTGACGCTCTGGGCTCCATTTGTTACAATTTGGTAGGGAATTAATAAAGAAATGCAACTCTGATTTGTGGGATCCCTGTGGTATGGATTTTAGCATTGTTTTTTCCTTTGTGTTCATCTGTTAATTGTTATGTTTACCATTCATTCATTCACATTTCTGGTTGAATGCTTTCAAGATAGATAGGTATAATCCATTGTATAATGCTTTGCCTTGGGAAATCATTCAATAATCTATGTTTTCTTCTATTTGAAAAGGATCCATCTCCTATGCCCTTTTCAACTCCTCACCAGTCTTAATCATCTCATCATTATTTAAACTAAAATTTTAAAATCCTTGCCTACCTTGCCCCATGAAATACCCTGTATCTCTGATTTAATTCCCCAGATTCAAACTGCCCAACCCATCTAATACTACAACCTGAAATTTATAAAAACATTCCCTTTTATTATACCTAGCCTAAAATCAGTTTAATCTTATATTTCATCGAAAATTTTTCTTGGAGAGAGCCCTCTCCTGACCTTGTAGGGCTAGCTACAAGGCTGAGTGTGGTTTGAGGTTAACCTGATTTTCCTTCTTTCAGCCTAAGGTCAAAATTAGGTGCTAACATTTCTGGTGACTCCACTGGGGAGATATTTAGCATAAAATACTGATCACCCCAATAATATCTTTCATATAGATTCTTTCACTCTGGATGATGATTTTCAGAGTTTGCTAGGCTGAAATAAAACATTGTAAAGTACAAAATCAACCACACTGGCTTCAAGGAGATACACAAGGGCCAACCTTGATCCAAATCCTCCCCCTGTGTTTGAAAATCCTAATCTTATTCCAAGAATAGTTAGAAGACAAGAAGGATCACTAAGTCCTAGACCTATTTTCAGATCCCACACCTGGCCCAGTGAGTGGTCGTTTGTAGAAGACCTCTCTTTTGATGAGTGTTTTGAGCTTTCTTTGTTCAGAAGTAAGTCTGAAACTGCACTTGATGACACAGTTTTAGAGCCAGAATTTCTTGTAGATATCAAAGTTCAAAGGGAAAATACGTCAATCGATGATTATATTTTGAATTCCCCTCAGACATCTGTCACTGTAACCAATATCCCTGAGCCTTCAGAGTTATCAGAAATAGAAGTTCCTCCCCTTAAATAATCAGCATTTCCATCAGTTTCATAATTCAATTCTCAGCTTTTGACTCCTCCATCAACACCTCCCTTGAATCCTAGTAGCACAAAACCTGTTGTAAATCCACCTCGAGTCATGGCTGCCTGGTATGCACCCCTGGTTTTACCTCAGAATTTGAATGATATGCCTGCTGATTATAAAAGTAAAATTCCTATCTTTGATGCCACTCAAAGCATCACAACCCAGTAGCATGTTGATAAGATGAATGAATTCATTGACCTTCATGAGGTAGAGGTAGAAAATGTAACCACAAGATTGTTTTTCCAAAGTTTTGGAGGTGAAGTTTGAAAGTGGTTCAGAGCCTCACCAGCAGGCTCTATCCACACTTTGTAGGAGTTACATGGACAATTCTTAGACCGGTGGGAGGTAAAGAAAAACCCGCTTCAAATCTTGTCTGAATATGAAAATATGAAAATAAATGTGGGTGAATCCGTACAGGATTATTGCGTGAGATTTAATGTTGTATAAAATGCTATTCCGGCCAATCTAAAACCCCCTATGGGATTAACTTTTCTCAAGTTTCTAGATGGTTTCGATGCTGATATGGTGTATTAGCTACGAGAACGAGACCCTACCACCCTTGAAGACATGCAGAAGATAGTTGTGAGAGTTGAAGCAAATTTGCTGGCCAGAAGAGCGTGGAAAAAAGCTTAAAAGAGGGTAACTGTGAAAGAAGAAGCATCCCCTTCAGATAGTAAGATGGATACTTTGATTCGAACAGTGTAGAAAATGGTTGACTAGTTGACTATTTCGAATAGACTTGAAGCACAGATTAGGAATCCGAATTTCAGAGGACAACACCAGCCACAATTTCGAATTAAGCAGAGATAACATAGAATGTAGGACCAAGTAAAACCACAACAGCAGATCAGAACTCCATTGCAGCAAAATTATGTTCAAGGAACGGAGACAGATGATGATGACGATCCAGTCGTTGAAGCCAACCATTTCTTCACTGCCGATGGTGCGCCCATTTTTCTCACAGAAGATGAAGAGTATACATCGATTACAAACATTCGAAAGGACGAAGATTTCATATTGGCCAATGATGTAGTGTTAGAAGAAGAGTCCTATGATTATCAAAGAGGATACATGAATTCTTTGTTAGCGCAATAGAAACAATATTCTTTGAGGAGAAAATATGTGCCGATCAATCCTATTCAGAAGAGAAAAGAGCTGCAATTGAAAAATGACTCCTCAAATACTAAAAAAAAGGGAAAGAGCCTACTGATCCTTCTCCTAGCAAGGCATCCTCAGTGACTAACGTCACAAATGAAAATAACCAGCATAGCGCAGCAAAGGAGCAAGTAGAGAAGAAATATCCTCCCGTCAAAGAGGTATAAAATGTCCCATCTTTTAATTTGGAAAATTAAATTTCTAAGCTAAAGGTGTCCATGCCCTTGACTGAGTTGGTAAAAAATAGCACCTATAAACATCAGGTGTCTAGAATGTTGCAAATAGACTCTGTATCATATATGGTAAATGTTGAAGATGACTATCCTGAACTCATTTTTGGTCCAGCCATAGAGGGTCAGTCAGAAGAAAGTGAAGTCCCTCCCTTTTACGTAAGTCTTATATTGCATGATTTCATTTTACATAATGCCATGTTGGACTCTGGAGCCTCGCATAACTTGATGCCTAAGGCCATTATGGAGAAGTAGGGTCTTGATGTTACCCGCAAATACCATGATTTGTATTCCTTTGACTCTGTTAGGGTCCATTGTATTGGTCTTATCAAAGACTTGGTAGTATCTTTAGATCAAATCCCATCCAAGAATGTTTTGATGGATGTGGTTGTTGCCGATGTTCCACCACGATTTGGAATGATTCTGTCCAGGTCATGGGGTGCAAAACTTAAAGGAACCATTCAGCTTGATTTCTCTTATGCCACCATTCTTGTGTTCGGTCAGTTGAGAAAACTATATAGGGAGAAGAAAATGAAATACATGATCACCAGCAAAGAGAAGCTAGTTAATCATCCCATTAATGCAGTCCACACAGATCTGGAGTCATTTGTATTATATTCAGATGGTGGTTTGAATGATGAAAATGTTCAGTTGGTAGAAGTAGAAGAGATACCTGAAATTTCAGAAAATTTTAGGGAAGTCCTTAAACAGGGAAAAGATAAAGCAACAAACATTTCTGAGCTTCCTGCCTGCCAGCAGAAAAAGGATAGTGAACAACAGAAAGATGTAGAAATCAGTCCAGATAAAGTAGAGAAAGAAGAAAAATTTCAGCATCTAGCAGAAGAAGAAGAAGGCCTTTGGAGCATGGATTTTGATGGAGCTGTTGGTAAGGACGGTGCTGGTATAGGAATATGGATTCAGAGCCCTGTTTTCCATCCTGAAAAAGTTCCTAGTAATGTTAGAGTATGTGCTTACAAGTTGGCTTTTGACTGCTCTAACAATGAAGTAGAGTATGAAGCTTTGATTGCAGGTTTGAAAATTTTGAAGAAGCTAAAGGCAAGGAGGATTTTTGTCTATGAATATTCTGAGTTCATAATAAAATAGGTAAAAGGAGAGTACCAAGAAAAGAATCTGTGATTGAGGGCCTACAGAAATGCAGTCCTAGATATCTTGAGGACGTTTTCTGAGTACACTTTGACAACAGTACCCCGAATGCAAAATGTTATTGCAGATTCCCTTGCCACTACTACAAGAAATTTGAAGATTCCAATGAATTCCAACAACAAATTTGAAATTTATGTTAAACATCGGCTTGCTGTTATGGATAATTTAAGGTATTGGCAAGTGTTTTGGGATGACAATGAAATCAATGCTTTTTTGCAGAGTGAAGGAAAATCAAGGGTACTCCCATAGAAGGTGATTATGAGGTCGATGATTAAGAAATCGAAGCAAATCAGATGGACATGTTGCAGCTGAAAGACAATGTAATTCCTAGAGGTCTCATACCTTTAGAGGAGCTTTTTGATCAGGATGATGTTGCAAAGAAACCAAGCTTGGTGCCTACTGATAAAGGAGTTGAAGATGTTAATATTGGAACAGCTGACAAGCCCAGGCTTTTGAAGTTATCAAAAAAATTGTCCCATGAGGTAAAGGAACAATATGTTAAATTAATTTCTGAATTTTCTGATGTGTTTGCATGGGATTATTCAGATTTGAAGGTATATGATAAAAATATAATTCAACATACTATTCCCATCAAGCTAGATCAAAAGCCATTTAGACAAAAGCTGAGAAGGATCAACCCAAAGCTGCTGCCATCCATTGAAAAAGAGGTAAATAGATTGTATAAAGCTGGTATCATTGTCCCAATTAGATTTTCTGATTGGATTTCAAATTTGGTCCCGGTACGTAAAAGGACAGGAGAGATAAGGTTGTGCATAGATTTCCGGAACTTCAATAAAGCATCTTTAAAGGATAACTATCCACTTCCGAAGATGGACCACATTCTGCAGAGAGTAGTTGGAGCATCAAGGATGTCACTACTCAATGGCTACTCAGGCTATAATCAGATCTTGGTGCGTGAAAAAGACCAAGACAAAACTGCTTTCACAACATCCCGAGGAACTTTCCAGTACGCCAAAATGCCATTTGGACTGAAGAACGCTAGAGCTAATTTCCAGCGAGCAATGGACATTGCTTTTGCCAATGAAAAGGATGTTTTTCTGGTTGTTTATTTGGATGATTTAACAGTGTTTTCTGGTTCTATTGAGGAACATTTGCACCACTTGAGGATTGTATTCCAGCGATGCAGGAAGTTTGGGATTTCTCTCAATCCGAAGAAAAGTATGTTTGCTATGGATGAAGGCAAGTTGCTGGGGCATATCATCTCTAAAGATGGTATCCGCATTGATCCTTCAAGAGTGGAGACCATCCAGCACATAGACCTCCCACGTAACAAAAATGAGATTTAGGAATTTAATGGTAAGATGAACTTCCTGTGCAAATTTATACCCAACTTGGCAGCTGAACATTTAAGAGAAATGACTAACATGTTGAAAAAGGATAGCACTGTCAAATGGAGTGAGGGGGCTATCAAGTCATTTAATCTGGTAAAATTTTCTCTGTCCAATGCCCCAGTCTTGATTAGTCCTGATTACACTCAAGATTTCATCATATTTTCATTTGCATTGGAGCATATTATGGCTACGGTTTTGATGCAAAAGAGAGATTAGATAGAACAGCCTGTTAGAGTCGGTCATTACATCCCTCCGTCAGAGATCATTTCTCTTATTGCATTTCCATTTTTAGGTGTCTCATTCCGCTCATTCATCTGCATTCCGTTAGGGGGCATGCCATTATTTGACGGAAGGGTCTCTTCACGAGTTTCCCTCATGTTTGTACCTGCTGGGTTTGGTCGAAATTTATCAAAAGTTCATTAAAGTTGATTTGAGTCATTTACAGTCATAGATGGTCTTGCGGTCAAAAAAGAGTCTTTCAGTCATTAGGTCTAGGCTTTGGTCTTAAGAATGTCAAATAATGCCCGCAGGCCATGAGGATGTCTTCAATAAGATTTCATTTCAAGATTTTCATCGTCAATAATGCTCAAGGATGTTTCTTCTTCAAAACTCTGTTTTGAAGAAGAAATCGTCAAATTTGTTTTTGTAATAAATCTATATTTTAAAGTTTTTCCGCCATGAAGTACTTCAAATGTAGGCCCTGGTCACCTTGCCGAATCCAATGCCAGTCATCCCTGCAAAAATCAACCAAGAAAACATCATTTCAAGCCATGTAACCAAAAGGAAATTTGAGAAACAACGTAGTTATATGAAAAAGTGAAGAAATGTCAATTTTGAAACATTACAAAGTGGGTCTTTACTAAGAGAAAATCAAAGCCATGACTTTATATATATATTTCCATGTTTATCAATGCCATTTGCATTCAAGAGGTCGATTGAAAAGCCGACCAAAAGCCGTGAGAGGGCGAAACTTGTGATTTTGAAACCAAGACCGAGTCAGAAAGAAACGGCGCATCTGCAAGCGCGCGACGCACCGGGGGTTGCGCACGTACTGGGCATTTTTCACGTTGTATTTTTTCCTCAGCGTGGTGCATCCATAGGACGCGCATCAATAGCATGGCGCACAGAGCCTCCAAGGCAAAATTTATCTCCGCTCCATAAAAAATCAAATCAATTCAACTCATTTTTCTCCAAGTAAGTTTGACAAAGCCTGTTCAGTGATTTTAGTCATGTGTGGTGTGGTTTAGAGGCAAAACCATTAGAGTTTGGTTGGTGAAAAAAAACAAACCCTATATCCATGTTAAAATCTGCTCCTTAGGGTCTGAAATGAAGTGTTGAAGTTTGATTATTGGTGCTAAACGTTATCCCTCCATTACTCATTTGTGTTCCCATAACTGTCATACTATTATCATCATCCCTTCTCCTATTCTCGCTGTCCCATATCCCTTATACCCTTTGTTCCCATGTTTTCATCCTCAAACCCTACCACCTTCTATCACTTCCCTTCCTTCATATCACTGATAAAATCCTAATTCCCAAAACATTCAAGGACTGTTTTGACATCCTTGATTTCACTTAACTTAAGTATATCTTGTCATTTCATTTACTCTTATCTATAAAAAATACCCCCATCACTATCACCCATTCCCATATCACTTATAAAGTCTCCAAATCCCAAATTCCCTCAAGCTGTCCAGTGACAGTCCTTCCACTCCAATTTCACTTGACAGTCCATTATATATTCACTGTGACATTTCCTCATAGCCTCTCATTATATATTTGGCACATTTGGTATTGAAATACAAACTCTTGTTTTCACCACACATATATCAGCATATACTACATAGATACATTGCAAAGCACCATGTCAGAGAAAAATTCATCATATGAGCAAGAATATGAGCAGGATAGTGATTCAACCGCAGAGCTAAATGTATCGAGGAGATCTCATAAAAGTGGCAGGCACGTCATAGAAGAGCCCACTTCCTTGACTCAATTACAGGCCTGCCTGCTTGCAATGACATGCTTTCAGCAACATTCGTGTTTTCAGTATTGTGAGATGATTGCTCAGACTCAGCATCATCAGGAGTTGGTTCGCCTATTTGTCCTACATTTGCGTGATGGTCATGTAAACCTTGCTGGAGTGAACTTCACCTTAACACTAGAAACCATTTCTCAGGCGACCGGGATACCAAACATAGGTGAAGAGTGGAATAAGAGACAGCAGCTGGATAGAGCATATTATGAACATTACATCAGGCCTGGTTATATGAGGTAGCTCAGCAGGGTGTTTCCTTTCAGATTCTTGAAGGATTCCTATGCGTTATTAATGAAGCTCATCATTAGATACTTCAGTTGCGAGGGTAGATTCTCACGCCTTTATGCATACCACATCCGACTGTTGATGCATTTCACGAGAGTGAGACTGACGAATATTCCATACTTCATGTGCCGAAACATAGAGTGGATGACTACCCTTGTGCAGAAGAAGACTCCAGAGCAGCAACATAACATCATTTATCATTATGCGCTCATCAAGATGATTGTGGTAAATCAGCTCGGATTGCAGGGCATTGCATGGGAGGAATTCATTTCTCGTGACTTCTTTATAGCCCCTCAGCCTCCTCCAGAGATTGTTCACGATGCAGGTGGGCCTTCGCATCAGTTTGAGGTTCCTGAGATAGAGCCTATTAGTATTCCACTGTGTGTTACCTATCAGAGAGGTACCAGAGCCTTATTTGTAGCAGCACAGCGAGTACTATCTCCACCCGGGGTGGAAGGGGTCTCGTTACCTTCGACAGCAGCGCGAGTACTATCTCCACATGGCATGGAAGGGGTCTCGCCTTCTACATCAGCATAGGTATAGGACAGAGGCAAGAATCCTATGCAGGATGAGGGCCCCTCAGGAGGCCAAGATACTAATTTTATATTGATCGATGTTGATTTGAGCTCTCCCAGCTCAAAGCTGAAAGAAATCACCCAGGAGCAAAAAGATAAGATCGACACACTGACCGTGAAATTTTAGAGAGCTCAGTGGGTTATAAATTACTTGGAGCAGTGGAATAAACAATTGGAGGATCAGCAGACACTCATAGAGTTGCGGAAAATCCGTGAAGACCGTGAATTGGCCCGAAAGAGACCAGGTGACATGACACCATTTGAGCGAGAGACTTGCCTTACGAGAGTCAAAATTCATCTGGAGAAGCTCTTGGTGAAGGCCAATAGGGACAAAGACATGCTCAGACATATGAAGAACCACTATTGGGCCCACACACGTGTTTGCAGAGCTAGGATGAAGATCCTGAAGGCGAGGTTGAGGAGAGCACTGAAACGTCGGAAAAGGCCTGATCCACTCTGAATCTTGGCCGAAGCTTCCTTGGCTGAGCATGGCACATGATGGGGGACCTTCAATCCAAGTTTTAGCAAATTTGGAGTAAATTTTGTCATTTTTGAAATTTTGGTTGCAAAACAGGTTTTCCTACCCGACGCATCGTGCCACTTGGCGCGCGTTTATGATTGGGACATCTTCTGGAGGAAAACTTGACAATTTTGGATTTTTTATGGTAAATTATGCATGTTCAGGAATGGCTGAAAGATTTTATCAAGTTCTGGGTGGTTTTAAGGGTCAAAAACACTCCAAAAATTACCTTTCTGCCACCTTTTGCACCAGCAGGAACCAGTCTTGGAAGATTGCAGTTTTGGAGGGGCAAATGAACTCCAAATGGAAAAATTCCACTTAGGTTGGATAGCAGACAGATGGGGATTTCCAACGAGCTGTCATGAGCTCACTTTTGACTTCGGGAAGTGCCTCAAAAATAGGCTCAAAGTGGCGTGATGCATTGAGTTTTTGGGCGCGGCGCATAGAGGACTTTTGCCTATTTTTCACCCTTCAGCGCAGAATTTCACCCAGTTTTGACTAGTTTCACTTTTTGATGTAATTATTGATCTATCTTGATGTAATTTTTATGGCTATGATGTAATTTTGGCTCACATTTACTTTTTCTAGAGGATTCATTCACTAAAAAGTGAAAATTAAGTGAATTGATCAGTTTCCTAGCATATAGAGGAAAGTTGTTTGGCTGCCTAGATTTCAGTTCCATGTTTAGAATTGGTTGAAACAGCTCCTAGAAGGATGAGCTCAAACCATAGAGGCATGGGAAGGGGTTAGGATGGTCTATATCATGTATTTTCTGAGACATTTTCAGGGTTGGACTTTTGGGAATAGTTTGGCACCTCATTGTATATTCATTTTCAGATTTTTTGGCAAAGGAAAGACCAGAGTTTTGCAGCACTTGTTGGGATCCTTGTGGCTCTGAGTTTTGATGATGTTTTTATTCATGTATCTGTAAGTCTCATTGATTTTTATGTATGCCATTTCCCTCCTCTTTTCTTTTGAATTAAACAAATGAGTAACTAAGGTAGAATTCATTAGTTTGCTAGTGCTCTGCCTTAAAATTTTGTTTAGTTTTTTATTTTTTCGTCAGTTTGAAGAGGATCCTTGCTCCCTCCTGCCCTCTTCAGCTTCTCAGCAGTATTTTCTATCCATTAATTGGACCTAAGACATAAAATCCATTGCCTTCACTGCCCCAACTTGAACTTTGCAAGAATTTGGCCTCATCCCCAAGCCCAAAAATTGCCTTTCCCTTTTTCCAACAAAAATCCCTAAAAATCAAATAAAACTCCTTGATTAATATACCTAGCCTAAAATTAACACTCATGTCAGTCATCTCAAGCCCTATTGATACATTTTTCCTGAGATTGACCCAGAGAGAGCCCTCTCCTGTTCTGGTAGGGCTAGCTACCAGACTGAGCGTGGTTTGGTGTTACCCTGAATCCCGCCTTCCTTCAGCCTGAGGTAGATTTATGAAATAACATAGTGGCGACCATACTGGGGATTCACAAGTTATATGTTACGTTTACAAGCTATAGACGGAGCCTGAAGTTGTGCCAGGTAGCCTTCGAAACGCTTTTTCTTTGTATTAGCGGAAGTAGATAAACGCTGCTTCAGTCAATCTCCGGTCTAGCTTGTGAATGTGACACTCGACTTGTAGATTGTCTTGCCCCAGTACATGTATCAAGTTCAATCTGATCCTTGATGGTGGACAACGATCAGACACCGCAAGGCTGAAATCATTCACCTAGCGACTCCAGTGTCGAAGAATCCTAAGGTTCATAATTTTTATGGCGACTCTACTCTTCAAGAATTAGTAGCCTGAGGAATTTCTTGGTGAATTCATTGTTATCAAAATGGTTTCGTTGGATCGAAGGTATGCTCCCATGAGCCGAGATCACATTCCAGGTTTTCCAAATAAAATTCCTAAGGTAGATTGGCAAAGGAATTTGCCTATGTTTAAAGATGATGATAGGAAGGATGCTACTTTACATCTGGTTATATTTCACATACATATCTGCAAGTTGAAGGTTGATTTTCCTGAAGATTGCTTGATGAAGATATTCATGGCCACTCTGGAAGGTGAAGCTCGATCTTGGTATGAAAGCTTGCCGCCTGCTTGTATTTACTGTTTAAAGGATTTTCATACCATGTTCTTTGAAAGGTATAAGGAATCTTATCCATCCTTGACTTTAGTTCAGAACTGTTGTAGCCATGTTCATAGTTTTATTGAAAATCTTGAAAAACTTTATGAAGATGATGACTTCATGGATGATGAGATCATGGAGGCTCTGTACGAAAATCCATTTCAGCAGCATAAAGAGAACTTAGAAGATACTCAACAAGATGCTCAAGAAAATTTGCAGCAGGATCAAGATCTTAGTACAATGGAAAATGATGAAAGAGAATATTTTGTTTCAGATCTGTCCATAGAAGAAGACAATATGCAGAAAAGTCAAGTTTCAATTTCAGAATGCGATAAAATCAAGACAACTATTTTAGATCTAGATTCATATCGTGATGATCAAGAATACCTTGTGTTGAATCCCATGAAAGAGAACTCTGCTGTTGAGATCATCTGGAATGAAGAAGACAGATTTTTTGATCCAAATGTTCTCATTTCATTAGAACAAAGCCTTCATGAGGAAGTAATCCAGTGAGTTCATGAAAAACAAGATGAGATCTTTGTTCAAGTAAGTGACCAATCTTCTTTCAATAACTCAGTGATAAATGATAATTTTATTGCCGTGTCATATGAAGATGATCAACCATGTTTTCAAATTTCAAAAGATCAGGGAATTAAGGACTGTCATTCAGATTTTTCATGTTTTTCATGTTATTTCATGAAGACAATCACTGTTTGAGAAAAAGCAAACAAAAAGCATTATCTCCTTTGTCTGAAGATCAGATAGATCAACTCCTGAAAGGTCATGTTACAGCCCAAGATAAAGCAGATTTGCGGTATGCTCATGGTCAAGAAAGTGTTGGTGAAACTTCTTCCTCTTTTGAAAATGATGACGGTTTTGTAATTAGTTTTATAGATCAGCAAACAGATAATATTTTCTTTCATGAAGATGATAAGGTTGTCATGTTTGATAATCTTGAAGATTGTTTTCTGTTTAAGAATGACCTAGACCATGAAGTTGAGGAATATGAGCTTGAGAGAGACAATATGCCAGAATTTCTCATGGTCAAGGAACTTACAGCTAACACTCAGATGGAGGAAACCTATACCTCTCTGTGCCTTCCTATTACTCGGCAATCAATTGTTCTTTCAGATCAGAATGAAGCGAGTAGTTGTATTTTTTGCTGCTGGATCTCAAGACCAACTAGTGCTTCAAGATTTTCAAGATCCCTTCAGCATTCTTTTGCAAGAATCAGAAAAGATAAATGTTGCCCGGTTCGTTATCAAAATCTTTGGTTTCATTGGTTATTGTGAGTTGCCTACATGTACATCGTTCTACCTGCTCGAGAAAAGTGAGAAAAATTTTGGTATGTAGCCATCTGCTGGATTGGTTACATTGGAAGGCACACTACACATGATTGTACATATTCCATCAGCAGGCAGTTGGTTGTCATCATGATTTGGAACCCTCGAATCTTGATGGACTGCTGCCATTAAACAAAGCTTTGTAAGTACTTGTTTTAGTTAAGTCAGCTATGAGTCATTTCTCTTTTTGCATCGAGTCAGTTTTTTCAGTCATTTTAGTTTCAAGGTTGAGTCAGTTTCAGTCAAATAAATTCAGTCAACAGTCTTGAGTTGTTTTGTCAAAATAATGGACTCCATAGCCCAATGGACGAAGGCACTGCCTACTCTTCCAGAGATCTTTCGTTCTTGGCACCTCCTAGGAGCTACCATCCCCATTGGAGCCAATGTTAGAGTCGGTCATTACATCCCTCCGTCAGAGATCATTTCTCTTATTGCATTTCAATTTTTAGGTGTCTCATTCCACTCATTCATCTGCATTCCGTTAGGGGGCATGCCATTATCTGACAGAAGGGTCTCTTCACGAGTTTCCCTCATGTTTGTACCTGCTGGGTTTGGTCGAAATTTATCAAAAGTTCATTAGAGTTGATTTCAGTCATTTACAGTCATAGATGGTCTTGCGGTCAAAAAAGAGTCTTTCAGTCATTAGGTCTAGGCTTTGGTCTTTAGAATGTCAAATAATGCCCGCAGGCCATGAGGATGTCTTCAATAAGTTTTCATTTCAAGATTTTCATCGTCAATAATGCTCAAGGATGTTTCTTTTTCAAAACTCTGTTTTGAAGAAGAAATCGTCAAATTTGTTTTTGTAATAAATCTATATTTTAAAGTTTTTCCGCCATGAAGTACTTCAAATGCAGACTCTGGTCATCCTTTTCCGAAATTCAATTCCATCATCCCTGCAAAAAATCAACCAAGAAAACATCATTTCAAGCCATAAAAATCAAAAGGAAATTTGAGAAACAAAGTTATATGAAAAGTGAAGAAATGTCAATTTTGAAACATTACAAAGTGGGTCTTTACTAAGAGAAAATCAAAGCCATGAATTTATATAGATATTTCCATGTTTATCAATGCCATTTGCATTCAAGAGGTCGATTGAAAGCCGACTCAAAGCTGTGAGAGGGCGAAACTTGTGATTTTGAAAAACCAAGACTGTGTTCAAGTCTGCGTGGCACATTGGGTAAGCGCGCGACGCACTGGGCATTTTCACACAGTGTATTTTTCCTCTGGCGCTGTGCATCCATAGGACGTGGTGCACTGGGCTTGTGTGCGGCGCACAGAGCCTCCAAGGAAAAATTTATCTCCGCTCCATAAAAAATCAAATCGATTCAACTCATTTTTCTCCAAGTAAGTTTGACAAAGCCTGTTCAGTGATTTTATTCATGTGTGGTGTGGTTTAGAGGCGAAAACATTAGAGTTTGGTTGGTGAAAAAAAAACAAACCCTATATCCATGTTAAAATCTGCTCCTTAGGGTCTGAAATGATGTGTTGAAATTTGATTATTGGTGCTAAACGCTCTCCCTCCATTACTCATTTGTGTTCCCATAACTGTCATATTGTTATCATCATCCCTTCTCCTAAGCCCGCTGTCCCATATCCCTTATACCCTTTGTTCCCATGTTTTCATCCTCAAACCCTACCTCTTTCATCACATCCCTTCTTTCATATCATTGATAAAATCCTAATTCCCAAAACATTCAAGGACTGTTTTGACATCTTTGATTTCACTTAACTTAAGTATATCTTTTCATTTCATTTAATCCTATCTATAAAAACTACCCCCATCACTATCACCCATTCCCATATCACTTATAAAGTCTCCAAATCCCAAATTCCCTCAAGCTGTCCAGTGACTATTCTTCCACTCCAATTTCACTTGACATTCCATTATATATTCACTGTGATATTTCCTCACAGCCTCTCATTATATATTTGGCACATTTGGTATTGAAAGACAAACTCTTGTTTTCACCACACATATATCAGCATATACTTGTTATACACATTGCAAAGCACCATGTCGGAGACAAATTCATCATATGAGCAAGAATATGAGTAGGATAGTGATTCAACCGTAGAGCTAAATGTACCAAGGAGATCTCATAAAAGTGGCAGGCACGTCAGAGAAGAGCCCACTTCCTTGACTCAATTGCAAGCCTGCCCGCTTGCAATGACATGCTTTCAACAACATTTGTGTTTTCAGTATTGTGAGATGATTGCTCAAATTCAGCATCATCAGGAGTTGGTTCGCCTATTTGTCCTACATTTGCGTGATGGTCATGTAAACCTTGCTGGAGTGAACTTCACCTTAACACCAGAAACCATTTCTCAGGCGACCGGGATAACAAACATAGGTGAAGAGTGGAATAAGAGACAGCAGCTGGATAGAGCATATTATGAACCTTACATCAGGCCTGGTTATATGAGGCAGCTTAGCAGGGTGTTTCCTTTCAAATTCTTGAAGGAGTCCTATGCGCCATTAATGAAGCTCATCATTAGATACTTTAGTTGCGAGGGTAGATTCTCACGCCTTTATGCATACCACATCCGACTGTTGATGCATTTCACGAGAGTGAGACTGATGAATATTCCATACTCCATGTGCCGAAACATAGAGCGGATGACTACCCTTGTGCAGAATAAGACTCCAGTGCAGCAACATAATAGCATTTATCATTATGTGCTCATCAAGATGATTGTGGTACATTAGCTCGGATCAGGGCATTGCATGGGAGGAATTCATTTCCCGTGACTTCTATACAGCCCCTCAGCCTCCTCTAGAGATTTTTCACGATGCAGGTGGGCCTTCGCATCAGTTTGAGGTTCCTGAGATAGAGCCTATCAGTGTTCCAGTGTGTGTTACCTATCAGAGAGGTACTAGAGCCTTATTGCAGCAGCACGACGAGTACTATCTCCGTCCGGGGTGGAAGGGGTCTTGTTACCTTCGACAGCAGCGCGAGTACTATCTCCACATGGCGTGGAAGGGGTCTCGCCTTCTACATCAGCACAGGTACAGGACATAGGCAAGAAGCCTATGCAGGATGAGGGCCCCTCAGGAGGCCAAGATACTGATTTTATATTGATCGATGTTGATTCGAGCTCTCCCAGCTCAAAGCTGAAAGAAATCATCCAGGAGCAGAAAGCTGAGATCGACACACTGACCGTGAAATTTCAGAGAGCTCAGTGGGTTATAAATTACTTGGAGCAGCGGAATAAACAATTGGAGGATCAGCAGACACTCATAGAGTTGCGGAAAATCCGTGAAGACCGTGAATTGGCCCGAAAGAGACTAGGTGACATGACACCATTTGAGCGAGAGACTTGCCTTACAAGAGTCAACATTCATCTGGAGAAGCTCTTGGCGAAGGCCAATAGGGACAAATACATGCTCAGACATATGAAGAACCACTATTGGGCCCGCACACGCGTTTGCAGAGCTCTGAAGGCGAGGTTGAGGAGAGAACTGAAACGTCGGAAAAGGCCTGATCCACTCCGAATATTGGCCGAAGCTTCCTTGGCTGAGCATGGCACATGATTGGGGACCTTCACTCCAAGTTTTAGCAAATTTGGAGTAAATTTTTTCATTTTTGAAATTTTGGTTGCAAAACAGGTTCTCCTGCCCAACGCGTCGCGCCACTTGGCGCGCGCTTACGATTGGGACATCTTCTGGAGGAAAACTTGACATTTTTGGATTTTTTATGGTAAATTATGCATGCTCAGGAATGGCTGAAATATTTCATCAAGTTCTGGGTGGTTTTAAGGGTAAAAAACACTCCAAAAATGACCTTTCTGCCACCTTTTGCACCAGCAGGAACCAGTCTTGGGAGATTGCAGTTTTGGAGGGGAAAATGAACACCAAATTGAAAAATTCCACTTGGGTTGGATAGAAAACAGATAGGGATTTCCAGCAAGCTATCATAAGCACAATTTGGACTTCGGGAAGTGCCTCAAAAACAGGATCAAAGTGGCGCGACGCATTGAGTTTTTGGGCACGGCGCATAGAGGACTTTTGCCTATTTTTCACCCTTCAGCTCAGAATTTCGCCCAGTTTTGACTAGTTTCACTTTTTGATGTAATTATTTATCTATCTTGATGTAATTTTTATGGCTATGATGTAATTTTGGCTCACATTTACTTGTTCTAGAGGATTCATTCACTAAAAAGTGAAAATTAAGTGAATGGATCAGTTTCCTAGCATATAGAGGCAAGTTGTTTGGCTGCCTAGATTTCAGTTCCATGTTTAGAATTGGTTGAAACAACTCCTAGAAGGATGATATTGACCCCTAGAGGCATGGGAAGGGGTTAGGATGGTCTATATCATGTATTTTCTGACACATTTTCATGGTTGGACTTTTGGGAATAGTTTGGCACCTCATTGTATATTCATTTTCATATTTTTTGGCAAAGGAAAGACCAGAGTTTTGCAGCACTTGTTGGGATCCTTGTGGCTCTGAGTTTTGATGATGTTTTTCTTCATGTATCTGTAAGTCTCATTGATTTTTATGTATGCCATTTCCCTCCTCTTTGCTTCTAAATTAAACAAATGAGTAACTAAGGTAGAATTCATTAGTTTTCTAGTGCTCTGCCTTAAAATTTTGTTTAGTTTTTTATGTTTTCGTCAGTTTGAAGAGGATCCTTGCTCCCTCCTGCCCTCTTTAGCTTCTCAGCAGTCTCTTCTATCCATTCATTGGACCTAAGACATCAAAGCCATTGCCTTCCCTGCCCCAACTTGAACTCTGCAAGAATTTGGCCTCATCCCCAAGCCCAAAAATTGCCTTTCCCTTTTTCCAACAAAAAACCCTAAAAATCAAATCAAACTCCTTGATTAATATACCTAGCCTAAAATTGGCACTCATTTCAGTCATCTCAAGCCCTATTGATACATTTTTCCTGAGATTGACCCGGAGAGAGCCCTCTCCTGTTCTGGTAGGGCTAGCTACCAGACTGAGCGTGGTTTGGTGTTACCCTGAATCCCGCCTTCCTTCAGCTTGAGGTGGGTTTGGGAAATAACACAGGCCATTTCATTTTTCAGTAGGACCATTCGAGATGCTACTTTGTGGTATAATATCATTGAGAAACAAGCATTAGCCCTTATAAAAGCATTGAAGGATTTTAGAGTATACATTCTGCATTCACATACTATAGCATATGTTCCTAATGCTGCAGTGAAAGATGTCTTCATGCAAATTGATCCAGAGGGTCGAAGAGGTAAGTGGATAGCATCAATGTTGGAATATGATTTGGAGATCAAACCCACAAAGTTGATCAAAGGACAAGGCTTGGAGAAACTATTGGCCTAATCAAACCTGCGTGCCCTGAATATAAATCTCATAACAGCAATGTCAGAAGATGAGGATGAAGGTTTCCTTGTTCCAGTTTCAAACATTTTTCTACAATCCCCATGGTATTCAGACATAGTCTATGTTCATCAGCACCTTTCACCACCTCTTGGGATGTCTAGAAGCAAAGGTAGATCACTGAAACTTAAGTCTACTAAATTTTGTATTCTAAATAGTGCTCTTTATTGGAAAGATCCAGGAGGTATTATGCTTAATTGTTTGGTTGAAGATGAGGCTCAGCAGGTAATGCATGACTTTCATAAAGGTGATTGTGGTGGTCATTTGTTTTGGAAAACTACAGCTAACAAAGTGTTGAGAGAAGGATATTATTGGCCCACTTTATTTTCAGATTTGTACAAAACAGTGATGAGCTGCCATGAGTGTCAAGTTTTCCAAGGAAAAAGGAAATTGCTTCCTCTTCATTTGAAACCAATTTCAGTAAATGCTCCCTTTCAGTAGTGGGGTCTTGATTTCATAGGAGAAATCCATCCCGCGTCATCAGCACAACATAGATGGATCTTGACAGGAACCAATTACTTCACCAAATGGATCGAGGCCATTCCAGCAAGGCAGACCACTGATATGCTAATCATTCAATTCTTAGAATCAAATATCTTGTCTCGTTTTGGCTGCCCTCACAAAATCATAACAGATAACGCAGCAACGTTTAGATCTAAGAAGATGGTGGAATTTTTTGACAAATACAATATTGTGTTGGGCCATTCGACAACATACTACCCGCAAGGCAACGACCTGGCAGAATCATCGAATAAATCTATGATAAACATAATCAAGAAAATGCTGGAAGCGAACAGGAGGAACTGGCATCGAAAGCTCATCAATGCGTTATGGGCAGATAGAGTCAGTAGCAAGAAATCCATAGGTATGTCACTGTTTGAATTGGTTTATGGTACTGATGCTATTTTTCCCACGTCACTTACAGTTCTGGTCATGAGATTATTGCAAGAGGCTGGTAGTGAAGAAGATGATAATCAGCGAAGGATCAATCAAATGATCCACCTTCAGCAAACAAGAGAGGAAGTGTCTCAGAATGCTATTCAATTGCAGGAGAAGATAAAGAAAATCTATGAACGAAAGACCAAAGCAGAAAAGTTTTAGTTGGATGATGTGGTGTTGAGATGGGATGCACGAAATGAGGACAAAGGGAAGCATGGTAAGTTCGACAACCTATGGAAAGGACCATACAAGATTTCAGCATATAGGGGACAGAATTCTTTCTTGCTCTCAGAGATGGATGGTCAAGATTGCCCTGGAGGACCAGTAAATGGTAGGCTTTTGAAGCACTACCACTGTTGAAGATAATGGATCAAAAACTATGTCACAATCATTGTATATACCATGTTATTTTTGGTCAGATTTCAAGTACACAGTCATTGAATTTTGGGGCTCGAGGTGAAGGCTATAAAACTTGAATGATATGTGTAAAGTTTGGTTTTAATTTAGTTTTCAGTCACAGTTTGAGTTAGATTCAGTCTGCATTGGGTCAATTTTCAGTATTTTGACCATATTTTCCCAATGGATAAGGCTACTTGGTCTACGGTGTTCTTGGCACCTCCAAGGAGCTACCATCCCCATTGGAGCCAATGTTATTGTCAGTCTTGTCATACTTCCATCAGTGATCAAACTTACTCTTTTGCATTTGCATATTAGGGGTCCCATACCATAAATTTTCATCATTCCGCTAGGTCATGGATTCATTGATGGTAGTGGTCTTTTATCATTTTTCCCTCATGTGAAAACTCGTTGATTCTCCTCTCTATGGTCTTCAGTCATGAGTCACTTTCACTATGTAAGTCTTGTTAGTAGGTCATAGGGTTGGTCTCATTAGCTCCTAGTGTCTCCCGGATTGCGATTGCGATTGTTCTCCCGGTCCCACTAAAGCCCTCCGCTCTTTTCAATGAAAAATTGTTTTTTCTTTGTAAAAATGAAAACTAATTTTTATTTGTTTAAAGGTATTTCTCCATTATTCCATCAGCTTTTGCACATCGCACATCGCGTTTCTTCCCCGCCATATATTATGACCACTCCTCCGCTGCGATTCCCGATTTGAGATTGCGATTTCCCCATGAGACTCCCCCTATATACTATCGCATCGCAAGTTTTCAATTGCTCCATTATGTGATACACCCCTCCCCCTTCTAATTGCGATTTGCGATCGCATATGGGCCCACCATCCTTTCCTTTGTTCCTTTTCACCCAAAAAGGGACTTTTCTTCATTTAAACGACTAATATGGTTTTTCATCGTTTCAAAAACATTTCCTTCGACAGTTGGTTTTTCTTCAAAGGATAAAAGGTCGTGAACTAATTATGAAACAGAGGCACGACAACAACAATAAAAAAGGAGGAATGGTTCCAAAATTTGTCTTTCTTTTCCTCTATTTGAGCAACAACAGACCTTCCAGATGTTCAAAATGTATTGTTTCCCCTCTTTTTCAGGGGCATACTGTTGGTCTTTTTCCTATGTTCAGATTTTGGTTTCTGAGCTGGCGAAACAACTCCTTCTATGGATCTACTCCCCTCAAATTTTGTATATTTAATGTAATTCTTCATCATTTGTAAAGGGGGAATAAAGTGTGGAATAAGTTGGAAATCACTGAGGACGCTCTGGGCACCATTTGCAACAGTTTGGCAGGGAATTAATAAAGAAATGCAGCTCTGATTTGTGGGATCCCTCTGGTATGGATTTTAGCATTGTTTTTTCCTTTGTGTTCATCTGTTAATTGTTATGTTTACCATTCATTCATTCACATTTCTGGTTGAATGCTTTCAAGATAGATAGGTAGAATCCATTGTATAATGCTCTGCCTTGGGAAATCATTCAATAATCTCTGTTTTCTGCTGTTTGAAAAAGATCCATCTCCTATGACCTTTTCAGCTCCTCACCAGTCTTAATCATCTCATCATTATTTAAACTGAATTGTTAAAATCCATGCCTACCTTGCCCCATGAAATACCCTGTATCTTTGATTTAATTCCCCAGATTCAAACTGTCCAACCCATCTAGTCCTACAACCTGAAATTTATAAAAACATTCCCTTTTATTATACCTAGCCTAAAATTAGTTTACTCTTATATTTCATCGAATATTTTTCCCGAAGAGAGCCCTCTCTTGACCTTGTAGGGCTAGCTACAAGGCTGAGCGTGGTTTGAGGTTACCCTAATTTGCCTTCTTTCAACCTAAGGTCCAAATTAGGTGCTAACAAAATGAATCCTAAAATGATGAAAGACTTGACATGAAAGACCTTAGAAATGAGTTTATTTAAACACTAGGGTAGGCTCAAACTACAAAAAATTTAATACTTCCCTTGGTCAAACTCATGAAATGACTCCTAAGACCCTATTTTGACCCATGAACCTAAGTAATCTTGTATGAATGATGTTTTGAAATATATATTTTTTTTTGAGTGATAACACCATGAATGAGCTTGCTTCTTACACCTATCAAAGATAGATTTCTTTTCCAAGAGGATAAAGGCTTTAATTATGCCTTTCATACCCTAACTTGACCATATGCATTCCTTCATCCTTCAAGGCTATAGATTCCATACTATATGGAACATATACCAGTCATAATGCTTCTTCCAAGAACCTTCGTAAATGATGGTTCTTATTGTATTTTGATAATCCTTCTTTTCAAAATGAATACCTCCAGCATGATGTTGGATGAACAATAATATGCAATGTGGTCCCAAAATTATCATTCTTGAAAGCTAGATGATTCCTGCCAAGGCAAATTGATTATGTAGACTCTAATTCTACTATCATATGCTTCTTTATATGATTCCATGCTTTTTACAAAACCAAGACTCTTCTAGAGAATGTAACAAGGTATCCTACTCTACTTTTTACTTAATAAAAGAAAGAAATTTTTTAGAAAGAATCTAATGCAGATGGTGCTTCCTTTAATAGTAAATATCTGTGGGATCTTCTCCTTTTAAATTCTTCCTAAGTTCTCCCTTTTCTTTAACTATGCGAGCTTCACTTCTTTCCTTTCTTTTATTTTTCTTCTTATTTGGAAAATCCCTCTTAAAGTGTCCATACTCATTGCATTAAAAGCATTAAAGTTTGTACATATTTTTCTTTCCTTTGAACGTTCGAAACTTCTGTTTCTTCTTCTTCTTAGACCTTGTAATAAAGGCTTCAAACCTTTCATTTGATTCATTGTCATCCTTTGCATTTATTGTAACTTGTTGTTATTTAGATATGATATGTATTGTAACTTGTTGTAGTGGTTATACTAATTTAAGTCAATAGAAACACAAGTGATTTAAACATGATAATTATTTTTCTATATGCTCTTTTTTTTTTTTTTTGTTAGTTTGATCCACAGAGGATTTGAACTTTGATCTCATGGTTTACATTATAGTTCATAACATGACGATTTCCAATTAGACTACCTGTGGGCTATATATACAATCTTTTATTTCTAATTTAAACAATATAAATACCGTTAGATCAAATCTTATATCATTTCATATAATATTATCTCATATAAAAAAATTTCCCCACTATTATTAATAATTATTACTGTATAATATCACCTTTCTAAACAAGGCTACAAGGTAGCGATTACTTGCCCCTTAATGTAAATATAGAAATGTTAAAATTTGAGTTTGAGTATGCTTATGAGTAATTGTTTTCAGTGCCTTGTTAATTCACTTAGTAAGAACATATGGATAACACTTTAAGATTGGAATCTATCACGTTTAAAATGCTCAATCATAAATTAACTAATTATAAATATATTATAGTTAAAAAAATAAGTTTTTATTTATGTTAATTATAATTTAATACTTAATAAATATATATAGTAGATATTTATTTTGTTCAATCTGTCACTTCTCTTTAAATTATTTGTGCTAATAGTTTGTTTACTTATTATTTTATACTATTAAATATTGAACTGCAATTGCAAAATACTCTTAATTTATATAATTTTTATTAATGTAAATTTAGTAAATTATGATAAATAAATATAATAAATTATTTTTTTAAATAAGTTTCCACTTAAATTATTATTATCAATCATTTTTTTATAATATTTAGGTATGATGAAGTTCTTATAAATTTAATTTTCATAATATTTATACATCTTCTATACTATAATTTTTTATTTATTTTTTAAATAAATATTTTATTTTATTTTTAGTTCTTGCTACTTAGTTTAATTCAATTACTAATTTATTTTGTATTGTTATTATGTAATTAGTATTGGTTAAATGTAATTAATATTTAACTTATTTATTTATTTCAACTCAGCCATGTTCTAAAAAATTATTTAAAAAAATAATACATGTATTTATGAATTTAAAAAAATGTACAATTAAGTAAAAGTAAGTTAATTATATGGTATATAAATTTTATTTTATTTTAAGAATGAGCTAAAATATAATGTAAAGTTATTTTAATACAATTCACATTTAAAAAAATATTAATTATAAAAATAATTAATATATGCATTAAATAATATTATTAACCATGGAAATTTAAGCTTAAATTATTATGGAAAAATCTGAATTGCAAATAGCTTTTGTTACTCTACCATGAGCTAATATTTTATAGACAAAATTTATGCTATACTAGAACTAAAATTTAGTAATATATTTGCTATTCAGTAATAAGCATATAAGTCAAATGTAAGGATTGTTGTGTTTTTGCTTGGCAAAATTGCTTTGTTGATTGTAAGTTTAAAATGACATATAGAGTTTTCATATCTCACTTAGGGAAAAAATACACTAAAATTTCTGGTTTGAGGATCTAATTATTGTAATGTGGTATTAAAAAAAAAGGTTAAAAAATTGAGTAATAGATTTTAGTGTTGAGTTTATAAATTTTTAATCAATAAAATTAAAAAATATATAAAATAATTAAATTTTATATTAAAATTTTGTTTTTGTTGAAATATATATATATATATTATAATTAAATAAAATTGTTATATATCTATATAAAAAAGAGTAAACCTTTAACTATCTCACACTTACACAACACCCGAATTGGTTTGAACAGTAATGAATGAGAATGCTACCATTCTCGTGGACGAGGAGTTACCATCCAACCAAATTTCTATTTTTCTGTACTCCTATACCATTTAGCAATAACTTAAAAGATGCACGAAATGTCTATCATTTAACTGCATATTTGGTTTGTTATAATTGGTTGTTAGTTAAAATGTACTAATATTTCCAAAAATAATTGAATACTATATAAATATTCAACATACAATATATCATACACTTTTTACATATAATATATCTATTTAATTGCTTAATTTAATAATATTGTTTAATAATTCTCTAATTTAATTTACTTTATATGAGTAAAGAAGAAAAATATATTTTTTTGTTATTGTTGCTTACAACTTTATTTTTTGTAAAAAAAAAAAAAAAACATAAAATGATTCTATAAATAGAAGATGTTTGATCTAAGATAATTACATAGCTTTCTATTTATTAAAATTAGATATATAAATAACCTTTGAAATCACAATTTGTATTACTTAAATTATCATTTAAAAAATTAATTGTCATCTACAAATGTTAAGATTCCACATTCACATTTAATTTAAAGTAAATTCTTGTTTTAAAAATTGTAGAAATGAGAGAGTCAAAGTATTTGTTAAACGAGTGCCAAACCATAGGCTATTAAGCGAGTGCCAAACCAATCAATTCTTTGTGGACCATATATAATAAATATTTTGTGACTTTTCTCTACATAATTTAAGCAAACCTTAACTTTGTAGAAGTACTATAGCTAATTTAGATAGGTAGGGTGGCCCACTTACATGCATAGCAAACTAAGTAATATAACCAGTGGCCCACTTGTAATGGAAAAAAATAAAGTTTTATAGTTGATATAGTAATATAGGTACTTTTGATGGGTTATTCTTAAAATTATTTATGGTTTTTATCTTCACATTTTATAGTTAAGGAAAAGGTTAATATTAATGAGTGTAATAAGGTGTGAATGTTTAAATCATAATTTTATTAATAAAATGTGGTTAGTTTTATTAAAATATTTGAGTTAACTTTGATCTAGTGGTTCTATCCTGAAAAAATGTATATTATATTGAACTAATTATAAAAGTATACAATTTATTATAAAAAAATTATTTTTATTTAATATATTATTTAATAATATTTATATTATAATTTTATTTAATATTAAATTTTTAGAAATATCAAAATTTAAATTTAAAATAAACTTAATTAGTATATTTATAAAAACTAAACCCCACATATATATATGGTTTAGTTTTTAGAAATCTCCTAATTAAATTTATATATATAAAATAAACCCCACACAAATATTATAGACCCGTGAAGAAATATATCCAATTCCAGCCCTAAAAACAAAAAATATAAAGTTATACTGCCCTGAATCTCTGATATATAGACATTATTAAAACACACACACACAATAGGGTTGAGTTTCAAAGCTTGGGTGGAGTAATGAGGATTGATATCCTTATTCATGGCATGTTAGGTTATAGAAACCGAACATTAAAGTTGGAGCATGGTTAATCACCATCGAATTTGCTGTTACAATTTACGATCAGTCACTAAAATGTTTTTCTTGGTTGTTTGCAAGTTATCATGCATTAAATCTTGCACTGTCCTCCCTCACTATTTGTCATGATGCAGCCATATTTTGATCGGAATTGCAAGTCAAATCAACTATTATGTGTACCAAGTAATAAAGTAACTTGATAGCCTAACATAAATGAATGACACAAATTTTAAAGCATTTTGCAATAACATGCTAAATTTGAAATCCAATTGATGCAAGGGCATTAGGCACAATCAAATACTTTGTACCTAAGTAGACATAGGGGGTCTTATGCTTTTAATTTCTCATGTAATTATTAGTGATTTTGAATAAAAAGTAAGGAATTGTAAGTGTTCTCTAACTGCAGAGAACATGAGCGAAAATGATTAGTTAGGAAGGTGAAGAGTCAGTTTAGTTGATTTAGGGGATTTTGTCTAAAAGTAGAAAATCTAGAATCTTAAGAGTTTCGTTGAGCTGTTGAGGCACTTAACCGATTCATTTTATGTATATAACTGTAAGCCTATGGGCAGATAGGTTAGCTGTTCAGAAGTTCAGAGACAGAGCTGGTTGTAGAAGGCCACTGTAATTGAAGATCTGGCCTAATATGAAGTTGTAAATGAATGCCTTCTAATTTGATTCCAGTTATATACATTTGTTTATAAATCCTGTGTGAAACCCTAATGTATTCTTGGTCAAATTTATATAAGCAAGATTTGAATTCTGTGGCAAGTTGTGAAACTCGGTGTTGATGGGCTGAAGTAGAGACTGTGTGTGGTTGGAATTGACTTGCACAGTGAGGTGAATCGATCACTGTAAGGATCGATTCTAGTAAGGTATCTGATTTCCTGTTTCGATTCATATATGACGAATTGGACGCATCCCGAAATAACTTGAATGTATGAAATCTCTGTATGGTTGAAAGGATGCCCGATTCTTTCCTACCTCCTGAGTTATTATATTGGTTGCTCCCTGCGTGAAGAACAATTTTGTTCCTTCGAGTGTTATTGAGTCACACGGCTTAAATCTCTGTGTAGAGGGGCTTTAATTCCTTTCGGAATCCATTTAATATTGATAATAAGCTGTGTATGGATCTGTTGGGTTTTACCCACACGATTTGACACCCATTCTTGTGATAGGGCCGCATATGGCATCAATGAGAGGGTTTTATTTCACTTCTACGGTGAATTTAGAGTGAATTAGAACCAATCGAGTCGGAGGTCGAATGAATGTGTTCGCAGTTCGAAGGAGGGTTTTGGTCTCCTCTGAGATTCATGATATATATGTATATATATTGTGGTTGGTTGTACGTGGAATTGAAAATATTTCGGAGACTGTGAGCCAAATTAAAATACAGTTGTGAGAATCGGAACCATTGTGAAAAGAATACGCAAAGCGAGGTGGAGTTATATAAACAAACGTGGTGAAACGTTAAGGCGGAACCTAGAGCAACGAGTCAGTCGCGGAACTGGGAAGAGCTACAGTAGAAGCAGTTTCAGAGATTAAGACCAGCGGTATCGCGTGGTCACATTCGTGGTAAGTGGAATTTCAGTTTGGAACGTGATATGATTGGGCGCTCGACACGTCACCTTGCAGTGGTATTCTAATACCACTTATATTGCGCAAGTTTGGAGGAGTAAGCCCTGAGCGTTTTAAAAACGCGATAATTGATTGGGATCATTCGATCTGAGTTTGCCGCATGACGTACTGTGGACCATCAGATCCGGTCGACGATTAGTGAACGAAGCATGTAAGCTGTTGTGGGGCCGACATTTCAACTTAATATATGGTTTGATATTCAATAGTGAACGCAATGATAAATTGGTTATTGTAAAGGTCCCATGGCATAATATGAATCAATTATACTGCAGATTATTGGGTTGCATTGCGTTCGGATAATTGGGCGATAAGCTAAAGGCACGTGGGACCAAACCATACACATGGTATTATGTATATCCAAGGTTGAGCGTGGTATAGAAAGGCACAGAACGCAGTGGGCCCGGGAGTCGTTTTATAAATTTCGAGGTTAATATGTGGTTGAGTTATGCGCCAAGGGTTACATGTATGTGGCTCTTATATTTGCCAGGCACATCACTATATGTGTATGTCGAGATTTATATGTAGGCGAACTTTATGTTGCTGGGTGCATTAATATGTTGGAGTTGATAGGTATATAGAATTGAGCTATATTGTTGGTGATTAGCCTTTAATAAAAGTTGGGGGTTACACCATGAACCTTTGGGGTATTGAGTAATCATAAAGCCGAATAGAGACCCGAAAGGGGTTTCATTATAAAGTTTAAAACCCAAGAATTAGGAGAAAAGCTTCCACATTAGTTTTAAAGTTGCGAGTCCAGAAAATGGACTATTGAGTTGCCCAGATTGTTTGGGGTTTATGAGGGCTTAATTTTTGGAATGCACTTGCATGAACAGGACAAAGGAATGTGGGTAAAGTGAGATAATTTGGCATCACCAATGAAATTGATAATAATTAAATTAATTTATTTTAAAATAATTAAAATAAAAAAATAATAGAAATGATTAAAGTTAAACTATATAAAAGTCTAAAAAATTTAAAATCAAAACTGAATCCTATCAAGCAAAACTTGATGCATAATACCTGCAACGGCAAGTATAATAATGAATTTATCAAAATAAAGTGATCGGAATACAACGCTGGAAGCTTAATCACAAAGATTTATGTGCCATGTCTAGTGTGCATTCTACAATGAGTAACTGATAAGTAAAATATTTCTCCAGCAACTATCTTTGTTACGACTCTGATGTAATGCTAACGGTTATTGTTATAATAACTTTTTATTAAAAATAAGAAAAAACTTACAAGTAATGCTAACGGTTATTGTTATATATTTATTAAAAATAAGATAATAGCTGGCAGATGCCACGGAGGCTAATAAAACTACAGCAATAAAAAAAAAGGGGGGGCAGAAAGACTTCTAATAGTTACAATGCTACTTTTTGCTTTTCTCTTGCTTTTACGTTGTGGGCCAGCGAATTCAAAATTAGGATCGATGCCATGTTGGCAAAGTAAAAGGCTAATCATTAAGATTGTTACCGATTGTTACAGTTGGTAAGGAAGAGGAGAGGATATATAACATATTTTCACACAGCCGACATGCTCAAATTTCCTTTTTCGTTTCCTTTTTTTGGTCTTCTCTGCTCTGCACTGTTTTTGTCATTGTCCAACTTTGTTTAATTTCCTGCATGGCCATGCGTATTATATGTTACAGTCTATTTCCGATATTGTGCTTTCAATCTTATTTGGCTCTTACAGGCTGTTTTTCTTGATTTTCCTTTCCTTTTTAATTTATTTTTATTTTCTTTTTTTGGTATTATGTTTCTTTGTTTGTTCCTGTTTTTATTCAGTTGCAGCATGTGGAGATGAAATCAGCTTTCTTAGATTTCTATTAAGTAACAAGCAGGTAAGCTTTTCCTTTCTTTTATGAAAAGCTGCCTGGTAGTAATGGTTATCAATAGCTATCGAGAGAGCGCTAATAGTAGTTCTGTCTATAAAGATAGGGAGTCCCATTGATAATAGGTTAAATCGAAGTGATATTGCAGGGAATGACATGTTTATTTTTATTTGTGTAATTCGTACGGTCCTCTGCCAAAAAATCGAAACAGCTAGGTACACACATCCATCTATCTTTTATTATTATGTATCTAGGTAAGTACATTCTCTCTGATCATTCTCTGATAATCGTTCAGCTATACAGCTCATTCTTGGGTAAAGGGTTAGCTCAATCTAATTACCGTGAGTGGCATGTTACGAAAATCTCTGAGAAACCTCTTCGATTTTTTTCATTCTCAAAGCACTAGATGATAAAATGAGCTGTATTGTTCTTACGTTTCATAGTGTGCTTGTCCTCTTACCAGGTTAAGGGTTAATTTTAGTTCCGTTACTTTTACCTTATCTATTTTCCTGGCCAGTTTACTTTGTCGTGAAATTGTTGAGAAGGAAAGATGATGTTGGCGTTTGATAATTATTTATTTCGTGTGATCCATACAGTAGTCTCTCCCAAAAATCAGGGGTACACACAATCTGTACGACTCTGATTCGTAATTCATATGGTATTACAGCCCTCGGCCTTAAGCTTACCCTAAAATCAAAGTAATTTGACAGCGTAATATAAATGGCACAAATTTTAAAGCATTTTGCAATAACATGTTGAAAGTATAGACCAATAAGAAATCAAAAAAATAAATTTAAATAATTTAAATAAATAAACAGTAAAAATTTTAATGTTTAATTATGGAAAATTATAATTTTTTTTTTGCAAATAGAGAAATTAATATCAACATCACAAAAAACCCAATCCATAATACCCACTGAGAGCAGGTACAATAACTTGTATAGTATCACTTGTATTAATGCAAACATAATGAAAATCATTATTTTCCTATTAAAAAAAAAAATACGACATGATAATTACCCGTATATTTCTCACACATGAGTAACTTATCCATATATTTCAATTTTGTGTTTCTCATAATGATAGTGAAGTGACAATTTTCTATAAATTCGCTAACATCAAAATATTGAAATGCAATTGGTGTTCCAGTGTACCGGAGCTACTTTTGGTACTTTATTGATTTTACTATGTACTATGCACATTTCCCTATGTTCATGCATGTATAAAGGATTTAAACATTTCACACAAGATTATAAAAAAACATACTATGGATAGGACAAAGAGGGCAATATATATATAATATATATTGCACAAAATATATGAGTAGTTTTTAGTGCGACTTTTTGAAGGTTTTTACAGTGACTTTTTACGGTGTAATTTTTCTAAATTCAGGCAGGAATTTATTGAAAAGAGAAGTTTGATTGCTAACTTTGCACAATCGAAGTGCCCTAGAGGTTTTTGAGGGTGTTGAATCCATATATAGAATCAAAAAACTAGTTTGAATAACAAAAATCAAGATTTTACCTCAAAAATTTTCACCGGCACCTGAAACTTCAAAAAGTCGCACTAAAAACAATACCATGGATAAAACAAAGAGGACAATAAGGCAATATATATATATATATATATATATAAATAATATACCGATTCTTTGTATGTCCGCTTTAGGCGATGACCTACTTTCAACAATGATCAGCTATTTACAATTACTTCTGGGACAACTGGGCTACGTAATTGACTATTGGCTGACTGACTTACTATAAGCGGCTGTAAACGCCCTGAAGACAGTGACTCCTGGGAATGATCAGCTCTTATGTGAGGCGAATAGATAAAGGGTATAGGGTCGCTATCTAGGATTGATAGGGAGCTCTAGGTGGGTGGGTAGAAGGGTTGTTATAAGGTCCTAAAATGAAAGGCTATTAGGTCTCTTCCTAGGACTGCAGTAGTTTATAATTCCTCAATCGTATCCTGGGCAACGCTATATATATATATTGCCCTATTGCCCTCTTTGTCCTATCCATGGTATGTTTTGTGCAATATATATTATATATATATTGCCCTCTTTGTCCTATCCATGGGATGTTTTTTTATAATCTTGTGTGAAATGTTTAAATCCTTTATACATGCATGAACATAGGGAAATGTGCATAGTACTATTTTAAGCTTAGAGTCCATGATTTGTAAAGTTTTAAGGTTTTAATTTCGACCATGCTCGATTTGGAAAGCATTAATGTTTTAAGGTCGACGTGATTTTGAGCAGGAAAAATTGTTCTCAAAATAAAATTTATTATATTGGGCATGAGAATTTTGAAGTATTTTGTTTTAGAAATTTTGATATTAATATTGGGGAGTAACTAAATATAGTTGAATTTTCGTGCTAATATTTGGACTTGAGGATGGTTATTATTATTAATTTTTAATTTATTATTAAATTATAATTTTATTATTTATTAATATTGGTAAATAATAATAATTATTATATATAATTGAAATAATAATAATATAAGATAGTTTTTTGAAATCATAGGCTGAGCTATTTTCATCTTATGAGTGTAATGACTTTATTTTCTTGAGAGGTTCGTGTTGCAACCTCTCCTAATGCTAAAGATTTGGCTTTTCAAGCCATGTTATCTATTTATGCAAGAATTCTTATAAATCTCAACTAATTTTTTTTGTGAAAGGACTTAAGAACATTTTTGAAGCATTAAGCTTCCCCCAACTTTATCTAGGCATTTTAGTTTGCCTTTGTATATCATGGTTTAGTAGGATTGTCCATTGAGATTTGTCTCTCTCAAAATGATTGTATCTTGGTTGTAGAGGTCTTGGAAGCCTCATATCAAAGTAAAATTGTTGCATTTTTACAAAGGTAGGGATTTTTATGCCTTCCTCTTTGAGATCAATGTAGAAAGACATCTTGTCTTTTTAAGTGGGTTGTATATTCTTGGAAGTAGAGGAATGTATTTGAGCCAATGGGCTCCAAATTTTAGTCCTGAGAATGACATTGTTGTAAATGTGTTGTCATTGATGTCAAAGGTGTTGTTCGCATTAGGAGGATGTTAGACAAGTGTTGAAAAAGATGTTGTCATTAAAATACAAAGATCATTAAGATTGTTAGGAACATGATTTCCAAAGAGTGTTCATTGAGTGGCCAAGATCATTGATGGCATAGGCATATTAAAAAGCATGTCAAAGGCATTGATAAAGGTGGCTAAGGTTACTAATCTTTGGAGTCATTTATAGTAAAGAAGATGTGCTTATCGACTCTTGAAAGTGGCATGGATGGATAGTTCTTGTAATGAGCTTTCAAAGGATGTGTGGAGTTCTGCAAATGACCCCCTAGATCAAAAGTTATTGTTGATCAAAGGTAGTGGACAAAAAGTTCAAAGTTTGCAGAGCTAAACCTGGTATTAGAACTAGAGCTCGCCAAAGTGGTGGAAGGTTTGGCATTGGCCAGTGTTGGTAGAGCAACATCGGATTGGTCAAAGTTGGGGACCCCACAACTACATCACCCCAGAGATTTGTTTCTCGGGAGTTTCCAAAATGATGCATGTTAAAAGTATCGGGATGACATTTGTTACACAGTAATTTATCACCCTGTTCACTTCCTGTCCCCGATCTTGAAGTGCCTTGTGATGAATGTTGTGCAGTATATTCACCTGAAAAAAAATAAACCAAGATATCCTTTAAAGACTAAAAGAAAGTTGCCTTGAAGAATTCTTGAATAAATTTACCTCAAACCCTAAATTTATGGGTCAATTATTTTCTTTAGTTATCTGCCCGTGCTGATGGCAGTCTGCCCATTCTAGCTTAGCACTCTCAGTGCTCTTTTGACTGGAAAAACCACGTTGAACCCTTTCTGGCAGTGTTTCATCAAATGGAGGAGAAGCTTAGACCTTTAGAAGTTTCTACGACGACGAGCTAGATCTTGTTCGGTAGATATAGGGTCAAGCTCTCTCATTTCGAGTTATTGATCTTATCAATATTGGATTATACCTTGAAAAGTGGACCTTCCTCCTTCTTTCATGGGCTCCTAACTCCCTCTCCCTTCCTATAAATTGATCCCCATCCCTCCACTATTGGTTGGTCATTATTGGGCTGGTCTGATCATTCATCCTTTTCATCCTTATGTTGTGTCAATGTCTTATCTGCCATTCAAGAGAAGGATCACCTAAGAGCCTTAGTTTGGATTCAAATTACACCAAAGGGAGGCCTCCAACATCAAGGTCGTGGTTGTAAGCTTCCTATTTTACATTATTAATAAATACATTTGATGTTTAACTTTCTATATTTGTTTGAATATTCATACAAGTAGCCTAATGCTCCTTAATCTGTTAGGTAATTTATGTTCAATGCATGCTTTGTATTGGATCATGCTTTTTTGTTGTTTCTTGATCACTTGCAGGTGTTCGAATGCCACTAGGAGTGAGGATCGAGCCTGAAGGATTGCAGATTAAGGCCTTCACCAAAGAGTTGAGCATAGCATCGGGAATAGGGAGGAATTTTTCCATTTCTCATCTTGCTTTGTATGTTAATTAAGAAAGCGTTCATTAGATAGTCGTAAGCTGCTAGACCCACTCTAGGGCTAGAGAGATCGCCTCTGTCTGCAGAGGGGATTGTCTTCACAACAACAAAGCATTGGGATGAGGTGGTGCAAATAGGTGGATAGGCACACAATAATAGGTTTACAAAAGTTTACAACACTGAGGACCCCCCAAGACATGTAACCCCAACAGATTCTCCATGGAAGGATCAACAATAGACTCTAAGTTTTATTTTCGGGGATGATAGTAGCGGGGTGACTAAGCGAATCAATGTTGCATGAGCGAGAGTTGATTGACGTAGTTCAAGTTGGGAAAAACATTGAGAAGGGGGAGGGTGTTGGGAAATATACTGAGAGGGGGGGGTGAATCAGTATTTTAAAGCTGAACAATTTTACTTCCTTACTGCATCCAATCATGTACGTTTAGCTATCTTATTATATCTTTTACTTAGAGCATTGCATCAGATAAGCATTAAGTATGAACAGTAATAACAGAACAAAGCATCAAACATGAACTACACATATGGACACCAGGATTTAAGGTGGAAACCCAATTTGGGAGAAAACCACCGCTGCTGCAATATCAGTCTTCAATATTTTATTATAGAGAAAACTTCTTACAATATATGCTGGTGCAGACTCATACCAGCACGCAGGCACCCACCTACAGAAGGCTACAACCTTCTCTCGTTTACCAGCTTCTTCTGGAAGGGAGCTACAACCCCCTAACTGAAAGCTTCGACCTTCAGCACCACTATGGACCTCGTTTCATCAATTTTCAGACTGGATCACACAGCCGCAACCCCAGATTTCAGAAAATGTATGCATTCGACATCCCATTTGGCTTTCTGGATAAAAAATCTTCATCAGACATGTGTTAGCTCTTCATTGATTCTTATATTGAATGAATCCCAGATTCATTCTTTCGATGGGTGCAACATGGACTCAGAATTATAAGTTAAGCACGTCGTCTGTCCATACAGATATTCCTTAGAGGAATTCGCTCTTCTTCCGCGCTTGACTCTCACACATCTGTCCTTTTCGAATAATGATCTTTTCCCTTTATATAGTTCTCGCCTTTCTCAATACCATGAGTCTAAAACCACCTAACTGCTAATGGTATTCCTTTGTCAATATTCCCTTTAGTTTGTCCCCGGAGCTTTTCAATTTCCTTTTTTTTTTTAATTTATTTCATTCAAACGAGGAAATTCAAATTATCTATGTGCGCCAAGCCTTTAACCCAAAGTTTAACCCTTCGGATTTTATAAACAATATTCAATGCTTTTCCATATGCAAGTGTCTTTTTGATGTGGTGAGTTCCGCAAGCGGAACAACCATACATCTCAATCGTTTTGTATTAATAATTGAGCCAATCCAATTTGAAACCCCAATCTTTTTCTCCGCCATATAATATTATAAACATTAACGTGCCACTGACTCATCAGTAATATATAAATCCATATAACCTTTCGGGTTCTTCAAATAATATTCAATCTTCGACTCTGGGCCCACATCGTAGTTGGTGGATCGGCAGTGTCAAACAAAACTTGCGATTGCGATTGATCAACCGGACGCGATGACCACATAAAACATGGCTCATAGTGCAATCGGCTCCTTTGAACAAATGCAATCGGGGCACACCATGGAAAAGTTCCGATTGCGATCAGGACATGGATGCGATTGGCACATATTAACTCCAGCATATAACCGGATTGGGTCCGCCACTTCAATCGCAGCATATTACAAAAAGGTATGCGATCAATCGGAAAGTTCCGATTGCGATTAAGATCCCGGACGCGATTGAATCTATTAATTCCATCGTATAACACCATCGGGTCTACCAATTTCAATGAGCAATCGTACCCAACACTTAAGCGCTTCCGATTGCGATTGGGAACTCGGATGCGATTTGCAATAAACTGAGGCATATAACTCGATTGGGTCCGGCCTTTGATCGGAGCACATAAAAAAACTCCGTCGATTGAACCTTGCGATTCAAGACGTGCAATTCCATTAAAACATCGCCACGTGGTCAAGTGGACCCACAGGCCTCGGCTGTTAGTGGGGGCGATTTATAATGTAACATTTGGTTGTATTGTGTACAATCATTCCACTATGGAACACTGCCACATCCACAAGACATTTTATGATTTATTTATATTGCGATTTGCGATTGCGATTGGATCGCATCGCATCGCAGGACTCCATATCAACAAGACACTACTTCACCAAAATAACTTGCGATTCTGATTTAGAGCTTAAGTGGTGGGGACCACTTGTCCCGCCAAATCAGAAATAAAAGACTTCCGCCTGTTTAATTCAATTTTTATGCATTTTGGTTGTTGAGGGCTTAAACGCCCGAAATGACTATCTTGAATGACTCTGCTCCTCCGTAAATTAAATCTACAGGAATATCTTCGTTCCACTGTTAAAACGGCTCTGCCCACCACCTGTTAATGACTGCGGCCCATCAAGATTTAATTCTCCTTCAATGCACTGCTTATCTCTGTAAATGTATTCTTCCTCTGAGTTTTGCTGCTGATCGTTGATCTCTGCAATTCTGTTGTTCTTCTGTTACCCATGCCTTTGCCACATCCTTTGCCATCAATGACAATATTCCAACAATCTCCCCCTTTGGCATTGATGGCAATACTCGTCCTCTGATGGAAATAGACTCCCTTTGTTGCTTTTCCTCGCCCTTTGACATCAATGGCAAAGAGTTTGATCAGGAAGCCATGCTCCCCTTGAGATCATGCTGCATCTTCATAATATGACCAACAATTCATCCTTTACATATGACCAAGGCTCCCCCTGAGCCTATGCAGTCAGAGATGCCTGACGGCACCTCACAACCAATTTAAGCTTCTGTAATTAAGTAGACCTGAACCTCTGCATGGCAGAGACTACTCCTAGTTTCAGTCTGAGATATTCGAATGCTTCCCTGGGTAGAGGTTTGGTAAATATATCCGCAACTTGTTCTTTGGAGGAAACATATTCTAATTTCACCTTTTGCTCAAGCACTTGTTCTCGTAAGAAGTGATATTTGATGGGAATGTGCTTGGTTTTGGAATGCATAATAGGATTCTTTGAGATACTGATGGCACTTGTATTATCAGACATAATGGAGATAGGGGGTGAACATTTGATTTGAAAATCTTGTAGGGTTTGCATCATCCAAAGAAGTTGAGTGAAACATGATGCTGCAGCCACATATTCAGCTTCTGCTGTAGATAATGCAATGGAGCTTTGCTTCTTGCTAAACCAAGATACTAACCGGGGCCCCATAAAGAATGCACCACCACTAGTGCTTTTTCGATCATCAATACTTCCAGCCCAATCTGCATCAGTGTATGCATGAAGAGTAAGTTCAACATTCTTTGGGTACCATAGTCCAAAATCTTGAGTTCCTTGTAGATATTTAAATATTCTTTTCATAGCCTGAAGATGAGACTCTTTTGGATTAGCTTGGAATCGTCCAACGATCCCGACTGCATGCATGATGTCTGGTCTTGTCCCAGTGAGATAAAGTAGACTTCCTATCATAGATCTGTATTCTGGTTGATTTACGGTGGGGGAAGAATCATTAGAACTGAGATTACATCCGGTTATCATTGGTGTACTTACAGGTTTGCAATTTTCCATGCCATACTTCTTCAGGATTTGCTTGAGGTACTTTTCTTGTGATAAGAATATACCATCTGTTGCTTGTTGCACTTGCAGGCCAAGAAAAAAAGGTTAGTTCCCCAAGTAAAGACATTTCAAATTCTTGCTGCATATCAGAAGCAAATTTCTGACTCATAGACTCTTTATTACTTCCAAAAATGATATCATCGACATCTACAACCACAATCAATAATTTGTCATTTTCAGTTTTTGTGTATAAGTTGCTGTCAGCAGACCCCTTTGAAAATACTTGTTGATGAAGATATTTGTCAAGACGATAGTACCATGCCCTTGGAGCTTGTTTGAGACCATATAGAGCCTTTTTAAGTCTACAAACAAGTTTTTCATCATTTCCCAAAATGAATTCCTTTGGTTGTTCTATATAGACTTCTTCTTCTAGATCACCATTGAGAAAAGCAGATTTAACATCCATTTGATAAACTCTGATTTGTTGGAAGCTTGAATAAGCAAGAAACATTCTTATGGCTTCAAGTCTGGCTACAGGAGCAAAGGTTTCTTCAAATTCTACACCTTCTTGTTGAGCATACCCCTTGCAAACAAGTCTAGCTTTATTTCTTATAACATCCCCATTCTCATTTAACTTGTTTTTGAATATCCATTTAGTTCCAATGACATTTTTGTCATGAGGTCTTGGTACTAATTCCCAAGTGTGATTCTTTTCAATTTGATCGAGCTCTTCATTCATGGCTTGAATCCAACAGTCATCTTTGCTAGCTTGACTAACAATGTGAGGTTCAATAGTGGACAGAAATGCCAGATTGCTAGAAGATCCCATAAGCGTTCTTCTTGTTTGTACACCTGATCCCTTTTCTCCCAAAATTTGAGATTCTGGATGATTCTTTTGAACATATTTGGAGGGAGCCTTTTCAGAAAAACCATCTTCGGTTTCTTCACTGGGTTCAATGTTTTTATCATTACTATTTGATGTAGAAGGATATGTGTCATCATCATCTTCATCTGTAGTTTGCTTTTCTTCTTTTGGAGCTGCAGAAGACTCATCAATAACAACATCAATACATTCAACAATCTTCCGAAGTCTTTTATTGTAACATTTATAGGCCCTACTCCTAGAGGAGTATCCAAGGAATATCCCTTCATCTGCTCTAGGTTCAAACTTGCCAAGTTTTTCATCATTATTCTTGATGAAGAATTTGCTTCCAAAAATTCTAAAATGATTTATAGTGGGAGGATTACCATACCAAATTTCATATGGAGTTTTATCACTATTTACACGAACATGTGCCTTGTTGAGAATGTTTACTGCTGTATGTGCTGCTTCTCCCCAAAATATGTCAGGTGTTCCAGAATCATCCAGCATAGCTCTAGCCATTTGTTGAACTGTTCTATTCATTCTTTCTGCAACACCATTTTGTTGTGGAGTGCCAGCTACAGAAAACTGTCTTTTATGCCATGTTGTTCACAAAATTCAAGAAATTCATCTGATGTATATTCTCCTCCTCGATCAGATCTGAGACACTTGATTTTTAGATCTAATTCATTCTCAACTAGTGCTTTGAAGATCTGAAATTTCTCAAATGCTTCATCTTTGTGTTTAAGCAGCCCAATCCAACACATTCTAGAAAAGTCATCAATGAATAAGATATAGTATTCTTCACCACGCGGTGACTTTTTTCTCATAGGTCCACATATGTTAGTATGGATAAGTTCAAGAGGCTTACTTGATGATCCTTCCTTGGCATTAAATTGTACTCTGGTTTGCTTACCGAATTGGCAGGATTTACATATGATATTTTCAGGTAGAGAAATATTGGGAAGATCACGAACAGCTTTGAGTCTGCTTGATTTGTTGATTTGAAAGAAGCTCAGATGCCCCAATCTTCTATGCCATAGCCAATTTTCTGAAGATTTACTCAAATAGCATTGTTCTCTGTAGTTCTTCAATATATATAGGTTGTTTGGAGTTCTTTTCCCTTTTATAATTGCTTTACCTGTATCAAGATCACGTACCACACATTCTTTTGAACTAAAGACAACTTCAGTTCCTTGATCACACATTTGACTTACACTTAACAGGTTATACCTTAATCCATCCACATACATGACTTCATTAGCTTTCACATTTTCTTTTAGAAAAACAGACCCTTTTCCTTTAATGACCGCGGGAGTATCATTTCCAAAAGTAACCTTCTTTTCCTTTTCTAGAGCATTATATGCAAGAAGTTTGTCTTTATCACCTGTCATGTGTCTTGAGCATCCACTATCAATGTACCATTGGTTTTCTTCATCTTCTGCAAATAACGCTAGGCCACAATTTTCAACCTGTAATTCCTTCCTTTTCCATACTTTCGAGCTTGAAGGGACATGTTCTTTTAGCTAAAATTTGCTCCTGCATTCGGATTCTTCATGGCCAAAGTTATTGCAGTAAGCACATTCAACTTCATTTTGTAGAGGAGAGAAGTTGTTATAAGTGTTCTTCTTTGATTCAATGTCCATTCTCTTATTTCTTGCTTCTCTTGTCATGATAGTTTTATATGCAACACATTGAACAGCTTTATGACCAAAATTGTGACATGAGAAACATTGTCCATTGAAGTAGAAATTTCTTCGATCATGAAATCTTCTATTTGAATTTACCTGCTGGTTGGTGTTCCTTTGAAGAGTATTCGAGTTGAAGTTCCTTGACTTGAGCTGATCATGCTTTACCTGTGAGGAATCTTTATCCCTTTGCTGAGTGGCAGAATGTTGCAAACCAGTTGTAGCAGCTTTTAGATAGTTTGGTGCAGAAGCCTGAGAAGTTTCTCTGGTATATCCAAGACCTGTCTTTATAAAAGGAGAACGTTGTACCTTGATAATTTCATCCAAGGTTTCAGATCCTTTAGCAAATCTAAGATTCAGAGTCTTTACTTTTTCAAGTTCTTTTCTTAGACTTACCACTTCACATTCTAATTTTTCATTATGCTTCTTCTCTTCTTCAATCTGATTTTTCAGAGTCTCTATGATTATTTTACTTTCTTCTAAGCATATTTTGAGTTGATTGTTTTCATTAATAAAATCATTGTCTTCTAGAGCATCCATAAAAGTATCCTTTTCTTCTTTAGAATCATTTTAGAAAGCCATAAGAAGTCTAATATCTTGTTCACCTTCTTCCTCACTATCAGATAACCCATCACTGTCTTCATGAGTATAGTAACTTTTTCTAGAGCTAGACCGGTTGTTATTTCTTCTTGCTGCTTCCTTTCCTTTAGCAGGTGTTTCTTTGTAAGGACACTTAGCAGCATAATGACCAACTCTTCCACAATTAAAGCATTTGAAGGGAAGCTTACCTCTAAACCGTCCTGTGCCAAGTTGAAGTTTCTTTACGAAGTTTATCTCATCTTCTTCTGAGACATATCCTGATCCTTCTGTTATTTGTACTTCCTTCCCTTTTGTAGAAGTTCTAAAGACTGCTTCTTTGACTTCAGATGGTCCTCCTCTTCTCATTTCATATGCAGTTAGTATGCCATGAAGTTGTACCACAGTAAGATTTTGAAGATCCTGCTTTTCTTCAAGAGCTTAAACTTTTGACTCAAATTTTGCTGTTAGAGATCTTAAAATTTTCTCAACCAATGTAGATTCAGTTATTGTTTCTCCTAGATTCCTCATGTGATTTACAATATCACCAAGAAGTAGAAAGAAATTTGCAATGCTTTCTTCATTAAGCATTTTTAGATTCTCATATTGAATTCTGAGAGTTTGAAGTTTAGCACTTTTTACCTTTGCATCACCTTCATAGCTTAGAATGATTTTGTCCCATATTGCCTTTGCAGTATTCAGCTTCATGACTTTGACAAATTCTGATTCAGTGAGACTTCCCAATAGAGAATTGACCGCCTTTACATTTGTTTCATAGTTCTTTCTTTCAGTTGGATCCGTTGGCACTGTAGCTGGATATTGATACCCTTGTTCAACAATTTCCCATACATCTGCTCCCAGAGACTGAAGATAGGACCTCATCCTTGTTTTCCAAAAGATTAAGTTGTTTCCGTTGAAGAGAGGAGGCCTGATAGATGCTGTTCCATCTTGATTGCTCATTTTGATTGATCTTCCTTCTAGCGGCTAAGCTTTTTCAGAAGGACCTCCTCTGATACCAATTGTTGAAAAAATACTGAGAGGGGGGGGTGAATCAGTATTTTAAAGCTGAACGATTTTTCTTTCTTACTACATCCAATCATGTACGTTCAACTATCTTATTATATCTTTTACTTAGAGCATTGCATCAGATAAGCATTAGGCATGAACAGTAATAACAGAACAAAGCATCAAACATGAACTACACATATGGACACATGACTTAAGGTGGAAACCCAATTTGGGAGAAAACCACCGCTGCTGCAATATCAGTCTTCAATATTTTATTATAGAGAAAACTTCTTACAATATATGCTGGTGCAGACTCATACCAGCACGCAGGCACCCACCTGCAGAAGGCTACAGCCTTCTCTCGTTTACCAGCTTCTTCTGGAAGGGAGCTACAACCCCCTGACTGAAAGCTTTGACCTTCAGCACCACTGTGGACCTCGTTTCATCAATTTTCAAACTGGATCACACAGCCGCAAGCCTATATTTCAGAAAATGTATGCATTCGACATCCCATTTGGCTTTCTGGATAAAAAATCTTCATCAGACATGCGTTAGCTCTTCATTGATTCTTCTATTGAATGAATCCCAGATTCATTCTTTTGATGCGTGCAACATGGACTCAGAATTATCAGTTAAGCACGTCGTCTGTCCATATAGATATTCCTTAAAGGAATTCGCTCTTCTTCCGCGCTTGACTCTCGCACATCTGTCATTTTCGAATAATGATCTTTGCCCTTTATATAGTTCTCGCCTTTCTCAATACCATGAGTCTAAAACCACTCAACCGCTAATGGTATTCCTTTGTCAATATTCCCTTTAGTTTATCCCCAGGGCTCTTCAAATTCTTTTTAATTTATTTCATTCAAACGAGGAAATTAAAATTATCTATGTGCGCCAAGCCTTTAACCCAAAGTTTAACCCTTCGGATTTTATAAACAATATCCAATGCTTTTCCATATGCAAGTGTCTTGTTGATGTGGTGAGTTCCGCAAGCGGAACAACCATACATCTCAATCGTTTTGTATTAATAATTGTGCCAATCCAATTTAAAACCCCAATCTTTGTCTTCGCCATATAATATTATAAAAATTAACGTGCCACTGACTCATCAGTAATATATATATCCATATAACCTTTCGGGTTCTTCAAATAATATTCAATCTTCGACTTTGGGCCCACATCGCAGTTGGCGGATCGGCGGTGTCAAACAAAACTTGCGATTGCGATTGATCAACCGGACGCGATAACCACATAAAACATGGCTCATAGCACAATCGGCTCCGCCCTTTGAACAAATGCAATCGGGGCACACCATGGAAAATTTCCGATTGCGATCAGGACACGGATGCGATTGGCACATATTAACTCCAGCATATAACCGGATCGGGTCCGCCACTTCAATCGCAGCATATTACAAAAAGGTATGCGATCAATCGGAAAGTTCCGATTGCGATTAAGATCCCAGACACGATTGAATCTATTAATTCCATCTTATAACACCATCGGGTCCGCCAATTTCAATGAGCAATCGGACCCAACACTTAAGAGCTTCCGATTGCGATTGGGAACTCGGATGCGATTTGCAATAAACTGAGGCATATAACTCGATTGGGTCCGTCCTTTGATCGGAGCACATAACAAAACTCCGCCGATTGAACCTTGCGATTCAAGATGTGCGATTCCATTAAAACATTGCCACGTGGTCAAGTGGACCCATGGGCCTCGGCTGTTGGCGGGGGCGATTTATAATGTAACATTTGGTTGTATTGTGTACAACCGTTCCACTATGGAACACTGCCACATCCACAAGACATTTTATGATTTATTTATATTAAGATTTGCAATTGCGATTGGATCGCATCGCATCGCAGGACTCCATATCAACAAGACACTACTTCACCAAAATAACTTGCGATTCTGATTTAGAGCTTAAGTGGTGGGGACCACTTGTCCCGCCAAATCAGAAATAAAAGACTTCCGCCTGTTTACTTCAATTTTTATGCATTTTGGTTGTTGAGGGCTTAAACGCCCGAAATGACTGTCTTGAATGACTCTGCTCCTCCGTAAATTAAATCTACGGGAATATCTTCGTTCCACTGTTAAAACGGCTCTGCCCATCACCTGTTAATGACTGCGGCCCATCAAGATTTAATTCTCCTTCAATGCACTGCTTATCTCTGTAAATGTATTCTTCCTCTGAGTTTTGCTGCTGATCGTTGATCTCTGCAATTCTGCTGTTCTTCTGTTGCCCATGCCTTTGCCACATCCTTTGCCATCAATGACAATATTCCAACAGGGGGGGGGGGGTGAATTAGTATTTTAAAACTCACTTAAAGCTTTCAATTTATTATTCATATTTTTGTAAGCGACTGTAATGAAGTAAACCAACGTATGTATGTGACTGTGATGAAGACAAGTAGTGTATATCTAGTTAACTAACTTTTCAATTAATTCATCATATGTTTAAATTGAACCACTACATCAATACTTCTTTAGACATTAATTAAAAAATAACCATGAAAAATAAGAACAAAATAAACCATCACTAATAAGCAACAGATTAACACATATGAACACCAATATTTTTAGGTGGAAACCCAATGTGGGAGAAAACTACCACTGCTTTCATATCTGCATTCTTCTTTTATTATAATGAAAAACTTCTTACAGTCTTGTACTGGCACAAATTCATAGAAGGACGCAGGCACCCACCTACCGAAGGCCACAACCTTCTCTCATTCCCCAACACCCACTAGAAGAGAGCTCCAACCCCCCGATCTTGTTTACTGGCACCCACCGGAAGGGAGATCCAACCCCCTGATCCGATTTACCAACTACCACAGGAAGGAAGCTTCGACTTCCTCACTGAAGGCTCCAACACTCAACACCTCCGTGGACCACATTTCATAATATTTCATATTGGATTACCCTGACTCAAAACATCAAACTTGTAGGCCACTTTTCATCATATTTTTAGACTGGACCCGCTACCATCATTTAAGCCTAATAAAAATTCTGAAACCAACACTATATCAAATCACTTAATCACTAAACCAACTTTCTCACCAAATCATTGAATAAAAGAATTATCAAATCTCAAGAAACCAAAGAAACTAGATAAACTCATATCAATGTATACCTTTCATCAGAAGATCATACCACATACTGTTCATCACAGAAACCCGATTCTATCACTAAAAACCCTGATTAACCACATGTTAGAATATATATGCCACTATTCTGAATCAAATCCGTGTATGTATGCACTTATTCTTAAGATGACCTTCATACATATCTCAAAACACTGAACCCTTAATCTGAATCACTACACTGTTGTAACATACATACCCAATCACAGATCTCTGAAGCACATAGAGATCATCATTGCTAGTCAACATATCATTCCATAAACCATTCAGCTCAAGCAGAACTGTCACATGCATATTATTATAAAAGAGACATCATTGACAGACAAAAACAAACATATCAGAACAAATCAACCATTTTCATCAGCTTGTTATCCTCCACAGTGTCCCAAGGTTGAGAAAGGAGACCGAAGGAGGTAACCTCAAACCAACTTGAAATTTGGTAGCTAACCCTATTGAATCAGAGAGGGCTCTCTCTGCAATCTCAAAATCAATGAGGTGACTCAAGAGGAAATTAGATATTAGGCTATATATGAAACTCAGTAGGGTTTAATTTTTAGGGTTTTCTGGATCAGGCTGAAAGGTCAAGAGAAGTAAGCCAAGGTTCAAAATGCTTCAGTTGCAGGGATAAAATGGGGCAAGGTAGATGTAGTTCAGTGGCTCAAAAATTGTTTTTTTGATGTAGTGATGTTGAGGAAATGGTGATAGAGATTAAGTGAGCAAAAGAGATGAATTCACTTAAGGAGGAAAAAACACTTAAATGATAACTTTAAACAAAAACATGACATACACATATGAGTTCTCTCTTAACACCTTAAAACATTAGAAATAGAAGAATGTAGCTGGTAGCTATACTAATATAATGATCAAATAGAAAAGGAAAAAACTAGAAGAATAGAGCCACAAACCACAACACAAGAATCCAAAAATAATAGCTGCAATTGCTTGTGAATTTCATGCAAAAATATGATATACACTACTCCAAGCCTTTGTTACAGTGATGTCCAACCTTTGATTCAACTAATTCAGGGCTACATATAGAACAGAAAACACATTCCCCTCTCTCAGGGGTAGAATCACTCATGATAGGAAGATTTTACATCAGCTTCTCCAACCAAACCTAAAACTAGGGAGGTTAGAACTAACTCCCAATTTAGCCCTAATTGATTCAGTTTGACTTTACAAGCTTTGATGAGCATGAATCTACATGAATTTAACATTTACTAGCTCTTTTACATTTGATTACATCATAAAAATACCTAAGAAGAGTAATTACATCACCAAACTTTGACTTTGACCCAATAAATTCGAAAATTTCACTCGGTGACAGAAACACAATGAATTCCTTCAGAAACATATTGAATTTGATAGAAGCGCAAAGTGAAGCTTGAGGGATCTTTTGAGCTGGTTTTATTCATCCATTTGTTGAACTGAAGGTATATTTGGAAAGCCTGGGATGTCTACTTATCCTTTTAATCATCAAGCATGCAAAAAAACCTCTCCAAGGAAGTTAAAAATCACTTTTCCCAATACTTCTCCAAAAGCGCAACGAGGGGGTAAAAAATGTGGCAGAAACATGATTTTTAGCATGTATTTTGACCTTTTCTATGAAACTGCAAGCTTACGTAGCAACCCAAGTATATATTTGATATGTGTAGGTCATAATATATCCAACCATATATGATTTTACTCATTTAGTTCCCTTACGAAGAAACACATCGTGAGTTCGTTGCGCTTCTGTACGTCACAAAATTGCCAAAAACTTCAAAATTTTCCAAAAATTTCTGCAAAACTATGCATCAAAGGTGGAGCAATATATCTCTAACCATAAATATTTTTGAAAAAATTAGAGAGGATTTTGTTATTTGATAAGTTATGAACCAAAACCTCCTCTGGTTTGCAAAAATGGTTTTCCATTTGTTCAGAATCCAAGTTTGAATTTGGTCATTAAAAATTGTAGAAGCGCAACGTGCTCCTAGCAGATGCACAATGTGGTCTTTGAGAGGATGTTTGGAGGAATTGCTAGAGGATTTTTGGGCTGCAAGTGGTATGGTTGGAAATATTAGTATGTCTTATACCCAATGGAGTCATCCAAAACTAAAAACCCCTGCTCCAAACCCCTTAAAAAGTGACTTGAAGACAACCTTTCCAAAGGTGTAACAAATGACCTGTAGCAAATGTATTTCGGGAATTTCTCTCAGATAGAAACATATGTGAATAAAATGAAGGAAATTTTTTTTTCTTGGTCTATTACTGACAAAAACCTCTTTCACTTTTGCTAAATTCATCTTCCATACTTCAGAAACTAAATTTGAAGTATAACTATCCCTGTGTGCAATGTAAACCTGAACAAATGATCATAAAACTCTAAAAATGATGCCAATCACCTCTGCTGATACCATGAAGTCCATCCTTGCTATGCTGGCCTTATACTTTTTAATTTGGAGCAAATAGGTTTGTCAATTTGGCATGGCAACTTGCTTCTTCGAAAACCTAGACAACCCACATCCTCAAAGGCTTTCCTGATGAAAGGTAAGGCCATGATTTATTTTACCTGTGATGGCTCATACCTGGAAAATTTCCCACCCTTATTATATTTTTCTTCTCAGTGTCAGTGTTTCTAGTTTCCATGATTTAAAACCCTAGCTAAGTGGGAGGGAAAGGGAGAGGGTATGACTGTGAAAACAAGGGATAAGGGACTATGGTGTTGAAGGAAATGAATGAATGGGTTAGAAAGTGTGTAAATTTATGGGAAAATTTTCTGGGATAGGGATAGATGTTGGGGAGTGTAGGGAAGTTAGAATTCTTAAAAATAGTGAGGGGAAGGTCTAAAAATGACAAAAACAGAGTCCTAGCCTAAGAAACTATAAATGGGGAAGCCTATGCTAGGGTTTGTAGGGAAATGTAGGAGATGAAGGGGAATGGGTAAAGGAAGTGTTTTAGGGAAGTATGAAAGGTGTAGGTGAGTGTAGGGGAGCATGAAACTTAGGGTTTAACCACTGATTTGAAATAAATTCTAATGGCAATGAAAAATGCAGTGAAAACCCTAGGAGAGGGAAATTCACTAAATTTTTTGAGAAGATATATGCAACAGAAGAGTGCCAACTGATATTTACTTGTCCAAAAATTACCGGAAGCCCTGAATTTATGAGATGAAACCTTGTAGATGGTTTCTTTGCCTCCAATTAAAAAATGCAACAATGGATGAAAAGCGTAGCGTAGGAGGATAATTTAGGTTTTCAAGGAGGAATTTCGTTGCTCTGAGGGCTGGAATGAAATTCGATGGCGGAGAGGAGATATTACGAAGATGAAATAAACAATTATAATTATTTGAATGGTATTTATAGGTCGGAGGTCAGATTTTTTCTTAATTCATGGATGTGACATTATTGGTCTTTTTAAAACACTGATGTGATGTGACTGCAACATGATCTTTTGTGAAATGAAATACTAGATTTACCTTTATTCCTTTTGTTCCTAAATTGATAACTCCCTTTTATGATGACTCAAGTAATGAAAATGACTCTTTCTTTCTTTTAAATGAATGACATGATGATGTCATGTCATATGAGAACCTAGACCATGACCTAAATGATGACATATTAAATTTTTCACGACCTAAGACACTTGAATGAAGACATGACCTTGATGAGAGATGAAGATTTATGAGCAGGTGGGGGGAGTAGTATTGACCTGGACACACCAACCAATGATCAAATTTTATTTGAAAATTCACTTTGAAACTATGAAATTTGACCTAGGACCCTATCAAACATATGAAATAGCACATTTTATCATTGGTGACTCATAAACACTAACATTGGCTCCAGTTGGGGATGGTAGATCCTTTTAAGAGGTGTCAAGCACATCGTAGACCAAGTAGCCTTATCCATTGGGAAATGGAGTCAAAAATAAAAACAACACTCAACACTCAAAGGACTAAATGAAACAAAAACCGACTTTGACTCAAAAACAGACTACTAAATGAACTTCCTTATGGCAGTAGACCATCGAGATCTTAAGGCCTTCACTTCGGGATTCAAGTCTTGATGATAACCACCCACCTGCTGAAGATATATATATATATATGTGCATTCATGTGAAATGATCCTTCCAGTGTAACCAATCCAACAAATGGCTACTTACTTGAATCACACTCACATTTTCCTTCAGTAGGAAGAAAAACAAAAGCTAGGAAACTCCAAGTGTCCACTTAAGATGTGCTCGTGATCCATAAATACAAGGACATTCATTTTCTATGTTGACTGTAGAAAATTAGTAAAAAGATCCTCAATAGTCTAAAATGTTACATTGTCTTGAAACCCAGTAAAAATACAAGCAGTCCTTTCATTTTGTGATACTGGAGGAAGATCATCATGTGCAAGAGGCTCTAAAATAATCTCTTCTTTATCGCTGCCCTCCTGATATGACTGAAAATTCTTGGATGGGATTTTTAATGAGACTTTTGCTAAACAAAAAAATGAAGCCGACTACCTGATCAAATTTTTATCATCTATGTTTTTAAGCTCATAGCTAGCTAATGGAGAAGTACTTTGACAACATATATCATCCAAAACATCAGCTAATGGATCATGGAAAACCTGAGAAGGCTGATGCAACTTTTATACATTGGTTCCAATGAGACTACATGATTTTCTATAAGCTTGTCATCATTTGTTTTAGAGATATTATCAAATTTTTTCCTCAAAAAATTGAAATGAATCAAAAATTTATGGTACATAATTATCTTGCATCAATTCATAATATGTTTGAGGTTCTAAGCTTTCATCTATGGTATGAAACTCAATGTAACTTAGTGACTGCGACTTTTGAGTGAAAGAAGCTTCCATATCACAAATGAAATCCTCAACCGATTCACAAAAAGGTTTCCCATTTATACTATTGACAAATCGATTATCTGCTTGCTTAAAATTTTCTCTTATTTTCGCAAATGAGGAGAAACACAAGGGTAAGGAGTTTTGATCAAGAAGTTCATTTTCTTCTTCATGCTCAATATTAAAACTAAAAGACTGTTGATTTCTAATCTGAGGAAACTTTTCTCTTAGAAATTGAAATACAGCGAAACATAAGGGAAAATACCTTTCACTTACTTTGAAATTTTCTGCATTGTCTTCATTGCAGTTATGATTGATATGTATAGGCTGAGTGATATATTGGAGTTTCTGTAATTTAATTTCCTTCTCCCAAAAACATACAGTTGAGTGCCTTGAAGAGTCAACCTCTATTTCGACAACATAATCATCATCATACTGATCATACTTGGTTAAATCATCAAGATAAGGAATGTTTCCAAACACACACATTAGATAACCAAATTATTTCTCCACAGACTGATATACAAATACATTTTCATGAATGTCGATAAATGAATACATAAAACAATCATTTTATGATCTATGGTAACTGGAATTAGCAGGAAAATTGTTAGGACCAACAACCTCCTTTTCTTCCGCAATAAGTGGGACATGGTCTTGTTGAACAACAAATTAATCCCTCATGATATTTTGCATCATTTTTTCCATTTTATTTACCAAAATGTCTAGCTTCACTTCTGAAGATGTCAAGTGCTCCTCTATTTTCTACCTCTCTTCTGCTTCCAACTTTGAACTTTTGACCAGTATATTAGCTTCCACAAATATTGCACTGTCCTGCATTTTTTCGAGTGTTGTAGTGTTATTTTCTCTCAATTTGAATTCCATTTCCATATCGAAGGCATCCAGGTAGTGTAAGAGAGCTGAACCAGGAGGCGGTTTTATATCAGTAGACATTGAATGATATACTTGATTGAATCTGGATGAAAAGTGTTGCATTGTTTCTCCTGGCTGTCCTTTCAAATGGTTATATTCTTTTAAAATCAGAAAAGGATTCCTCTTGATCACCCATTTATCAAGGAAGAATTTCACAAACTGATGGAAATAAAAATTCTTGCAGCTAGCAAGTTTTTGAACCATTTCTTGGCTTTGCCTTGCAAATATAGAGCAAAAATCCTGATACTGAAATCATATTCTTCAACCTCAAAAAGGTCGAGAAAAATTTCAAAACTATGAATTTGTTTTTCAACAGTGATGTTACCATATTCTTCGTCAAACCTAGGAAGATATTTGTGATAGTTTTCAGGGAAATCATGGAGTATAGGAGGTAAGATGAGTGGCTTGTATCTATCTGAAATTTTTGAAGATATAGGAGTATGTATGAAAGCTGTAAAATTAGTCTTGATCTCTTGAGGCTCATTAAGTTGAATATGATCAACATAAGTTTGAGAAGAAGCATCTTGACCAAGATCAAAAGCGTAAGGAGAATTTGTATTCAAAATATTCAAAGGAAAGGAATCAAATGTAGGTCTGCAATATTTTCTTGAATACAATCTATAATGGAAAACCTTATTGACATTTTCAGGAAAAGAGAAGAAATAATTCACGACAAAGAACATGATGTCTTGGATGAAAGTCCAAGTCGAACACCTGATCTTCCCATGTTGCCTTTTCATGTTTCTGTTTGTAAGGTTCATCCTCTAGTGGAATCTTTGGATTTGTTTTCAAACTGATTTGGAGTCGCTAGGTGGATATTTCAACCTTCCTCTCTCCGATCACTGTACACCATCAACAATCAGATCTGATCCTTGTCATTCACACCCAGGGAAAATGCGATATTTTGTTCCTTGACAACGGTTCCAAAAAATGTTATCCTCCATAATGTCCCAAGGCTGAGAAATGATACTGAGGGAGGTGACCTCAAACGAACTTGCGATTTGGTAGCTAGCCCTACCAAATCAGAGAGGGCTCCCTCTGCAATCTCACTGTCAATGAGGTGACTAGAGAGGAAATTAGATATTAGGCTAGATATGAAACTGAATAGGGTTTGATTTTTAGGGTTTGCTGGATCAGGCTCAAAGGTCAAGAGAACTAGGCCAGTGTTCCAAATGATTCAATTGTTAGGATACAATGGGGCAATGTAGATGCAGTTCAATGGCTCAAAAAGGGTTTTGTCAATGTAGTGATGGCGAGGAAAAGGTGGTAGAGATTAAGTGAGAAAAATAGATGAATTCACTTAAGGAGGAAAAAACACTTAAATTCTAACCTTAAACAAAAACAAAGCATACACATGTTAATTTTGTTTTAACACCTTTAAATATTAGCAATAGAAGTATGTTGATGGTAGCTAGACTAATATAATGATCAAATAGAAAAGGAAAAAACTGGAAGAACATAGCCACAAAACATAGCACAAGAATCCCAAAATAATAGCTGCAACTGCCCGTGAATTTCCTGCAAAAATATGATATACACTAACTCCAAGCCTTTGTTAGACTGATGTCCAACCTTTGATTCAACTAAATCGGGGCTACATATAGACCAAAAATCACATTCCTCTCTCTCAGGGGTAGAATCCCTTATGATAGGAACAATTTACATCAATTTCTCCAACCAAACCTAAAGCTAGGGAGGTTAGAACTAACTCCCAATTTAGCCCTAACTGATGCACTTTGACTTTACAAGCTTGGATGAGCATGAATCTAAATGAATTTAACATTTACCAACTCTTTTAAATTTTATTACACCATAAAAATACCTAAGAGGAGTAATTACATCACTAAACTTTGAATTTTACCAAAGAAATTCGAAAATTTCACTTTCTGATAGAAACACGTCGAATTCCTTCAGAAACGCAGTGAATTTCATAGAAGCATAGCATGAAGTTTGAGGGCTCTTTTGAGTGGGTTTTCTTCATCCATTTTCTAAAATAAATGTATACTTAGAAAGCCTGGAATTTCTACTTATCCTTTGAACCTTCAAGCATGCAAAAACATCTCTCCAAGGTTGCTAAAAATCACTTTTCCCAAGACTGCTCTAGAAGCGCAACGAGGGGGTCAAAAATGTGGCAGAAACATGATTTTTAGCATGTATTTTGACTTTTTCTCTGAAACTGCAAGATTACATGGCAACCCAAGTATATATTTTATATGTAAAGGTCATAATATATCCAACCATATATTATTTCCCTCATTTAGTTCCCTAAGTAAGAAGCGCAGTGTGAGCTCGCTGTGCTTTTGTACATCACAAAATTGCCAAAAAATTCAAAATTTTCCAAAAATTTATGCAAAAATATGGCTCAAAGGTGGAGCTGTATCTCTCTAACCATAAATTTATTTTGACAAAATGAGATGTTTTTTTATTCTTTGGTATGTTATGAAAAAAAACCTCTAGTTTTCAAAAATACTTTTCCATTTGTTCAGACTCTAAGTTTGAAGTTGGTCACTAAAAAATGCAAAAGCATAGTGTGCTCCCAGCATAAGTGTTGGCCGGATAAATTGATCTTGCGGACAAGATCGATCTCCCTACTGTCAGAAGACAATCTAGCAACAAACGAACAACTAAGTTTATCTTTCTCTAAATATATTCGTTTTACAAATAAATGCTATGAAGGTGTCGATCCTACCTTAGATCCAAATGCTTATTTGCAGTCGTAGTGCTTCCGTTGCATCAATAATCCTTCTGTCGCAACAAGAGTTCTTTTGTCGCAACAATAATTATTTCCGTCGCAACAATAGTTCCTCCGTCACAACAATAGTTCTTTCGTCGCAAAAAAATGTCATCTTTTTTCGACTTGCAATCACAAACAAGAAAATATTAAATAGAACCTGTATAACAAATAATTATAAAACATACCTATCATAGTGATCAAGGAATCTATGAAATAAATGATCAAACAACAGCTTATTGAAATAAATAATCGAATGACAATTTATTGAGAAAAACAAAACTTGATTGTATTAATCTTAAAATAATAGAAGAACCTTACAAACTTAGCCTTGATGTTGAACAGGCCTTCCCGGGGTCTAAAGCAAGAGTCTCCTCTACTTTGATAAGTCTTGCACTCTTCCTCCAAAATCACATAGAGGTATGTGATCTTTCCTCTCAAAAGCTCAGCAAAAAGAAGTCTAAATCTCAACAACACTTCAACTCAATCACACACTAAAGCTTGAAATACCTTTGAGGCTACCCAATGCCTCTTTTTATAGAGAAGATGAGGAGGTTAGGGTTCCACCTATGAAGGGATAGAATCCTCCTTCAAAGGGATAGGCTCCTCACATCAAGGGATTAGTTCCTTAAGGTTTGGGATACATGCACCTTATTAAAGCGTACTCATCCCCAAAAATTCTCATCTAGAAGCTTCTAGAATTGACCTCAAATCAGCTTTTTAACTTTTGTTTCTCGATTTTTTGACTTTGGAGGGGGTACACAGGCATAACACTAGAAAAATGCATTCCAGAACACAGTTTCTCTTCACATTACCTGCATACCCTAGCCAGGAATGTAGGTAAGCCTCACATTACCTGTGTACCCTAGGTTTTTTTAGTTTTTAGGGTTTTGTCTCCTGTTTTAAGGCTTGACATGAGGAGTAAAGGTTGTAAGACTTGCAGAGGAGGTAAGTATGAGTGTCAATGAGCTCATACAGTCAGCAGAATGTCAGGGTGACAGTTTTTAGTGCAACAGATTTCCCCCTAAAGTGCGAAGTCTGGAATAGATGAAAATGAAGGCTGTCATATATGAAGAGTGAAGTAATTTATCATTTCAAGGATCATCCTATGGACACCCCAGTCAGAACCTGTAAAAACATTCAATGCGATATATATATATATATATATATATATATATGTAATCATATCATCGCTGAGGTAGGCATTCCCATACTTAGATCAAAACTAACTAGAAAACTGATTTAAACTCTTCTGATACAGGAATGATTTTCAATACATCAATAGTATAGACGTGTGTAGACACAGTATGGACGCAACCATATTTTTATTAATATTCCACTTTATAAATGAATAACAAAATTCCTCGCAGCCTGGATGGTTGAAACTAGATCCAGTGTCTTGATATCCGTTTCTCGAACCAGTACGATTCTATCCATGTGAATAAATGTGTTGAAGTCGAACATGGTAGAAACCACTTGATTACCAGTCAATAATGTAAACTATTAACAAGTGTGAGAGTAACCACCAGTAATGTTAATGGCTCTCAAAGTACTCAGTACAATCCATGAAATTTGAATGAATGAGCTGAAGTCGAACATGTCACGAAATCATTCGATTGAAGGTCAATGATGCAACCTGTCGTCGAAGGCAAGAAACCTGCCATTAAGGAATGCAGATTTCAAGGTACTGACGATTTCTAGATCAACTTCCTAGATAATGAGCTGTCGTCGATAGAAAGTGATCCGTCGTAGGCAAGCCCACAACACAAAATCATAGATCAAGTTTTGAAGAAATATATTGGAAAGGATTGACTTAGGGATGGTCAAAATGGAAGACAAATATTTCGCAAATGAATGGTTTGTTTGAACTGTCCTCTTGAACACATAACGACACTGCAGATGGTTTGGTGAAAATTGACCCAAAGCTAATACCTAGAAACCGGCTGAAGACTTTCAATATGGTTTGATTAACTGTTAGGTAAAGGATTTTCCCAACCCAGGTGAACAAAAGTGTCGTGTTCAAGAGTGGTTAACGGTTTTCCGAATAATCAAAATGTAACAAACAGGTTTGTTTTTCTCTCTTTTCTCCCACCATTTCTGGCAAGTACATCTTTATTTTTGACAAGCTTGAGGATGATAACATTTTCTTGTTTATAAGCTCATCCTTAGAATGAGTCCAACTTAGTTTAAGATTCGAACCCTAAGAAGGAGTGGTTCGTTCCTGTTTAAAAATTGAACAGGTCCTTTACTGTTAAATTTTAACAAGTCCAATATAGGAGAAACTCAGTGTTTTTCAATTTTAGGGAGTCAGAAGAAAAACTTAATAAAACTCTGTGGGTGTACTTTTTCGTAAATTTAGTCGCTCGAGACCAAAAAAGGATAAAATAATGTGGGAGAGAACTCTATTGACCGTAATTAGTTAACGTATACCTTTTTCGTAAATAGTCCATTTCAGTGTGTAAAAGGGGTAAACTTATATTGAAGGGACGATCATTCATTTATTTTAACGAGTTCGAATAACCAAGTGCTCGGCAATATTTTCAATTTTCGAGAGTCTGAAAAGAGCTTAAAAGAGGACTCCAAGTTTCGATTTTTTGTAAATTTTTGAAAGAGTCTAAAAAAGTGATAAAAGTATGCTCTTTGTTGAAGAACAATCAATTTTCCCGAAAAATCCAATTTTCTACACAAAAACTTGAAAAATTACACATACTTGTTTAAGATAAATAAAATTGATTTCAAAAATAACCTTTTTAAAGTGAAAAATAAACAAATTAAAAATTCATTTATTCGAAAAAACTTATAAAAAGGACTTTTCTAACTTCATTTTTACCATTTGTGTTCAGAGTGAAAAGTAAGAGCTTCTGGGTAAAAAAGTTCCTGCGAAGATTCTGGAAAATCCGTTTGTTGGAATCAAAAACCATCAGCTCCAAGTAATCTGTATAAATTCTGGACCATATGAGGGCCCAAGTTGATCTCCTGATATGGCTAGTGAACAGGTGGGACACACAGGATTAGTGTTTCTTGATTGGCGGCCACCGATTTGAAGTCAAGCTAGAGGACATATATTTTTTGACTGATTTGTCCAAGAGGGGTGGACACTTATCTCTATTCGAGACTAGACTAGGTGGCCAGTCTGTTGCTAGTCTCAAATAAGAGTTTTACAATGGTTGAGTAGACCCCAAGGATAAATGGATAGATATCATCCGTCCTGAGTTCAAAGTTATTGTCTTCACTGTTACTAGATTGTATAGGAGTGCAGCATTACGTGTTGCCAATCTCATGCTGAGGGCATTGAGATTGTTAGATTTCTGTCGGCATATTTTCGTTGGTTGAAAACCCAACTCTTTATTATTAAGGATTTTCCATACACCGGGATGAACTATCACGGCAAAAAACACATGGATTTTCCTCCAGGAGAGAAATGGGATGATTCAAGTAAAAATCATTTTCAACACTTTCTAAGTCCTAATTTTTTTGAATTTTAAATTTTAAATCGTCGAACACAAGACGATATATAGTTTGAAACACACTTCTATGCTATGATATATCACTATTACCTGCTATCTGTGTACATGTTATCGAATGTTGTTTAATTTACTGTTTTGATCGTTGCAAATGTCTATTTATAATACTAGAAGAAACTGCATCTGCTAATGTATTTAAATGTCTTGGAATATGCTGATATTCAATGTAATCAAATTCACGTTCCAAGAGACGAAATCTCAAAAATAAACTTAATAACACTGGATTCCTAATGGCATACACCCTGTTAAGTTGTAATATAACGAGTTCAGAGTCCAACCTAACAATCAAACTCCGAATCCCAAATGAGATGGAATCAAACTCAATCATTGCACTATACTATGCAATATTATTCGTTGTTTGACCGAGGCTTACCCCATGGATAGACACTAACTCGTCAGAGGGTGAATAGATAACCCAAGCTATGGAAGAAATGTTCCATGTACTATGACAAGCACCATCAGAAAAACCAATGTATGTTTGAAGAGACGTCGACATCTGCAATATCAAGAGTAAAACTCAGATAACCAAGAATAATGATAAGAGCACACTCTAAACTAGGCACGCTTTTCTAATCTAAAACACATCAACAGTAAAGAAACTAATCTAATAAAAAATCTCCACACCAAATTTAAGCATAATATCTCTTCAGATAAAGCCCATTTCTGGGTTTATCTAAAGGGACACCATCGAAATCTATTAGCTCATAGGCCCCTTTTGCTAGCTTTCACTTAACAATGAAAGGACCATGCCACATAGGCACGAATTTTCCAGCCCCTAGCTTATCGTTGGCTTGATCGTACACTAAGACTAGGTCTCCTTCTGAAAAACTACGAGGGGTAACATTTCTATTGTACTGAGCTTTTATTCGTTTGACATGAGCTTAGTTTGCTAATGCAACATTTTTTCGATTCTCATCTAGTTGAGCCAAGTAAAAAAAACGCTTCTACTCTTCAGATGTAGCTGGAAGTAATTCTATGGCTAATTTCAAAGACAAAATTTCGCATTCAATAGGCAACACAGCTTCCAAACCATAAACTAGTTGAAAGGGAGTGAAACCAGTTGACGTTTTTACTGAGGTCCGATATGCCCAAAGTGCTGAAAATAACATGGAATGTCAATTTGACTTATGAATACCAATAATTCGTCTGATCATAGTGACTAAAACTTTATTGATAGCTTCAACCAGACCATTTGCCTGCGGGTAATGAGTAGAACTATCGTGGCGCAGGCCAAGTTGATCTGTCAGTTCAGTCATCATGATATTTCGAAAATGACTTCCATGATCTGTAATAATGGCTTTAGGAACACTGAATCTAGCAATTATATGATTGAACACAAAAGTTGCAGCAGTCTTGCCGTATGTCGAAAATATAAGCATCGCCTCGGCCCACTTAGTAAAATAATCTACCGCTAGGATAATATATGCATGCCCCCCGGCCGAGTGAGGGTTACATGTAATAAAGTCAATACCCCACATTGCGAAAGGACCGACATCAATTATAGGGTGAAGAGGAGGGGGTGGTGCACGCATTTTACGATAAAAGACTTGACAATTGTGGCATTTCTGGACTGCATAGATACAAGCTTTGAATAACGATGGCCATAAATAACCAGCGCACAATATCTTTTGGGCTGTGGCATACCTAGACATATGACCGCCACATGCTCCGAAATGGCAGTCATTTAGAACCTTCTCAGCTTCTTCATGAGTAAGACAGCCTCAGAAAACATAATCTGCTTCACAACGATAGAGTGTATCACCAATAATATTGTATTGTTGGGATTGGAAACGTATTTTCCATCTCTGAGATCGTGAGATTTCAGGTCGAAAAGATTGGGTTTGGAGATAAACAATAATATCCCCATACCAAGGATCAAGAGTACTGATAAGAAACAAGGATTCGTCCGCAATGGGTTGCTACGCCATAGTTTCAGTATCAGTAGAGGGGAAATCACACATCAATTCGACAAAAACCAAAGATTTCTTTGCCTTGGATTTTTCAAATTCCAAGTCAAATTCCTGCAGGATAACTATCCATTTGGAATACTTTCCCCCTAGCAATTGTTTGGTCAAGATGTAAATCATAGGGTTACAGTCAGAAATTACTATGGTTTTGCGTAATAAGATGTAGTGTCGAAATCGTTGGACAACTTGAACAACTGCCAAGGCCACTTTCTCCACATGCGTGTATTTGATCTCAGTTGGATGAAAATTTCGACTGAGATAGTAAAACACATGTTTATTGTTGAATTCATCTTCCTGAACTAAAACCATCCCAATGGTGGAATGAGAGGCGGCGAGGTACAAAAAAATAGTCTCGGTTGTAGTTGGGAGGATGTAATAACAGTGCATGGGTCAACGCGTGTTTAAGTGCATCAAAAGATTGATCAACGATATCATCCCAAAAGAATGGAACGTTATGTTTCAACAACCAGGTAAAACCCTTTGTTAGCTCGGCGTAGTTAGGAATGAACTGATGTAAAAAGTTTTCTTTCCCCTGCAAACTTTGGAGTTGGCGCAGAGTCGAAGGAGGAGGTAGATTGACAATAGCTTCAACCTTCGATGGATCAACGCGAATGCCTGCTTTCGAAACAACAAATCCCAATAAGCGACCCGATTCTACAGAGAAAACACATTTGTGTGGATTCAATTGAATTCGATAATGCCTACATCTCGTAAATATAGCTCGTAAATGAGTGAGATGGTCAGCCCTACGCAATGAATGAGCAGGTAAATCATCGAGATAAGGCTGCACAATGTGCTTAATGTCATGAAACGCATAAGACATAGCCCTTTGAAAATTTGCCCCAACGTTCTTCAATCCAAAGGGTAGTTTGCAATAAGCAAATGTCCCCCATGGACAAATGAAAGATGTTTTTGGCTGATCAACAGGAAGTATGCTTATTTTATTGTAACCAGAAAAACCATCCATAAAGGAGAACATTTCACCGCCGGCACAATCATCAATTATTTGATCGATATAGGGGGTTGGATAATTGTCTTTAGGACAAGCTCGATTAATATCCCTATAGTTGATACATACTCTTATCGTTCCTTGTTTTTTGTTAACAGGAACAATATTCGATACCCAATTCGTTAAAGGAATTGGATAAATGAAACCTGCACGAAGTAATTTTTTAACTTTGGCTTTGATAGCAGCATCTTTTCTCGGATGCATTTGACGTAAACGTTGATGGACAGGTTTGACATCCGGGTAAGTCCTGATTTCATGTACAATAATTGACGGATCGATTCCTGGCATCTCCTCATATGATCAGGCAAACACGTCACAGAATTCTTGAAATAGGGCTTTATAAGATTGGAGTTCATCATCCGTACAACAAGCGCCTATTGAATGTTTTCAATTATTCCTAGTTTAACTGAAATGTCAATTGGAATCGTTCGAGAGATATTTTCCAAATTTAACTCAGAATCAGGATTGTGCAATGGATTCTGCGGTTCTTTGAAATATTCAGTAGTAAAAATAGAAGCGAAATTATTTTCAAAATGATCCAGCTCAGGTAAAAATGAAGATCGATGATGTAGATCTTCCCATGGTAAATCGTCAACAGACAAAAGTTCATGAATCTACTCATTAGTATGAACAAGATCAGGAAATGTCATTGTGGCTGAGCTAGATATAGAAAGTGATTCCTCATGGATCCCATTCATTGGATCAATTTCGGTTGAAGAAGGATCAGAAAGCGATTGTACAGCCTGATATGCAATTTCAAAGGGACTCAAAGGCATCGCGCCATCAAATGAATCCAACTCGAAGTGAGAAGGTACGATCCAAGGATCATCAAATGTAATAGTATTCGATGAAATCATATGAATGTGTGCGATATAAGGTGATATGTTAGGAGGAGGAAAGGAAAAAGTTCCTAGTAAACTAGAATCTTTAATCAAACCTACCCCAACATCCTTGTAAGGGATAGTCATTTTACCGATGTGCTGGATAATTTCTGTAGAGGCTGGATCCGATGAGAAATAAGTTAACTGATCTATTGTAATGATCTTTCCTTGATGTGGAAACTTGATAAGCCGAAAGACCGATGAAACAACAACAGTCATAGCATAAGACCAACTGCAACCCAGGAGAAGGTTGTAATCTAGAGGGGCATCAACCACCTCCACATCTAGATTTACGGTTTTGCCTTCGACCCCTATAGGTAAATCCTGCAAAATACCGAAAGGATGGAACATTCGGCCATCAAAAGCCTTTAGAATCGTCGGAGATTGATTGAGTGTAGGAAAACCAAGCGATTTCCAACATTGGATCGACATAATACACGTAGAAGCCCCTTCATCAATCATAGTCCGAAAGATTGGTCTGTTTTTCACTAAATTTGGAATCTGGAAAGCCATTTGATGAGGTAGGCGGGGTGTACTATTCTCTAAATCGAATATTATAAGGTTCGAATCCTGAATATCAACAGCTCCTATAGCAGACAAAATTAATTTACGCTGTGCTGGGCACGATTGCAACATTTCCAAAGCCGACATTACTGAAGGGGAAATAGCTAAGTCCTCAACAAAGTTGTAATTCTGAGCAGCTCTCGCATGTGGATTGAAAGCTGATTTACGAAGTACACCTTTAGCAAGCAGTTTGATTACTAAGTCTGGATTGGGTTTCTCGATCTGTAGCGGATCAGAAACAGGAGGAGGTGTAGTTGATGTATTTGAATTAGAAGATTCTGCTTCTTTACCACCAACAGGATTCTTACTACCATAATCTTGTGATTGCGTCGCAATCCTGACATGAGACATCATCATAATAGGTTCTTCTGAGGCATTCGAGGTAGAACCAATCATCTTACTATCTTGAGTGGGAAAAGGATCCTTCAACACAATAGGTTGTTGAGAACCTTTAACGAATTTTGCAACCTCCACTCGATGTGGGCATTCCTTAGTAAAATGATCCTCGTCACAAATGAAACAAGGATAGTGAGGCTTGCATTTTTCGTCACTAGATTCAGTTTTACCTATTTTTTCTTTTGAATTATTTTTGTTTTTATTCTTCCCCTTATTTTTACCGCCAAATTTAGATTTGGCCGTAGATGGCTCTATGACATGAATGTCGGCAGAAATTTCAGTGGAAGACTCTCCTTTCGGGGAATCAGGTAAAGTGATTATAGGAGAAGAATTCTTTGAAGATTTCTTCTTTAATTTTAGTATTAACAGTACCAATCATACCGTCAACGGCATGAGACCCTGAAGGAGCTGTAGTTATTTGACCTTGTTTTGGAAGATTGGGGATTTTTTCATGTAAAGTACCTGACTGCGTATAGACGAGGTCAAGATACTGAGCTTGAGCAATGACTTGCTCCTCAGTAACAACCCCTGCCTTAGCTACATCTTCAATGATTTTGGGTAATAATGATTTAACAAACCATTCCGCCAAAATTTGATCCGGAATGTAAACTTTCACTAAACGCCTTCTACGTCGCCATTCGTGAATATGATAAGAAATATATGTGGACGTGGATTGCTTTAGAAAAGTCAATAGTTCCATGCCATTGTCGTATCAGACAGGAAACTGAAAATGAGTTAAGAAATTAGTTGCTAACTGACTGAAATTATTAAAAGAGCCTCGTGGTAACTCAATGTACCATTTGGTGGCAAGACCAATAAGAGTTAGTTGAAAAAGACGTAAGCGAATTGAATCATCAATTATTGAATTAGACGCACACTAGAGGTGATAAGTCATAACGTGATTTGACGGATCCTCTCCTGACTTACCCTCGAATTTCGGTATATCACTGGGCAACTTATGCGGCATTGGCGGCCAGTACGGATAATAGAAAATTGGATCATTCGTAAGGCGTGTCAAATCAGGTAAATCCAAAGTTGCAATAAATGGTAACTGATGGTTAGGGTTGAAAAAACCTTGAGTAACAAGAGCAGTTCCAGGAGGAGGATACCCAAGATAACTGGGAATCGGATTTGCATTAGGAATGGTATAACCCCCCGGGAAACCAGGATTAACCAGACCAAACTGGGGTTGTTGAGGCTGTTGATAAGTATAGCCAGGGTACGGTTAATACTGATAAACTGGGTTTTTTGAAACGGGACTGAATTGATACTATCCCTGGTATGGTTGATACATGAATTGCAGTTGACTTGTGACAATCGTACTTGTACCATCTTGTCTCACAGGTATCTAGACCAAAGTCTAAACTGTAGGTCTTGACTGGGGTACAGAGACTTGATGGATTTTCATGGATGCAGGGATAGAAGAACTCAGAGCTACAGATATTCCAGAAACATGTGTTATAGGTTGAACAGACGTTGCAGTAGTTGCAGCAGTTTGAGACGGAGTCTGAAGTGTACTGGGCCCAGACTGCTGAACAAAACCAGGTACAGGGATTTGAACAGTAGGCTGGACAGGTTTTTGGGTTGGACCAGAAACCAAAGGTTGTCCAGGTTGAGTAGACGACTGCACATTAGGCTGCATAGTCTGTTGAATTTGGGACGGATCCCACACCATGTTCATTTTGGGGTATTATCCCATAGAAGGTTGTACAAATGAAGGACCATAGCCTGGTTGAACGTAGGGTTGATAATTAAGAGGTAAATTTCCATCTCCTTGTACAAATGATTGACCAGAAGGCGGTTGAAAACCTTGAGTTGGGTACTGACCTTGAGGTTGATAACCCTGAGGTGCATACTGAATCTGGGGTTGATAAGGACCTTGAGGAACATACTGAGTTTGGGGTTGACCTTGGGGTATGTACTGTCCTGAAGGTTGATAACCTTGAGGTATGTACTGTCCTTGAGGTTATTCTCCAAAATAATATTGTGCTACAGCTTGTCTTGGGAAAAAATTACCTTGTAATTGCCCCCCAGGCGGTAATTGACTGCCTTGAGTTTGACCCGTAGGCGGTAAATGACTGCCTTGAGGTTTCTCCTAACTGAACACCTTGAGGTTTCCCCCCAGGTGGTAACTGACCACCTTGAGGTTGAGGATTCAGAATATTACCAGACATCATAAATATTTTCTCTGCGTTCGACGTTTCAGTTTTAATACCATTAAGACCAGGTGATAATACTTGTTCAATTGGTCGAGGAGCTGCTCCTGAGAAAGTACCAGAAAGAGCTTGACATCCCAAAGGAACAGAAGGACCACCGTGTAAAAATGCTTCCAGTGATTGGGAAAACATAGATGACTCTCCTGCCATGATGGATGAAGGATAATAACCTCTGGGCGTAGGATGAAACAAAATTCGAGGTGGAGAAAAAGAAAGACCCAGATTTTCTAAAATTTTTGTCAAAGATAGATACCAAGCATCACTCCTAATAGGGCTGTATAAAATGGATTCACGCTCCCTAATATTCAAATACTGAGGGGATTCGGGAAGAGATATCTCTTCGTCTAGAATAGCAAGTTCTTCAATAGAAATGAGGCCAGATGGATGATCTTTAGTAACAATACTTCTTACCCTAGGTGAAACAGGATCGCTAGAAGTTGGGGTATTAAATCCCGAGGATGTTTTTAAAACAGAATATTCAGTGTCAGGCTCAAAAATTTCAGGTTTGTCAGCTAGTTCACTAGAAGGAGAAATACTACCAGTAACTTCGGAAACTGAAATCAGTTCTTGAATGTGTTCTGTCGTGGGTATTTGATGATCAGGATGAACAACTATAGATGAACTTCCAATTTCTGTTGATTTAATTCTACTGCTACTAGATGATACTAGAGCACGCAGCCCTTCAAGCTGACTTGGTGTATATTTAGGGGGCTTCCCCTGAAGTCTCCAAGATTGTCTCGGTAATTCTGCCATGATTAAATATTAATCAATCACACGCAAACAAAGAAAATTTCAATGAAAACAACTAAAGTATCTAAAGAAACAAACAGATGAATCACACGCCTAAAAAAAATCTAAGAGTTAAAACCACACACAAACAGTAACTTCCCGTACTAAAAACACTAGTTGGTGATGAAATCCAACTTAGTAGAAGTTTAATACAGAAAAGGTGGTTGGAACAGTTACCCCGACAACCTGGTTAATGAAACAGACTAGCACAAGTTTCTTCACAAAACCATCTCGAGTGAAGAGAACTCCCCAGAGAGTCCAAGTGAGTCTAGTTGACATCTGCTCCAGGTACAGTGAGATCTTTCCTTCACCGTCACCTTAGGAAATAATCTTAAGCTTATGGACACTAAGGTTACCAACAGTAACAAATACAACCGAGGGAACAGTCTACGATCCGATTCCACGCGCAAGGGCAGAGTAACAAAGCTCAATCCCCTTGAAGGCTCCTCGACATGGTCAATCCGAGGTTTACCAACAAGTGACGCCAGGCTCCTCGACAATGGTTAATCCAAGGTTTACCGTTTGTAATGCGCACAGATCTTCTATCTTTCCTAATGAAACAGAATTGATTGTCTCAAAGGTTCAGACATCATCTTGTGATTAACTCCTTTAAGAGAAGCTTCCTAGATTGTACCAATTACAATTGGATTTATTTCCTATTGCAAGATTTATCTACTTGTTTGTTTTTACTATCTTGGAGAGTTAATTACTCCCTACCCCAAGATACTAGCCTAAGCTATATTGGTGATAAGAGCCCTAGAAATAAAAAGATTACTATATCAATTTTAATTAAGCATTGTTTTTATGGGATGTTCTTTAAGTCAATAGGTATGGAAATGAAACTTTGATGGTGTGAAGACTCGACTTCCAAATACACTAAAAAATGCACCTAAAAATGATAATCAATTCATTTTTCTTTCAATGAAATTCTAGCTAAAGAATGAGTTCGAGAATGCAATTATTTTAAGAGACAATTCTTTCTTTAAACATGAAGAATAAATGGAAGAAAATATTTTTGTTTTTTCAATAAGAACTCAAAATGAGACAAATAATCAATGCTCACAATAAATCCCTTTTTCTTTCAAAACTCGAAACTACAAAAACAACTTTTCTTCAAAAGAGATCTACAAATTCTAAAAAGCACTCAAAACTATGAAAACTAATTTTGAGATCTACAAACTTTGAAAATCTAATTGAATAAAAGCTTTAATTTTTTTTGAGAATGTTCTGCTTAGTTGTTCAGTAAACTAAGGATTCATTTGCCCAGAATAACAAATAAATCAAAAAACATCCAGATATGTTTTATAAAAATGAAATTCAGAACTTAAAACAAAGTTTGTTCAAAGATTTGCAAAGAGATAACTAGATCTATTTCTCAGAAAATAATGAATTTCACAACCAGGTCAGACTCATCAAAAAGATAAAAGATACCAAAGTGATCTAATGACACTTTTAAGCTTCTAATCTTTGGGTCACTACAGAGACAAAGCGAAAACCACTCTAAAAATGCAAAACTTCTAGAAAATCATTCAAAACAAAAGTGCTATGAGACTCATTCACAAGAGATTTTCGAAAGAAAACATACATATTTGGGAAGACACTAAGAATCCTAAATCAAATCTAAACTAAAACTGAAAGAATAAATCTAAGTTTTTCAAGACTTTTAACAGGGTCTGCAAGAATGTGTGGTCCCCAGAAAAGTTCAAGAGAAACAAAGAAGATTTCAAAGCTTTCCAAATAAAAGTAAATCTAAGTTACCCAAGCCCATACAAATCAATAAAAAATCAGGAAATAGCATTTTCTCAAATCAAAATAAAGGAAAATCAAAACAAGTTCTTTCCCCAACGGAGTTGCCAATTTGTTGGCCGGATAAATCGATCTTGCAGACAAGATCGATCTCCCTAGTGTCAGAAGACAATCTAGCAACAAACGAACAACTAAGTTTATCTTTCTCTAAATATATTCGTTTTACAAATAAATGCTATGAAGGTGTCGATCCTACCTTAGATCTAAATGCTTATTTGTGGTCGTAGTGCTTTTGTCACATCAATAATCCTTTCGTCGCAACAAGAGTTATTTCGTCGCAACAATAATTCTTTCCATCGCAACAATAGTTCCTTCGTTGCAACAATAGTTCCTCCATCACAACAATAGTTCTTTCGTTGCAAAAAAGTGTCGTCTTTTGTCGACCTGCAATAAAAAACAAGAAAATATTAAATAGCACCTGTATAACAAATAACTATAAAACATACCTATCATAGTGATCAAGGAATCTATGAAATAAATGATCAAACGACAGCTTATTGAAATAAACAATCAAACGACAATTTATTGAGAAAAACAAAACTTGATTGTATTAACCTTAAAATAACGGAAGAACCTTACAACCTTAGCCTTGATGTTGAACAGGCCTTCCCGGGGTCCGAAGCAGGAGTCTCCTCTACTTTGATAAGTCTTGCACTCTTCCTCCAGAAGCACATAGAGGTATGTGATCTATCCTCTGAAAATCTCAGCAGAAAGAAGTCTAAATCTTAACAGCACTTCAACTCAATCACACACTAAAGCTTGAACTCCCTTTGAGGCTACCCAATGCCTCTTTTTATAGAGCATATGAGGAGGTTAGGGTTCCACCTATGAAGGGATAGAATCCTCCTTCAAAGGGATAGGCTCCTCACACCAAGGGATTAGTTCCTTAAGGTGTGGGATACATGCACCTTATTAAAGCGTACCCATCCCCAAAAATTCTCATCTAGAAGCTTCTAGAATTGACCTCAAATCAGCTTTTTAACTTTTTTTTCTCGCTTTTTTGACATTGGAGGGGGTACGCAGGCATAACACTGGAAAACTGCATTCCAGAATGCAGTTTCTCTTCACATTACCTGTGTACCCTAGCCAGGAACGCAGGTAAGCCTCACATTACCTGCGTACCCTAGGGTTTTTTAGTTTTTAGGGTTTTTTTCTCCTATTTTAAGGCTTGACATGAGGAGTAAAGGTTGTAAGACTTGTAGAGGAGGTAAGTATGAGTGTCAATGAGCTCATACAGTCAGCAGAATTTCAGGGTGACAATTGTTAGTGCAAAAATAAGTGAAACGTGGTCTTTGAGAGGGTGTTTGGAGGCCTTCCCAGAGGTGTTTTGGGCTACAAGTGGTATTGTTGGAAATTTGAGTATGTCTTCCACACAATTGAGTCATCAAGCACTGCAAACCTCTACTCCAAACCCCTGAAAAAATGAATTGAAAACAACCTATCCAAAGATGCAACAAATGACCTATAGCAACTATATTTTGGGTATTTCTCTCAAATAGCAACACTTGTGCATAAAATTAAGGAGGTTTTTCTTCCTTGGTCTATGATTGAAAAAATCCTTTTTCAATTTTGTAAAATTCATCTTCCTTACTTCAGGAACTAAATTTTAAGTAGAATGATCCCTGTGTGCAATTTAAACCCTAAAAAATGATCACAAAACTCTAAAAATGATGCCAATCACCTCTGCTGATACAATGAGGTATGAACCTGCTATGCTGGCCTTATCCTTCTTAAAATTGGAGCAAAGAGGCTTGTCAATTTGGCATGGAAGCCTGCTTCTTGGATCTTAAAAAAAAAAAACTAGACAACCCACATCCTCAAAGGATTTCATGAGGAAAGGTGAGGCCATGATTTCATTGACCTGTGATGGCTCATATCTGGACACTTGCCCACCCTTATTATACTTTTTCTTCTTAGTGTCATTGTTACCAGTTTCCATGATTTAAAATCCTAGCTGAGTGGGAAGGAAAGGGATAGGGTATGATTGTGAAAACATGGGATAAGGGTTTGTGGTGTTGAAGGAAAAGAATGAAGGGGTTAGGGAGTGTGTAAATTTATGGGAAAATTTTAAGGGATAGGGATAGGTGTTAGGGATTGTAGGGAAGCGATAATTATTAAAAACAGTGAGGGGAAGGTGTGAAAATGACAAAAACACAATCCCAACCTAATGTAGAAATTTTAATACAATTATGTATTGCATGGATTCTCCTGATCTAACAATTATATGCCACTGTTAAATACAGAATCCTTCTACTAAAATATTTGCGGAAATTTAATCGCCAATTGCAAACACATGAAGAAAGATCAATCACACATAACACAGATGTTTTTACCGGGAAAGAATAAATCTAAAAACCCCACTATCATATATTATGTATATATCATGGATCATGAAGAAATCTCATACAAAACTCTAATCCAAGAGCTCTCAGTACAATATACAATTGTCTCACACTATCATACAAAATTTGGCAAATACATGCACCAATTTGCTGTCTGCTGACAGCCTGCCTCCACTGTGAATTCCTTGCTGATCACAATCCATGAATGAATTTGATCTTGCCTTGCATTGACTGTGAAATTCTCATTAGCATCTCTAATGTGTGTGTGGTTGCATGAGTGCACACACTAACTTCACAACTGATAGTCAAACTGTCCCTTTCACTTATCTCTCAACTGGGTCTCCACTGGATCTGACATGCATGTAGTTAATAGTAGTAAATCTTCAGTTGCATGTGAGATCACTCCATGTGAATTAATTTAATATTTAATTCACTGATCTCTCACTAGTGTATCTTTAGTTACAACTAGTTACAACTAGCACAACTGAGTTTAACTCACTTAACTGAGTTAAACTACTTTACAACTCACATAACTACACATCCAACTCTGTTACAACTTTTTATAACTCAGTTACAATGAAGTCCACTTGCATGTCCCACCAACTAACCTTGGAACTCTTAATTCCTTCAGTCAACTTGTTTTCCACATCAATTAACTAAAATCAAGTGCTTCAAGAGAATAGATTATTATTTATTGTCTAATTATTATTAAGAGATAATAATGATCGACATGCATTCTATGTTTAGACATGCAATCTATAAATAGGCTTCTCCCATGCATCTAAAAATAGAAACTCATCTATAAATATAATTTTCTCAACCATCTATAAATATACTCCTATTATAAATAGAATTTTCTCAACATTCTAAAAATAGACATGCACGTAAAAATAGCCTGCGGGCCCCACATAGTGTAGGTGCTTAATTTTCACTAGGATCATCATCTTGTTGAATCTCAAGACTCCCTCTCAACAAGAAATGGATTATCCTTCACCCCAATCCTGCCTCTATGGTATTCGAATTTTCTCTTGGTGAGTGCCTTCGTCAGAATATCTGCATCCTGATCTTCCATAGGAATGTAATGAAGCAACATGATTTTCCACTGCACACAATATCTGATATGATGATACCAAATATCTATATGCTTAGATCTATCATGAAACACATGGTTAATTGAGAGTTTAATGCAGTTATGATTATCACAATGAATCACTGTAGGATCTAAACAAGAACTGAACAAACCAACCAGGATCTTTCTTATCCAGATAGCCTCACATGCAGCTTGAATTATTGCCATGTATTCTGATTCCATTGAACTGAGTGCCACAGATCTCTGTTTCTTGTTGTACAAAGAAATAAATGTTGATCCGATACTGGAGACCCCTCCTGATGTGATCCTTTTGTCCTTTTGGCTGCCTGCCCAATCTGCATCCTTGAAGCCATGCAAATTCACCTCATCCATCTGTCTGTACCATAAGCCATACTCAGATGTGCCCCTGAGATATCTCAAGACATGCTTTCCTGCCTTCCAAAAGAGCTTGGTAGGCTTAACCATCGCTTGACTAAGCTGGTTCACCGCATAGCATATGTCTAGTCTTGTATTTACTAAATACATTAGCAAACCCACTAACTGTCGATAGAGAGTAGCATCCACTACCTCTCCAAATGTAGTGTCCTCTTTCCTCCAGTTTCCTGGAAGAGGAGTATCCATGGGTTTGCAGCTCTCCATGTAAAACTTACCCAGTATCTCCCTTGCATAATTGCCTTGAGACACAAAAATTTCACCATCTTGCTGCCATATTTCTAATCCAAGGAAAGAGTGAAGGAGGCCCATATCCTTCATCTCAAACTCCTTTGCAAGGTCCTCCTTTCATGAGCATATTAGCTACTCATCACCAGTCAGTATTAAGTCATTTACATAAAGAACAATGATTAAAATCTTACCTTCCACCACAATCTAGTATAGGTTTGCATCCACCTCACTGTTAGTGAAGCCAAGTGTGATGAAATAGCTGTCGATTTGAGTGTACCAAGCACAGGGTTCTTGCTTCAGCCTATACAATGATATTTTGTGTCTTCACACATGAAACTCGCTGTTGAAGATCTCAAATCCTTCAGGCTTCTCAATGTACACTTCTTCCTCAATGATCCCATTAAGGAACGCAATCTTCACATCCATCTGATGAATGTGCCAACCCATATGCGCTGAGAGAGCAAGGATGGTCCTTATGGGAGAATACCGTGTGACAGGTGCATATTTTTCTTCATAATCAATCCCCTCAATCTGTGAGAAGCCCCGGGCCACAAATATGGCCTTATAATTCTCAACACTCCCATCAAAAACTTGATTTACCTTGAAGATCCATATTTAACCTACCACTGATTTATCAACCGACCTTGGAACAATTTCCCAGGCAGTGTTTATGACAATGGAGTCATAATCCTCCACCATTACATCTACCCATGTGGGCTCCTGCACTGCTTCCTGAAAGGAATATGGCTCAGTCACAATAAATTTTCTCATGAGAGACATGTATCTAGTGAATTGGTCAGGAGACTGTCTTTGTCTGTGCTGTGAAGTAGGGACTCCTACATTCTGTGCCACATCAAGCTTCAGCCTCTCAGCTTCTGTGTATGATTTCTTCTAGTTCTGATGTTTGGCTCTGCGTGAGTGAACTCCTCCACTCCATGAACCTCCTCCTGTGCTTGATCCACATCTAGAGACTCATCTTTGGGAACCAAAAGTTCCTCCTCTGCATGTAAGTCTAACTCCCTCTCAAGTGTAAACTTCATGGTTTTCTCCTCATTGAATTTTATATCCCATCACACCATAGTCATTTGATTGCTTGGAAAATACACATGATAATTATGGGGTGTTTATGTATACCCCAAAAATATCCCAACTTTAGTAGTCGGCTCTAGCTTCTTCCTGGCGTTCTTGGTCACATGCACATAAATAGATGAGCCAAAAATCTTAAAGTGAGAAACATTCGGTGTCTTACTAGTAAAAGCTTCTTCAGGTGTACTCATCCCAAGCACTCTATGAGGACAATGATTTTGCACATAAACTGCAGTGTTGCATGCTTCCACCCATAAGTACATTGGTAGGCCCTGATCATGCAACATCACTCGTGCAAAACCCACGATCATTCTATACTTCCTCTCCGTGACCCCATTTTGCCATGGGTTATGAGGCATTATGAGTTCTCTTAGAATTCCTTCTTTGATACAGAAGTATTTGAATTCGTTCGAGATGTATTCTCTACCATTATCACTCCGTAGAGCCTTCAATTACTTCCCTGACTCTTTCTCAACCAATGCCTGAAACTCACAGAGCTTTGAGAATGTTTGATCCTTCTTATACATGAATAAGATCCAAAATTTATGAGAAAAGTCATCAAAAAAAGTAACATAATACCTATGTTTTGCTATTGAAGAAACTGAGAATGGTCCACACATGTCTGTGTGAACTCTCTCTAGGATCATCGAAGCACGGTTCTACTTTTCATGAAAGGTGGTCTTTACAAAATTTCCCATAGTACATCACTTGCACTAATCTAACTACGCAAGTGTACCCTTGGGAAGTCTAGTAGAAATTTGCCACAAAATTCTCACAGTGCCATGGTGAAGATGGCCCAATTGCATGTGCCATAATTTTCCCTCATCCGGGCTTGTTATCCTCCTGTATTTTACAGATTTCACTAGATGACTATGGATGTTTTACAAGCAACTAAAGACATAATTATTTGCCTATCAACTATCTTTAGTTATCTCATTGCCTTCATCATCCTAAGTTTGACTATTTTTCACTAAACTTCATCTTTTGTTTTCTCAAAATTTCGCCCTACTACTCCAAGAAAACTCCATTTTCTAGGCCTAATTTCCTCATTTTATCACCAAACATACACCCTCATTCATCCACTTTTCCCTTCTGAAATCCATTTTTCCTTCCCCAAAAAACCCTCCTAAACCCCCCCTTATTCTTCAGTTTCCTCTAAAGAGCTTTAAACAACGTAAAAAGTCCCTTTACATTGTTTAAATTTAACCTTTTTTATCTATCAGGCCTTTTAAAAACCTTGTACAAACATTTTTCTTATAATTCCACCCCCTTTGAACATAATAGGCCTTAAGCCCCTCTCTGCTTAAGCCCTAGCCCCTTCACTCCCATATGACCCCGACCCTCCGCCTATTCCTAAACCCCTTCCACCATACAAAATATGCCTCCGCCCCTTTTTATTTTATTTTAACCCCCACACCTTGTATAAAGCCCCGAACCTTTAAAAAATTAAGATGCGGGCCCGCTTTCCCTCACCCCATCTTTCATCTTCATCAATCCATCTCCACTGTTGATCAGGATTTGTCCCACCGATCCAACGGATGTCGCATCCCCATCATCCCTGCATATATTACTGCCTTGCACTACGCGACAAGGTCCCCCCACGTCATCGCGCCCAGTCCCACTTTCCACTACCCTTTGTCATCCATTCATATCCCAACACCTGTTCTCGGGCTCCAACCTCCATACCTGTGCACCGGTCCCTCAACCCTTCCGCACTGTCGATCTCACCCCTTGAGATCTGACGATCCAGATCTCATATCCCGCGGAAATCGGCGCCGAACGTTAACACTCCTAACCCGCGTGAAATAAGTAGTTTCGCCTTGGACATGCTGCAGTCACTCTATGGTATCATGCGCCCATCCCCCAAAACCACTTACTGCCTTATGTCCGCGCAATAAACCACCATGGTTTTCCCAAAACCGCTTTCCCCTCCCACGCCAAAAATAAAAATTCTTCGCTGTCGTTTGAATTTCCTCATGATTTCGCCTCCGGAATCATGCCCCTGTACTCCCTCCTCCTCTGTAGATCGCCCCCGATACCTCGAAACCCTGAAAAACGCAGTCATTTCCATCCCGCAGGTTTTCAACTAATTCGTTTGTGTCTTGTGCAAGTTTTAATGGTGGTGATGCCCAAAAGGCATTCTGATAGTCAATAAAGTGACAAATTAAGCCCCAAATGACGATCCAAGGGGTTTCAAATAAATTTAAAGAAACAGAGGCCAAAGTTTAAAGCACTTACACCTATGAGTCATGATCATTGGAGATCATAAACCCTTCGGCCACAAAGAAGACCGCCTCCTTGCACATAGAAAAAGAAAACAGTTAGAGAAGATAGCAAAGGAAATGAAGGAAGCCGAAAGATTAAAGGGCTAATAATGTATGAAGAGAAAATACAAAGGATTAGCCAAAGCAGACATTGATTAAAGGATGAAAGTCAAAGATTTAAAACAAGAGATAAAGGACAAAACAATCATAAAGCAGAATGAAAGATAAAGATAGTAAAGAAGATTGTAAAGGTTAAATGAAGGTTCAAAAGTCCCAATTACTGAGTTTTATGATTAAAACAAACATAGATAACCCAAAGACAGCTTCGAATAACTCAACAAATAAGCAATTACTTCTCCAAAGACGGATTTTCCACCTACAACATGTTTTCTTTCAATAAAGGCATCAAGCAGTTATTACACAGTCAGAGATATTTTAAAGCAGCTCAACAATTATTACAAAGTTATTACAAAGCCTTTAAAGTCAAATATTTCAACTAAAATGACTAAGAAGTTAAGAAAAAGTTATTATTTCAGAGTAACTCTTTCAGATATTTTTGCCTTGGGCCTTGCATGGTCTCAAAGGTCAAAAAACATTAACTCTGTAATAAATAACATTTAAACACCCTAGTTTGGAAGCACCTCCTCATTTTGCATATAAATATTGCATATGAGCCTCATTTTAAATGTTGGTTACTTGATGGTTATTGGACTGATTTCTGCTACTGAGCTAGTTGAGGAATGCTATACTGAACTAAAGAAATCTCTGAGTTGCATAGAGCTATTGTACCTGGAGTATTGTAACTGGTTTGATCATCAATAATACAGGCATGTTCACAGGATCCTTGAGCTATATCAATGGTGAAGTCTTCCTAAATTGTTATTGTTTCTCCTTATGTTTTCCATTATGTCCATCTTTCTGTGATAAAGAAACAATAATTTAGATTAGGATTTGCTGTTTCAACACCCTATTTCTATATGTATTCTTTATATTTATGTTTTTCTTCTGCAAGGTTTGATTAGAAGATTCTTAGTTTCCTTCTAGTTATATCTAGCTTGTTGTCTTGGGAATAATTCAATAGAGTGAAACCAAGGAAATTATGGTGAACCCACGTTCCTTTGAGTAAGACTTGAGATATTGTTTTTAAGACCTTTTTTTAAAGTACATTTATTAAAGTCTAAAACTAGGGCGGTTTATGGTATGCCCTGTCCTCTGGTCTGACTTGAAATGTTGCTTTGAAGAGTCTTTTGAGAGTTTGTCAAAAGTAGATTAGATTATTTCTGTTTGATCTTAGACCTATCTCACTGTTATCTTACATGTTTTCTTTATCTGAAAGTAGTTCATGAATTACTGGATTGTTGTCTTAGAGGTTTTCTTACTAAAGTTTGTCCAAAGAAGTTTATGGTTTGCCTTGTTCTTTGGCTTGCTCCAAACAATTACCTTAAAAGGATTTTCTTGTCTAAGTAGAGCTAGAATATTCTTAACTGACTATAGCTTTGTTTCCTTCACAACTTATTATTGTTTCATATCACAACCTAATCTAAAGAATCCATTTGATATAGTTAGCTTGCCCTATGAATACCCTTGCAGAGTTGATGAACAATTAAATCCTTTTATGACTCCATAGCCCAATGGATTGATGTTTTCTCATAGTTTATTTGTTCAGCTAAAACATTCCCTCAATCAGTCACACCATTGATTCTTCAATCTATCAATTAATCCAACTAAAAACAAACAAGTCCTTAGAACTTCATAACTAGCCTAAAATCTTAAACAATGAGCACATAGATACACCAATTGAAAACACATTTATAGAGAGATCCCTCTCTGAATCCAGGAAGCCTAGGTACTAGGATTCAAAAGTGGTTCTGATGTGGCTCCTGCAGTGTTTTTTCTTTCCACTCTTGCAAATCATAGGGAGCCAACACAGTGGTGACCATACTGGGGAAAATGAGCAATAGACCACTTCAAAAACTCAGAAAACCTTATTTTTTAAGCTCACAATGAATCAAGTGTCAGCTAAGAATGGTTCCCGATTATTGATGGTGGACAACAACCAGTCCTATAAAACAAGTAAAAATCCTCCACCTGGTGACTCCACTAATTTTCCATTGACTCCACTGGGAAACTTACCCTATCATCGAAACATTAAACAATACCCAGTCAAAATACTTTGTGGATTAAGTATCTCTTCTACAGTTTGGTTTGTGTCCTATGACTGTTATACCTCTAAAAACCTTTCTGACTTGTAGGGTCCAAAATCCTGGCTTCTAGAAGAACCCATACTAGATCCCATCCTGACCCAAATCCTCCTGCAATAGTTGACAATCCTGAAAACATTGTTAGGAAGTCTCCTACATCTAAAAACCCAACTGTTGACAGACCAATCCACAGAGCAAGTTCTGTCCCTGAAAACCTTATAACCTTGCAAAATACCCAAGTTGGCTTACCCCATATAAGAAACCTATCTAGAACCAAGTCACAAAGTGGTATAGACCAGATAGACCTTGAGCTTGTAGACTCACAAAAAAGTAGTAGTAGGGAAGCCTCCCCTTCCACTCCTTCTGATTTCCATTTTCTCCAAAACTTTGGCTTCTCTCATCCTAAATCTGCTCAACATCACTTAGCTGGACCAAGTACTTCAGCCACACCCACCCATGCATCCACTGTTCAAACCACTCCACTTCATCACATTCCTCCACTTGTTAATCCTCCATTGTTTCCACAAGCTCATATCATGGCAACATGTTATGCTCCCTTAGTCCTTCCTTTACCTATAGCTGCTCTACCACAGAACTATCAGTCCAATATTCCATTATATGATGCTAGTAGTTCTACTATAACTCAACAACATGTGGATAGAATGAATGACTACTTTGACAGACAAGAAATAGATGATGAAACTATTAAACTTAGAATGTTTTCTCAAAGCTTAGGGGAGAAGCAAGAAAATGGTTCAAAGGCTTAACCCCTAATAGTATCAACGATCTCCCTGCTTTTCATCACCTCCTCCTAAAAAAATGGGAAATCAAGAGAAATCCCCTCCAAATCCTATCAGAATACAATGACCTTAAAATAAAAGCTGGAGAGAGTATTCAAGATTATTGCACTAGATTCAATAGTGTTTATAATGCACTCCCTCAACAAATGAAACCCCCACAAGGCTTATCCTTAATGAATTTTCCTGAAGGATTTGACCCAAACATGTGTTATCAGTTAAGGGAGAGAGAACCCCTCACATTAGAAGATATGCAGAAATGGACAATAAGTGTAGAAGCTAACCTAAATGCCAGAAGGGCTAGATTGAAAGTAGAGAAAAAGGTTACCTACAAAGATGAAGTTGGACCCTCCACATTTGATTCCAAAATTGATAGTCTGGTTAGAACTATGGAGAAAATGATGGAGAAAATAAACATGAATGAGAGAGTTTATCCTAAAGAAAACCAAATAGCTCCTCAAAATAAAAATAAAAATCAAAACCAAAACTTTAGAAGGAATCCCCCTAAAATTAGACAAAGAGGCCCTGATCAGCAAGTCAGACCTCCTTTCCAACAAAACTATGATGATGAAGATGAGGCAGTGATTGAAGAAATAGAGGAAGATCACATAAAATTATTGGGAGTAAATAATGAGGATACTATTTTCCTCACTGAAGAAGAACAAGGCATATATACACCCTATAATGAAGAAAGCCCAGAATCTGAAGACTACAAACAAGGTTTTGAAAATGCTATAATGGAAGTACACAGATAAGATGACCATAGAAGTGAAAAGAGACAAGATACTCCCAAAAAAAAGCCTCTGAAATTTCTGCTAGAAACAATTCTGAAAACATTTCTAAAAAGACATCAGAAAACAACAAAACAATGACTGAAAGTTCCGATAAAAACAAAGGAAAAAACACCAAAATCAATGACAAACATGGTGATGACCAAAGTAGCACTAGAAACTCTACTAATGCTCCTAGTAGAACTATTTTAACTGCTGTCCATAATAAAAACCAGCAAGCTAATTTTGCTGAGAAAACAGTGACTAAAATGGCTGATTTAAACATTTTAAAAACTCATATACCTTTCAGCATAGAGAGTGAAATTGCCAAAATTAGGATCCCTGTTCCTCTTACTGAATTAGTCACCCAAGATGTATATAAAACCCAACTTTTAAGATCTTTAAACATATGAGAACAAACAAATTCTGTTAATGTAAATGATGACAAGCTTGAGCTTCTGTTTGGACCAGAAGTAGAAGGGAAATTTCAAGAAGGAGGTGTTCCTCCATTTATGTCAGTCTAAAAATCCATGATAAGATTTTGCACAATGCCATGCTTGACTTAGGAGCCTCCCACAACCTTATGCCTAAATTAGTAATGGAGAGACTAGGCCTCGAGATAACTAGACCTTACAAGTACTTATACTCCTTTGATTCCAACAGAGTTAAATGTCTAGGCATGATCAAAGATTTATGTGTCAACTTAGCACAAATACCAGCCAAGAGCTTAGTGATGGAAATTTTAGTGGATGATATACCTCTTAAATATGGCATGTTCCTTTCAAGGTCATGGGGTGCTAAACTCCAAGGTACCCTATAGATGGATATGACTTATGAAACCATCCCTGTATTTAGTCAACCAAGAAGACTATATAGGGAAACACACATGAAATACATGGTTAGTAGTCAAGAAAAGCCAGACAACTCCCCACTTTATTCTATTCACATAGACCTTGACTCATTCATTCTTTACAATGATGAAAATCTTAATGAGCAAGGAGAAGGAGATGAAAAACCAACAATAGAAAAAGAGGGAGGAAATGAGAAAAAGTTAAAACAATTTACTAACTCAGAACATCACAACAAACATGATGAAGATCATGGACAACAAACCAACCATCAACACAGGGCTGATTATGACAAACAAGATAAAACTCATCATAGTGAAAACCTTGAGGAACAAAGTAAAAATGAACATAGTACGGATCCTAAAAAACAACATAATGACAGCCAAAATAAACATGACAAAGAGGATAGAAATGACTTTAATAACAAATCTGAATGTGAACCTCTTTGGAGTATGAGTTTTGATGGATATTGTAGCAAAACTAGTTCAGGAGCAGGCATATGGGTACATAACACAAAAAATAATCATGCTGAGGGCCATTCATACAAACTAAACTTTCAATGCACAAATAACATAGCTAAATATGAGGCTCTCCTCTTGGGACCGCAATTATTGAAAAAACTAGGAGCCAAGAGGATAATTGTTCATGGAGACTTAGAACTGATTATTAAACAAGTAAATGGATAATATACTTCCAAGCATCCAACATTACAAGCATATAGAGATGATGTTGTTGAAATTTTGAAAACATTCATAGAATAAGAGCTTGAATTTGTCCCTAGAAACCAAAACATTCTTGCCAATGGTTTAGCATTTGCTGCTAGTACATGTCAAAAACCTTATGAGAGAAAACAATACACAGTCCAAGTTAAATATAGACTAGCAGTCCCTGATAATATCAAATATTGGCTAGTCTTTGAAGGAGATAAATAGATAGAGGATTTCCTACAGTCCAGAAATGGGTTTGAAAAGACCAATTCAGACTCAGAGTATGAAGAAGACTGTCCTACTGAGGAAAAAACTTATGAAGAATAAACACCTAACATTGCTGATATAAACATTGTTGATATAAATCTGTTGACTAAAGAACACCCACAGAAAACAGAGTTGAGCACTAATTTAGAACAAGAAGATTTTGAAGTGTTGTAGTCTCACACTGATAACTTGCCAAATGGACTGGTGCCTCTAGAAGAATTGTTTGACTTTAATGATGTTGCCAAAAAGCCAAAAATGGAACCCACTGAAACTTAAATAGAAGAGTGAAATATAGGCAGTGAACTAAAACCCAAGATGATTAAATTATCCAAAACACTGCCAGCTCATATAAAATTTAAATATCTTGAGCTTTTAAGAGAATTTTCTGATGTTTTTTCTTGGAGTTATGAAGACTTAAAATCATGTGATACAAGGATAATTCAGCATAAGATACCCTTCAAAGAAAACCAGAAACCTTTTAGACAAAAATTGCGTAGAATAAACCTTGTGCAATTACCTCTGGTCGAGAAAGAGATCAAAAGAATGTATGATGCTGGAATTATAGTCCTAGTGAGATACTCAGACTGGGTATCCAATCTTGTATCTGTGAGGAAGAAAAAAAGAGAGATAAGGCTTTGTATAGACTTTATAAACTTAAACAAAGCCTCTTTAAAGGACGACTACCCCTTGCCCAAAATGGATCATATCTTACAAAGGATAGTGGGTTCTAGAAGAATTTATTTGCTAGATGGCTTTTCAGGATACAATCAAGTGCTGATACATCTTGATGATCAACTTAAGAAAGCTTTCACCACACATTGGGGCACTTTCATGTATGTGAAAATGCCCATTGGTTTAATGAATGCTAGTGCCACATTCCAAAGAGCCATGGATATTTCTTTCTCAGAAGAGATAGGCTTCTTCATTGTGATATATTTAGATGACATCATTGTCTATTCCAAAACAGATGAAGAACACCTTGTTCACTTAAGAAAAGTCTTTGAGAAATCTAGAAAGTATGGTCTATCCTTAAACCCAAAGAAAACTTTATTTGGCCTCCAAGAAGGCAAACTTCTAGGCCATATCATATCTGAAGAGGGAATAAGAATAGACCCAAAAAGGATTGAAGGAATATTGCAAATCAATCATCCTAGAAACATCAAAGAACTGCAATATCTCATTGGAAAAATTAATTTCTTAAGAAGGTTCATACGAAACCTTGCTGAACTGCTTAGAAACATAAAAAACATGCTAAAAAGGGAAATAGGAGTTAAATGGACCATTGAAGCAAAGCAATCCTTTGAACTGGTTAAACAAGCACTCACTCAAACACCAGTTCTCATTAGCCTTGATTTTAAAAAATATTTCTTCATTTTCTCCTTTGCATCATAACATACAGTTGTTGCTGTCCTACTTCAAAAAAACATAAAAGGACAAGAGCAACCCATTGCATTTTTCAGCAAGGCTTTAAGAGATGCTCCTCTGAAATACAACATAATGGAAAAGCAGGCTTTTGCCTTGATCAAAGCACTAAAAGATTTCAGAGTTTACATTTTACACTCCCACATCATTGCATTTGTTCCACACATAGTTGTCAAAGACATTTTAACACAAGATCCTGATGGAAAAAGAGGAAAGTGGATTGTTGTTATATTAGAATATGACTTGGAAATCAGACCCACTAAACTGATAAAAGGATAAAGACTTTCAAAACTTATGGCTGAATTAAATCTTAAAGCCTTAGATATGAATATGGTTGATGTTTTAGAAGAACAAGAAGAATGCACAACCCCTCATGTTGAAGAAGTATTGCTAAATTCACTTTGGTATGATGATATTTTATATGTGCTTTTTTATCTTAATGTTCCTCCTGGTTTATCTATGACAAAGGAAATATTTTTGAAGTTAAAAGATGTAAATTACTGCATTATAGATAAATGGTTATATTGGAAAAATGCTAGTGGTATATTTCTTAAATGTTTGCTTGAGAATGATGCAGATAAGATCAAGCATGAGTTTCATGAAAGGAAATGTGGAGGCCACCTCTATTGGAAAAAAACTACCAAAAAAATCCTTAGAGCTAGTTACTATTGGCCCACCCTCTTCTAAGATATCCATAAATCAGTAGTTTCCTGCCACAAGTGTCAAATATTTGAAGGAAAAAGAAAACTCTTACCCTTACCTTTGCATCCTATCTCTGTTGAATCTCCTTTTCAATAGTGGGGCCTAGACTTCATTGGGGAAATCCATCCTTCTTCATCTGCCCAACATAAATGGATCCTCACAGCAACTTATTACTTTACAAAATGGATAGAGGCCATCCCATTTAGAACCACCACTGATCTAGTCATCATTAAATTCCTTGAAAACCATATTTTGTCTAGATTTGGTTGTCCTAGAAAGATTATCACTGACAATGCTGCTGCCTTTAGATATAAGAGGATGGTATACTTTTTCCATAAATATAAGATCACATTGGGTCATTCCACAACTTATTACCCTCAAGGTAATGGGTTGGAAAAATCCTCAAACAAAAGTTTGGTGAACATCATCAAAAATTTACTAGAGGGAAATAAAAAGTCATGGCACAGCAAGCTAGTACATGCATTATGGGAAGACAGGTTAACATGCAAGAAATCAATTGGAATGTCTCCCTACCAACTAGTTTATGGAGCAGATGCAATTTTTCCAACAAGCCTAGGAGTGCCAGTCATGAAGCTGATCCAGGAAGTACAGTCTGAATAAAATGACATGATAAGAATGATAAATCATACCACACAGTTGGAGAAAACAAGAGAGGAAGTCTATAACAGAACACAACAAGTGCAAGAAAACATCAAGAAGCTATTTGACAAAAGGACAAAAGAAAATGATTTCAACATTGGTGACAAAGTGCTCAAATGGGACTCAAGAAGAGAAGACAAGGGAAAACATGGTAAGTTTGAAAATATGTGGAAAGTTCCCTACATTATCCATTTTTCCAGAGGCAACAATGTATTTTTCTTACAGGAGATGGATGGAACAGAAATTTTTGGAGGTCCTGTCAATGGAAGGATTCTCAAACATTACTTCCATTATTGATGCCAAGTTCAAAGCTTTATCCATTGTATATAACATTGTTTAAAGAAATATCAGAGAAAAAATAAATAGAAAAATAGAAAAATAAAAGGTACATCCCCATACCAAAAAAGAGTTTCGCTGAAAGTGTGCAAACCCAAATGCCACTACTTGGAGAAAAAAGACTTATTTGTTCATATAGCCTAATCATGACTAAATGAGTTTTAAATTTCTGCTGATAGGTTAGTGAATGAGGATTTTCCAAACTTTCTAAACTTGGCTTATCAGTAGATTAGATTAGATTAGAGAAAGAATTTGGTTCCAAAGCTGAAAATCTGAACCAAGAAGGAAAGGGAGGGATAAAAAGAAATTTCCAGATATCAGCCCTCAAAATTTTGTGTTAAATTTCTGCAAAATAAATTTTGTATGCAGACTTGTACAAAGTATCACTGCTCATAACAAATCAGACTGTCCAATCCTGATTTGGTTATGTTTTCAATTTTCTGTTTTAAATTAGAGAATAAAATCTGTCATAAAACTTAATCTTGACAGAAGGTTAGATTAGGTAGAGAAATAAAATATTTCATCAGCTTAATCTGAACTCTTGGTTGATATAAGTGTAGAATTTTTTAGTTTCTCATTTTCAAAAGAAAATGATGTCAAGGGTTGGCAAATTCAAATGCACCCAATGAAGAAAAAAATGTTAGAACAGGTAAGATGGGTAGGTAGAAGTTGAGTTGGAATTAATCATGTTATGATTCAGATGTTGAAAAGTCACTTCTTCAAAGCAGTAAATCATCAACTGAAAGGAGTTTTGTCAAGGTGAAAATCAAGGCACTAGTCTACTTCATCCAGAGATTTATTTTCTGAGGTTCTTGACACCTCCCAAAGGAGATGCCCTCCCTAATTGGAGCCACTGTTAGCCATCTATAATTTTTTGCTGATATCAAAAGATGACTAAATGATGATTTTGGATTTCTAGAAACAATGTTTGAGAAACACTGTGAGTTCTAGAAATATCACTGCCTTCATCATCCTAAGTTTGACTATTTTTCACTAAAATTTCATGTCTTTTGCCTTCTCAAAATTTCACCTTGTTGCTCTAAGAAGACTCCATTTTATGGGCTCACTAACCTCATTCATCACTCCACTGACACCCTCATTCACCCCCCTTTTTCCCTCTCAAAATCCATTTCTTTTTTCCACTAAAAAACCCTCCTAAAACCCCCTTATTCATCATTTTCCTCTTAAAAAGCTTTAAACAATGTAAAAAATCCCTTTACATTGTTTAAATTTAACCTTTTTATCTATCGGACCTTTTAAAAACCTTATACAAACCCTGTTTTTATAAGTCTACCCCCCTTTGAACAAAATAGACCTTAAGCCCCTCTCTGCTTAAGCCCTAGCCCCTTCACTCCCATATGACCCGGACCCTATGCCTATTCCTAAACCCCTTCCACCATAAAAAATATGCTTCTGCCCTATTTTTTTATTTATTTAACCCCCACACCTTGTGTAAAGCCCCAAACCTTTAAAAAATTAAAAGTGGGCCCCTCTTTCCACTACCCCCTACTGACCAACCGCATCTTGCCACCTATCACTGGGCTCCACCCCCAGACCTGCGCCCTAGTCTCGAAACCGTCCACACCGTTGATCTCACCTCTTGAGATCCGACGGCTCAAACTCATATCACGTAGGATTTTGCATCGAAGTTTAACACTCCTAACCCACGCGAAATAAGTGGTATTGGCCCGAACACATGTCAATCAACCTATGGTATCACATCCAATTAACCCAATACTGCTTACCTTCTTTCATGTATGCGATAAACCACCCCGGTTTTGCCAAACCGCCTTCCCCTCCCATGCCAAAAATTCAAAATTATTCGCCCTCATTTGAATTTCCTCATGATTTCGCCTCCGGAATCATGTCCCTGTACCCCTCTTCCTCTACAAATCCCCCCCCTTGATGCCTCAAAACCCTGAAAAAGGTAGTTTTACCCCTCCCGGAGGTTTTTAAATTAATGTTTGTTTGTATGTTTGCGGGTTTTAAATGGCGATAATGCCCAGAGGGGCATTCTAATGGTAAAATAACCTCTGGATGACGATCCGAGAGGTGGATTCATATAAAAATAACCAAGGGTTCTGCATAAAGGTTAACCCTTGATGACTCATGATCATCAGTAAGTTATAAAACCCTTCGGCCATAAAGAATATTGTCTCCCTGCACAAAAAAAAACTACAATAAAAAACAAACAAAGTGAAGAATAGAAGGATTAAAGGGCTAAATTGAGATCAAAGGATAGAATAGAGGATTAAACCTTAAGATAGTGATTAAAGGATGGAAGTTAAAGCTTTAAAAACAAGAGATAAAGGAAAAAACAGTCATAAAGCAGAAACAGAGAAAAAGACAGTAAGGCAGGTTATTACACAAAGGCATCAGGCAGTTATTACGTAGTCAGAGATATTTTAAAGTAGCTCAATAGTTATTAAAAATTTATTACCAAACCTTAAACGTAAAATATTTCAACTAAATTAACTTAGAAGTTAATACAAAAGTTATTATTTCAGAGTAACTCCTTCAGATATTTTTGCCTTGGGCCTTGCACGGTCTCAAAGGTAAAAAACCATTAACTCTGTAATAAATAACATTTAAACACCCTAGTTTGGTAGCACCTCCTGATTTTGCATATAAATATTGCATATGAGCCTCATTATAAATGTTAGTTACTTGATGGTTATTGGACTGATTTTCTGCTACTGAGCTAGTTGAGGAATGCTAGACTAAACTGAAGAAAGCTCTGAGTTGCATAGATCTATTGTACCTAGAGTATTGTAACTAGTTTGATCATCAATAATACAAGCATGTTCACAAGATCCTTGAGCTATATCAATGGCGAAGTTTTCCTAAATTGTTATTGTTTCTCCTTACATTTTCCATTATGTCCATCCTTCTCTGATAAAGAAATAAAAGTTTAGATTAGGATTTGTTGTTTCAACACCCTATTTCTGTGTGTATTCTTTATATTTATGTTTTTCTTCTGCAAGGTTTGATTACAATATTCTTAATTGCCTTCTAGTTGTATCTAGCTTTTTGTCTTGAGAATGATTCAATAGTCTAGTGAAACCAAGGAAATTATGGTGAACCCATGTTCCTTTGAGTAAGACTTGAGATATTTTTTTTAGATCTTTCTTTAAAATGCACTTATTAAATTATAAAACCAGAGAGGTTTATGGTATGCCCTCCTCCCTGGACTGCCTTGAAATGTTGCTTTGAAGAGTCTTTTGAGAGTTTATCAAAAGAAGATTAGATCATTTTTGTTTGATCTTAGACCACTCTTATTGTTATCTTACATGTTTTCTTTATCTGAAAGTAGTTCTTGAATTACTGGATTGTTGTCTTAGACGTTTGCTTATTAAAGTTTTCCCAAAGAGATCTATGGTTTTCCCTGTCCTTTGGCTTGCTCCAAATAGTTACCTTAAAAGTATTTTCTTGTCTAAGTAGAGCTAGAATATTATTAACCGACTATAGCTTTGCTGCCTTCACAACTTATTATTGTTTCGTATCACAAACTAATCTAAAGAATGCACTTGATATAGTTAGCTTGCCCTATGAATGTCCTTGTAGAGTTGATGAACAATTAAATACTTTTATGACTCCATAGCCCAATGGATTGATGTTTTCTCACAGTATATTTGTTCAGCTGAAACATTCCCTCAATCAGTCACACCATTGATCCTTCAATCTATCAATTAATCCAACCAAAACAAACAAGTCCTTAGAACTTCATAACTAGCCTAAAATCTTAAACAAAGAGCACAGAGATATATCAATTGAAAAACACCTTAATAGAGAGATCCCTCTCTGAATATAGGAAGGCTAGGTCCTACGATTCCAAAGTGGTTCTGATGTGGCCCCTGCAGTGTTTGTTCTTGCCACTCTTTCAAATCACAGGGAGTCAACATGCTTCACGTATCCTTCTTCCTTTATTGTTTTTTGTCCGAGGAATTGTCCTTTCCCTTCCTGAAATTTTAGTTGTTATTATTCCAAGGAGCTCTTCTTAGACTACTTTTATGGGGACTATTTATGAACCGCTCTCCCCCTGGGATATTGCTTCTTATCTATTACTGGCTAGATATTTGTGCTGGTTCCTAGAGCAACTCCCCCTGAGACTATGATGGATTCATTATGTTATTTAGGTAGCAGGATCCCCCTTTCTCTTTTCTTTCCAGACTTTATTGGGGTCCTTCATAATGTTTGCACTTATTTTTTATTCAAATTTTTGTCTGATTTTATTGGATTCCATCATCTGTCTAGAGTTCTTTAATGTATATGGTATCTTACAGTCTGTTGCTTTGTGACCAAGCTTGTGGCATGAATAACATATTATTTTACCTAAGTAAGGTTGAGCTGATGTATGGAATTTATTTCCCCTTTTTGAACACAATTTACATTCAAAATATTTATGTCCAAATTCGTTGCATGAAAAATAGTAGCCATGGAATCAATTATGTACCTAGTGAAAGGTTGTCCTCTCCATTTGTTTTCTTGAGGTAGTCTTTTCATTTTATACATCCTTTGCTGGTTGGATTGGATTTTTTTTGTCTTACAATATGCTGCAATATGTCCAGGTTTGTGGCAGAAAAAACAAGTGATACTTCTCATGGGAGGAAAGAACATCCTTTGACAGCTTCTGAATTTATTCAATTCATATTCAGGAGTGTATGGGCCTTTTGCAGCTGACTGTTTCTTCCTCTCATTCTTTGTCCTTTCATGTTGCTGCTTGTTTCTATTAGCTTCTTTACAAATCATGTTCTTGCTAGCTTCTACTTTTTTAGGAATCTTTCGAGCTACTTCATTATCCTTTATAGATTTTACAAAAATGATATTCTTGTTGTCTTTTACCTTGGACTTACTAGTTTCTCCTTCACAGCCTATCCCAATCTTTATGAGAGGAGACATTTCAGCATTTAGAATCGGGTCCAACTGTCTAGAGCTTTTCATTTGTGGAATATTCATAATTAGTTCAATTTGGGCCTTCTCTAATTTCATCCTCGGGCTTACCACCTCTTCTTCCAATCTTCCACATTCTAAACTTTTCTCTCTTATTTGTTGCAGTAGAATGTCTTCTACTTTCCTTGCTTCTTCAGGTAGTGCCTTCAGGCCAACAATTTCTTCCTTATCTTCATATTCTCTCTAATCATATATCTGCACCAATGCCTTAAGGTTTTTGTTTTCATTCTTCAATATTTCTGTATCAATCAAGGCTATGTCAAGTTTGGCTTTTTCCTCAACTGTAATTTCTTCATGGTACTCACATCCATTCACCTTAGCAGGTATCTCATTTGATTAACCTTTTTCCTTTTGAAAGGAATTTTTCTTATTCTTTTGGTTTATCTTCTCATTCTTGATAATGTATCCACTAATGTCTCCTTCATGCACGAGATGCAATCTATTCCATATTCCTTTTGCAGAGGTTAAATCCTTTATTAAATCAAGATCCTTGTTATCAAGACTGTTATATATCACACATTTTGCATTGGAATTTGACTATTGTTCTTGCAAAGAGGGAGAGTCTGTGTAGTAACCATCACATACAAGCTTCCATACCTCAGGTTCATAAGCCATTAAATATATTTTAACGTTATCTCTCCATTCAAGAAAGTTTGTTGTCTTCAACACGGGTACATTTTGATAGTCCACGACTCAACCAGATCTCCTTCAAGCTATTAGGCTTACACCAAAATAACTCGCTCTGATACCAATTTTTGAACCCTTAGTTAAACTAAGAGGTGGGGTGAATCAGTTTAATACATACATGGACTTTTAAAATTTTCCTTTAAATTTAATTACATCTTCAATTCATGATAAACTTATTATATAATGAAACAAAAATCATAGTATGTGAGTAGCAAGTATTATGCAGATTAAATACAGAACATCAACACATAATCATCATGCACATGGACAATAGATATAAGTGGAAACCCATAAGGGATAAAAATGCATCTTATTATTGTTGTGATGCAAAGGCAAGCTCCAGCTCCCTCTCACCACTTATTTTCTGTAGGCTCCAACCTACAGGAGGCTACTACCTCAAATTCTTCAAGCTACAACTTGCAAGGAAGCTCCAACTCTCATTTGTTTTCTATAGGATACAACCCATAAGAGGCAGCTCATACCTCAACCAACTCCAACTGGACATCTATCAAGCTACAACTTGAAATGGAAGCACCAAATCCCATGTATTTTCTATAAGCTACAACCCACATGAGGCTCCTACCTCAACTAGCTCCAACTGGACATCTATCAAGCTACAACTTGATATGGAAGCACCAAATCCCTTACACTATAGTAAAATCATATGCTTATTTACCTGGATATTAGCTATGTTTTTCTCCTTCTTCACTGTTATCCTTCTAGCCTTCAAATTTTCTTTATATCATCTCTGGATCTTCACATTTTCTCTATATGCTCAATATTATTCTTCCACTCTCTAACCTATTTAAGCATATGACAATAACATCATTTATAGAGATCACTTCATAGTTTTTTTCATTCCATATGGGAATATGAAATGAACAGGTATGACTCTTTGCATTCCACCTTCTCATTTTCTCGTTCAGCACATTCAGGATGTTACAACACTATGTACTCATTTCAGTATTACATTGGAGTTTTTTTTTTGCCTACAGAGACTTGCCTTTGCTTCACAAACAATATAAAATAAATAATACATTTACAGTTAGAATCAATTATTTTACTCATCCCTTTCAGTTTCTTAGCTTTGTTGAGTGTTTGTCCTCTTCTTCTTGCTGTCTTTTTGTATTTTTTGTTTCTACAGTTATATTCCATATTTGCTACATAACTGCCCCTTTTAGTCCGACTCTTCTTCTGCGTTCATCCATTTCATTTACTTTACTTCTGCAACACTGTTCTATCCGAGCTCCTGGTCCTTTGATTTGCGTTTAGATAATTTCTTTGTGACCTGTGGGGTATGGCCCACATAAAACTCCCTTTTAACACAACAGAGTATTACAAATCCGATTTTATCAACATACATACGTTTATTGATCAAACAACGCATATATAACATACATACATTTAGCAGTCAACCGCACGTATTAACATACATACTTTGAGAAATGAAACAACACGCACAGAATATACACAGACCATATATAACTCCAAACTAATGCATAGATCCTAAACCAACGCAAATACATGGAATTTTCCTACCGGAGGGTCCCACTATACCTTGAGCCAATCACATTTCATTGCAACTACTTGCTTGCAGGTTTCCCACTCTACTGATAGCGATAAACCATAAACCATGCGATTTGCGATCTGCACTCGTGCACGGTGATGCCACGTGGACTCCATTCATCGCATCGCGTTGCTTGATCCTTATCGCATTGCAACCAAAACAACATACATTGCGATTTCTTGAAGTTAAACGCTATTTCTTGCGGGATGCGATGTTGCGCAAGGTCGACACGTGTCCCTCCATTTCACATTGCAAAACTTTAAAATTAACTTTCGGTCACCTTATTGCTATTCCTTAAGCACTACGATGTGTGGTATGTAGGTAAGGTCCATTTCATCATGCCACGTAACCCTGTGATGTCACCGCCACGTTGCCTTGCCATGTCATCATAAATTCCTGCGATCTGTGAGGTCAGGGCCACGTCATCTGCCATGTTAGCACCATGTCATTGCCACATCACTGCCACATCATCTTCACGTCATCTTTATGTCATTTCCACATCATCTTTGCATCACTGTCATGTCATATTTGCGTCACTGCCACGTCATCTTTATGTCACTTCATGTACTTCATAGTTTGCAACTTAAAACTGTTTAACTTAGTGGTTACCTCTATTTCGTGCGATCTACGATATTACGTTGTGCCAACACGTGTCCCTTCTCCACTTCTCATCGCAAATGCTTTAACTTACCATGCGACGCCTTAACGCTAAACTCTTAAATGTCGCGATTTGTGAAATCACTTCTAAAGCGATTCGATCTCCGTCGTCCATCTCTTGCCTTCACATTTGCTATCTAAGCCTGACCGTTTGTTCGCCTCCCTTGGGATTATTCAAAGAATTCTCTGCCTTAGTAGATTTTTCATTTGTTTACATTCTCCCACTCTGTAACTCTAGTTTCTCCACGTTGTTCCTCCTGAGCTTGTTCTCGAGCTTGTCTTTGTTATTGAATATCATCCCGAGTTATCACACTCGACATATACCCTTTTCATACTGTTTGAAGCCCTCTTTGTCTCTCGGCTCTCGCCTCTCTCTCCTGGCTTAATTATATTTGTTTAATTAGCCTCTTCCTCTCAGCTCTCGCCTCTTCCTGCTTCTGCTATGTGTAAGATATCTTTTCCTCACTATGCCTTGAAAATCCAATTGCCTTCTGCTATGTGCTAAAGCAATTCACTGCCTCTCTACTTCATTCACTGCCTTTGTTGTCTTTGCTTCTTTTCTACCTCTGCTCCATTCGTTTCCTCTGTTGCATTCATTGCCTCCGTTGCTATGCTTCTCTACTGCCTTGTTGCCTTTGGTGCCTTCTTAGCTGTGTTTGTTGCCTCTACTACATTCAATGCCTCTATTGCTCTACTTCTCTATTGTTGTTATCACCAAGTCGATTTTATTGGCTGCTCATCACTCAACTCAATGTAACTCTTTCAAACCACTTGCAACTGGAAATTAGCTTCTCTAGTTTGAGAGGGCTCTCTCAATTTATCTAACGTTTTGCTCAATTAGGTCTTAAATCAGATGGCTAATTTTGTGAGTATCTTAATGTATGTGATTTCAGGTGAAAAATGGGATAGATTTCACTAAAATTAGGTTTATGGAGTTAGTAATAAGGAATTTAGTGACAAATGAATATACTTGTGGAAGTTGAGGCTTATACTGTTTCGATGGAAGGACAATACTAACACATAGAAATATTCAGTAGCTCAATGTTAAAAGGAAGTCAGAGCATGTGTGACATGAATTCTAAGTAATTAAACCTTAAGATACTATAAGTAAGATAAAGAGAGACATAAAACATAAGCTCATTGAAACATTCCAAGAATCTCAGGTGAAGCAGAAACAAAGTCTATCTATATTACTGATATAAGAAATTACAATAGTAGCAGTGTCAAGTCACTATCTCCCAACATCGTCTAACTCTAAAACTATATCCTTTATAGAGTGAGGACTCATCCAAATGATATGCCACCTTAATCACCTCGAATTCCCACCTCAGATACCTATTTCAAGCATGATTCTATCACTTGGAGACTTCCTCGGGATATTTCTATTTTGTAGAGTTTGAATACAAAAAGGACTCTTCTTTCATTAATAGTTCAAAAAATCAATTTAATAATCCTTATCAACTACAACCAAATAATTTTTTGATTTTAATAGAGTGCTTATGTGTCATTATTCCACTTGGATGCTGAGTTGGACCTCCTCCAAGTCGAATTTTTACAATTTTTTCACAAATCTAGTTAGTGAAAATTCTGAAAAATAGACTTCAAATATTAGTGTATAATTTCCAAACCCTAATGGATTTGAAATAAATGAGGGAGGTTTTCGTAGATGGACCCGTTTTGAAGAAAAACCTCTTTCATATTTCAAAAATACGTTTTCATTTGGTCTGAAATCAAACTTTAAGTTGACTGCTAAAATAGTCATGTACATAAAATTTTCGCAGCATGTTTTAGTAGTGTGGGAAAAATGGATTTTCCATCCATCTTCTTGACTTGTTTGTTGTTAAAACACCTTCATAATGTCATGACACCTTACAATCATCGATCTCCCTCCTTAAAACATGCGAAAATTGAGTTTAAATGCAAAAAAGCACCTACAATAATCTTCATAGTGTTTTTCTGGCTTCAAGCTTGAAGCACGCTACGAAAACTCCTAAAAAAGCCAGAATTTGCAGTTTAGAAATGAACTCATATTTCCTAATTCTTAATATGTTTTAAAAATCTAGAGGATTTTTTTCTAGGTCAAAATGTTTTGAATAAAAACCTCCCTTGTTTTTTTAAATACCATCTCCAGCTGTCCAAAATCTGCATTTGCAAAGCATGTATAAAATAGGAAAATTCTGTTTTCTAAAAAATGGGGCCGAAAGACATCCCTGTATCTCCCAATTTGCAGCACCTTTGAGAAAAGTGAAAGAGGTTTTTTTTTTTTATATGTTATTGAAAATTAGCTCTCTCATTTTCTTAAAATATGTTTCTTTTTTCCCAGAAACCATCCTTGAAGTTAACTTCTCAAAAGTAAAAAAACAGAGAAAGCCTCATATTCGCTACGAAATTATCAGGTGTTTTCGAAGCGTTTTCTATTTTTTTCCTATGTAAAACACTACGAAAAGCTCTAAAATCGGCTTAAGCACCCTTTTTGAATTTAAATTCTTGGGGAATGAAAACTAACAACATATGATGACTAATGGGACATGACATGACCTAAATGGAGGTGGCCTTGAACCTTAAGATAGGTTAAATATGTAAAAAAAATGAAATTTTCCTATACCAACTTGAAAGGCTTAAGGAGATCTTATCCTTTTGATAAATAAACTATATGACCATGTGATCAGGTGATCATGTCCAAGTTGAAAAAAATCTAAAAAATGGAACTGCTCAGAATTGGTTGCACCCTGAATGACCAGAAAGGCCTCGTCACTATGATTCTGTCACCATGAACGAGACTCAAATCCGATGTTTTATGTGAAAGTTACTGAAGTTTGAAAACGCCAATGACCTTCAAAACATGAATTTTTGACCAAGAAAATTTTTTATTTTTCAAATTTTTAGATGGAAAAAAAATCATTTTATAATGTTTTAATGGGCCTATTACAAGGTGCCATGTGGCCTACGCAGAGGTTGCCACGTGGCCCCAGGCCATTGGTTCAAAAGTCATATTAGAAATTTGATGGCAAGGTGGGTCGAACCCTCGACCTGACACCTCAGGCAGGGTTGACCCAACCAACACGACAGAGGGCAGACGTTGTTGAACGTGCAGACGGGTGGAAGTTTAAATGGGCGAGTCGGGCTCGTTGAACGAACAGTCGGGTCAACGGAGTTAGGTGTTAATCCCTCAAGGGTTAGGGCCTTGGTAATAAGACCAGGAGCCCAAGACCATGGGCTAAACCCTTTTCAATGGGTGGATTTTAGGTGTTAACCCCTCAGGGCTTAGGGATAAGGCGCTCCGTGACCTCACGCCAGGACCAAGGGCTAAGCCCCATAAAATTGGTGGAACAAATGGGCCCTAGCACTTGGGTGCTAGCCCTCTTTCTATATAACCTAAAGGCTATGACCGCAGGCACGGGTTTGGCATTAACCTCCAACGCAAATAGTTTATGGGTTTTAAGCATGTGAACGTGCTTCAAACCAACAGTCACAATTAATGTTGCCCCTAATTTAGTGGCGCGGTTTTTCCAGTCTTATTTTTTTTCCATTTTTGTCGAAGTTAACTGGAGTTACTCCAGTTTTGGAGGAGTTTTTCTCGTGCCACTGGGAAAAAACTTGTTAGGGTCATAACTTTTACAATATTGAACCAAATTGGACGACATTTTGGTCAATTTTGGGTTTCTTGAGCATTCTGAAGTGTTTGGGATAGGCTACAGAGTGAACATAGGTTTTATTAAGCCATTTTTTCTTCACGGAAGAGGAAATAGCCACCAGGACCATCAGGGAGATGGAGTTGTATTGGGTTGTACTTCACTGTTTGAGGTGAAACAAAAACCATTTTTAGCTTATTTCTGTCTTCTGAAGTCAAATTCACAGCTTTTTTTTCCTATTTAGGCACATATTTCACTGTATAACCATTTTTAGAAACTTAATAGAGCAAGGACATGCCCATTGGGAGCCTTGGACTCGAGAAATGTGGCCTAGGAGGGGTAAACTGCCTCATTAGTTTGTTGTGTTATGCTATGGTGAATTTCTCTTGCTGTGCATTTATGATATAATATGGTAAACAATAAACTTAATTAAAATTTCCTCACACATAAAACTCAGAACATTACCAAAAACACTTTGTTTAACTTGCAAGACATGGAGAATAATTTTCACACTTAATTAAATCGAAATGGATACTTTGCACAAAATTTACAAATAGTACCATTTTTCAGATCAGATGGTATCAAAGCTTAGGATTTGAGCCTTAGGAGCTAGAGTTTTACTCTGCATTTGTTCTTGTGCAAATATATAGTTGATTGTTTGCAATTTTTGAAGCTTACTAGGCTTAAACTCAAGAGAGGTGATGGACACTTGGTTAGAGAAGAAGTAATCCTCAACCAAGAAGGGCTAGAGAGCCACCTCCAAAATCCATTGAATAAGCTTCAAGCATGTCTTCAAGAGAAGGAGAAGCTCCTGAATCTATTGATCCCAAAGAAGAGGAACGAGTGTTCTGAAAGGCTTTCCTAGACATAACAAAGATGGTGAGGATACTCTACCAGGAAAGGAATGATAGGCTTGTAGAAGAAGGGTCTAGACACTAGAAATAAGAAGAGGGTTCTTCAGGAGGAAATAAAAGTGATGACAAGTCAAAGAAAGGACATGGAGGTAACGGTGATCCACCATCCCCATCTTCATCCTCTTCCTCTACATCGTCATCCTCTACTTCGGTGAATCAATCTCACAAGTCTAAAACCACTGGTAAAAGTCCATTTTTAAAGCTTGATGTTAAATTTGAGTTGCCTATGTTTAATGATGAGGTCAATGCAGAGAAAATTGACAATTGGATAAGATATTTGGAAGTTTATTTGAGGATACAAAACCTTCATGAAGACTACACCAAGATTCAGTTAGCCTATTTTAGAATGGAAGGAGCAACATTGATATGGTGGGAGGCCAAGACCAAGGATGAAATTAAAAAACATGGTAAGATCACTTTATCATGGGCTGAATTTATTTCCACAATTAAGCAAAAATTTTATCCATTAGCTCATTTACAAAAGGCTATCATGAATTAGTAAAGTCTTAGAAAACTTAAGGGACAAAGTGTTCAAGATTAAACTCAAGAGTTTAGACGAAGGGATTTATTACTTGGAATTGATTTGCATAGCCAAGAGACTTTGCTGAAATATATAGGTGGTTTACACAACTATCTTATACATACTATCCTTATGTTCAATCTACTAGTCTACACGAAGTTTGTGTACAAGCTACGCGTTTAGAGGCTAGAGGTAAACAATCTTTTGATGGGAATGAGGGTAGTGATTTTAAAGGCAAAGGGAGAAAAATAAATGCAAACTCTAGGAAAGAGAAAGGAATTTTTTTTTGTAAAAATTGTTCCAAAACAAGCCATGATGAAGACCATTGCTGGAAACTTCCTCTGGAGCTGAAACTAGAAAAATTTAAAACCAAAGATAAGGTCAAAGAAAAGGGAAAAACGGTTGTAATTGGTGAAGAAGACTTAGGGTCTGAATCAGGAGATGAAACTAAAAGCATAGCTTTGGCACTAAAGAACATAAAGGGGAAAGAGATTGTAAATGAAACAAATCCCATTTCTAGCATTTTAAACTATCACATAAAAGCTCCAAATGAAGAGAGGAGGATAGAGCTGTTTCATGTGAGGATAATAGCCAAACACAAAAAGATAGACACACTACTTAACAGTGGGTCACAAGCGAATCTCATCTCATAAGACTTAGTCAAGAAGCTGAAACTTGAGACCATTCCACATCAAAAGCCATATCCACTTGGATGGATTTGCAAGGATGCTAATTTACAAGTCTCAAGAAAGTGCATGTTGTGCTTCGCCATAACAGCTCATTATGTTGCTTTTGTTGAATTAGATGTGGTACCACTTGACATTACAGGTGTGGTGTTGGGTAGTCCATATCTATATGACAGAAAAGTGATCTTCCATCGCCATGAGAATAAATATCACCTATTCAAGGATGGTAAGGAGTTTATTGTGAGAGCACATTGGAAGAAGCTAGAATCTTCTTTAGTCAATGTAGGGAAGTTGAAAAGGCTTGTCAATGCAAGTTGAAATTTGAATTTGTTGATGATTAAGAAAAGATATTTTGTACATAATAATTTTCATGTTATTGCTTATGTAAAAGATGATATGTTTCAGTTTGAAAGCAGGTCTTCTTTGGAAGAAGATGAAAATATGTTGCCAAAAGTGACTTTGGTGTCGATCGGTGCAAAGAACAAAGTGTCGCTACAAGGTGGTACAAAAATCCAAGAGAGGGTAAAGCATGCAAGCAAAGAGGACACAAAGTTCAGCAAAGGTCATTGCTGGTTTCAGAATGGTAGATTGGTATGGCGAGAAAACTTGGTCGGGAATCGACACAAGTACATGGCTCATTTGGCAAAAATTCACCATAAGGACAGTTGGCAAGGTGAATCTCAATTTCAGTTTCCTTTGATGGTAGACCATTATAGGAATAGTATGATTTCTGCAAATTATAGTTGTTGTTCTTCAAATTTAAAAAAATTGCATCATAACTCAGTCGAAGTTAGCAACAGTCAGTCAGCAGAATCAAGGAAGAATTTATCTTTTTATGAGAAGCTCAATTGAGGAATTCAAGAAGATTTCAGTGGTTCAAGGTTGGAAGAGTGGAGAATCAGTCTCCTCATCTTCAATTTCTGTAATTTAGAGAGATTTTGGAGTCCAAAAGCTTCCCATTTGGGAGGTGTCATTAGGTGATCATGTCCAAGTTGAAAAAATTCTCAAAAATGGAACAGCTCATAATTGGTTGGAACTTGAATGATCGAAAAGGCCTCATCGCTGCAATTTTGGTGCCGCAAACGGGACTCAAATCTGATGTCGTATGTGAAAGTTACTGAAGTTTGAAAATGCCCAATGAACTTTAAAATAGGACTTTTTGACCAAGAAAATTTGTCATTTTTCAATATTTGAGATGGCAAAAAAAAAATTTTATAATGTTTTTATGGGCCTATTATAGGGTGCCATGTGGCCTTCCTGGCGGTTGCCACGTGGCCCCAGGCCATTGGTTAAAAAGTCATTTTAAAAATTTGATGTCAAGGTGGGTCAAACCCTCGACTCGACACCTCGGGTAGGGTCGACCCGACCAACACAGAAGAGGGCAGACGTTGTTGAACGTGCAGATGGGCAGATGTTTAAACGAGTGAGTCGGGCTCATTGAAAAAACAGTCAGGTCGACAGAGTTAGGTGCTAATCCCTCAAGGATTAGCGCCTTGGTAATAAGACCGGGGGCCCAAGACCATGGGCTAAACCCTTTTCAATGGGCAGAGTTTAGGTGTTAAGCCCTCAAGGCTAAGGGATAAGGCGCTCTGTGACCTCATGCCAGGACCAAGGGCTAAGCCCCATACAATTGGCAGAACAAACGGGCCTTAGCACTTGGGTGTTAGCCCTCTTTCCATATAACCTAAAGGCTATGACTGTGGGCGCGGGTTTGGCATTAACCTCTAGTGCAAACAGTTTCTGGATTTTAAGCATGTGAATGTGCTTCAAACTAGTCGTCACAATTAATGTTGCCACTAATTTAGTGGCGCGGTTCCACCAGTCTTATCCATCCGCCATTTTTGTTGAAGTTAACTGGAGTTCCTCCAGTTTTGGAGGAGGTTTTCTAGTGCCACTGGGCAAAAACTTGTTAGGGTCATAACTTTCACAATATTGAACCAAATTAGATGAAATTTTAGTTAATTTTGGGTTTCTTGAGAATTCTGCAGTGTTTGGGATAGGTTGTAGAGCGAACAGAGGTGTTTTCGTCCATTTTTACTTCAGGGAAGAGGAAAGAGCCACCAGGGCCATCAGGGAGATGGAGTTGTATTAGGTTGTACTTCACTGTTTCAGGTGAAACAAAAGAAATTTTTAGCTTATTTCTGTCTTCTGAAGTCAAATTCACAGTTTTTTTTGCCTGTTTAGGCATATATTTCACTGTATAACCATTTTGAGCAACTTAATAGAGCAAGGACATGCCCATTGGGAGCCTTGGACCCGGAAGATGTAGCCTAGGAGGGGTGAACTGCCTCATCAATTTTTTGTGTTATGCTATGGTGAATTTCTATTGCTGTGTATATCTGATATAATATGTTAAACAATAAGCTTAATTAACATTTCCTCACACATAAAACTTAGAACATTACCAAAAACAATTTTTTTAACTTGCAAGACATGGAGAATACTTTGCACACTTAATTAAATGGAAATGGATACTTTTCACAACATTTACAAATAGTTCCATTTTCAATGTAATGTTCCCACATTTTGCAGCTAATGGGAATATTGCATTTTATTTTCAATTTTCTTAACTCATGAATAAAAGTGTAAAGGAGGGACTCTAAAACTCCTAATCAGAAAAATAAATCAATTCCCAATGTGAACATGGATAAATCTGGGCCATTTCAATAAAATACACTTAGGTGTGAAAAGGAATGGAGAAGGTTGACTAGGTCAATAAGACCAAATCTTAGCAGTGTCTAGATGCATTGAACCTCCTTATTGATCAACGCAGTTTTAGATGGAGACCCTTCATGTGAAAAGGGTTAACTCATTGGAGGTGGTTTAGGGTTTTCCAAACCCTAATTTTATAAAATAAAGAGGAAGGCCACAAGGAAAGGTTTTTGAAGATAATTCGATATTGGGATTGCTTGGGCAACTCAAGATCTCTGGCTATTTAGCTAGAGAGAGGAATTTCCTGTTTAGGAATTCCTCCTCCTTCATTGAGAAGATCTTGAAGGAGTATGTTCTGAAATGCCTCAAATATAGGCTTTAGGCCAAGCTTCCTCCATCAATACATCGTTATTTCTGCAGCAGAATAATACTGTGTTGCTAGGTGTTGCAGTGAGGGGTTTTCAACACCACTTCCAGATCTAGTTTTGCAGAAAAGGGAGCATTCCTTTCTCTGGAAAATTAGTGAGGAAGCATTGAGCTTAAGTTTTAGATATTTGCATCAAGCCAAAGGAATTTCCCACATCAACTGCATAGTATACTTCAGAAACTGCGTTATTTTCCAGTGCATTTCTGCAGCAGGGTTTCTACCCTAGTTTGGTGCTTGTTTTCTTGAGGAAGGGCCATCCCTTCTTTCAGAAAGTTTGTATTGCATCTCTATTATATAATTTTTTACATTTCAGCTCATGTAATTAGAGATTCAATGATTATGCATTTTCCAGATCCATATTCTACAGATCTGATACTTGTATTTTGTTCTTTCATGAAATTCCCTTGTCAGACGATCTATTGATGTATAAAAGGAGTTGAATCTCAATTTTTCTTCATGATAAGTTATAATAAACTTCAGATATGATATTTTAGACATATTTGGTCTAATTTCTTCAGAAATTACGCTCTGCATGCTTCAGCCATTTTTTGCATACTCAAAGTCATGGGAAATCAACATTTTTAAGCATATCCACGGATGGAGGAACTGTTTAACATATATAGAATGCTTTGTTTGAGATTAAATTCAGAGAATAGGTCCCTAATGACCTAATATAGAATAAACTCCCAGAATTTCCCTTAATTTTGCACATATTTCTGAATACATCTATTTTAGGGTCAAAATCACTGCGTTTCCTCACTTTTTGGATCGTAAATTCAGATCTAAGTTGCTGTTGTACTTGGAATAATTTGATGAGTGTCTATCAGTAAATTTTGTGCACTAATAGCTCTCTTCACTTCCATTAGAGCGTTTTACTTTGCTGCAGCCCCTCATTGGGCCTTCTCTTAAAGAAAACTAGGGGTGGGAGATTTGTTTAACCCACCTAGTCTTATTTGTTTCAGCTGAAATCTTGGATTTAGTTTTTTTATTGACTGATATAAATGATACCAAGATAAATTTTCCTTTTCCATTGTATATTTTCCTAAAAATTCACTTTTCAATGCTTGATTCATGAGCTGTTCCTAAAAAGGAACATTACAGTGGTATCAGAGCAAGTTGGCTCAACCTGTGGCTGAAGGAGGAATATTTCAAGCTCTATAGATAGAGTCTGCAAATGGCCAGGTAGCCTTTGGATCTCATCCTTTTTTCAAAGGTGACATATCCAGTAAATGCCCCTACAGTCAATCTCTGGAATATAATTTTGATATTCCTAAAGAGGGAAATTTACAGTGAGACTGTAAGATCAATTTTTCAAAGAAGTAAAGAGAAGAATCAGAGATCAGAATTATGGAGAGGATGAGATTATTCTCATCAATATTCAGATCTAAGAAGAGCCTCTCCAAAGAGGTAAATCAGAAGAGAGAAAAAAGATTCACTGAGACTCTTAGAGGGTTTCGAGAAGAAGCAAGCTGCAGTGATATCTGCATGAGGATTCAAGAAGAAGAAGGAAGCCCTAGCACTTCCTATCAGCAAAGTAGAAGACTGAAGAATCCTAGATCTCCTCATATATCCACTATGCCAATTTTATTTGAAGAAGGTGAGAGGTATAGCAATGAAGAAAAGAGATGCAAAGAAACTCCTAAAGGGTTTCAAGATGGAGAGGAGGAACTATACACTTCCTATCATCACAAAGCAAAGGAGAATTTCAATCTTGTCACTTTGGGAAAGAGATCTCCATTTTCACCATCTACAGCTAAGATGCTTGTATCTAGAGAAGAGGCACTTGCATCTTTGTAAGGTAGTCTTGAGCTCTTAACATATGGAGACCCATGCATGAATCAGGAGATGCATGAGGAGGAGAATGAAGATACCAGCGCTGGTATGCTCCATGATCCATCATTGTGTTTTTTCTCCATGATCCATCATTGTGTTGTTGCTCCATGATCCACATATTGATAAGAAAAGAATGCTGCAAAATTCCTTATTGCTATGGCTTCTCTTGGATGAGTACGATTACTACCCAATAGCTCATCATTTTCTGAATCATGCCTTGGATTTCAATTTTATGTTGCAGCAAGAGAAGGCATGTACAATTTTGACTCACTTGGGAGAGTATGGCCACCACATGACATCTCCTATGTCTATGTGTTTTGCATTGTGTAAAATTTGGCATATTGATCTCATGATGTGCATTGATGATGATATTATGTATTGGGCTAATGTGACATATCATATGTCCATTAGTATGGTTTGGTTTCATGATGCACATGAGGAGGAAAGAGGGCAGAAAGACCTCTTGTTGAGTTGGTTTCTTTTAAATGAGTATGGTGACCACCCCATAGCTCATAATTTTCTGATTCATGCCCTATGTATTAAAGATAAATTGCAGCAAAGGGAGGCATGTACATCATCTTTTGAAAAGCTTGGCTTGCTCATCTTACATAGAGGAGATGGAGGATGGCAGCAAAGGGCCTTGCTCCGGTGGTTATTATTAGGAGAATATGGTTTGACATATTTGTTTACCCATATTACTCCTTACCTTATTCTTTTGCCTAACACTGGAATGATGGAGTTTGGATCCAACAAGGCCAACATGGCTAAGAATGAAAGTATAACAATGCTTAATCAAGTTCATAAAACATGGATGGAGGAATGTTCTTGCATGATGAAGCTTTTCCTTTATGGAAGGAGCTACTTTATTTTATTTCTCTCATGTGTTTATGATGGTGTTGGACATCATGTAATTGTCATCTTGTACTTCATGATAAGAAGAGGATATCTAACCTTACAGTTGGAAGTCATCTCATGCACTTGTGGAAGACAACTTTGGAACCAAACATACATAACCTATTGCAATAAATGAAGGAATCCTTCCTTATGTGGATTCCATTTGGAGGGGAGTAGATGATTTTCATCTACAATAAGATTTTCTTGAGGGCAAGCAACATTTTTCTGGGGGAGACTATAATGTTCCCACATTTTGCAACTAATGGGAATATTGCATTTTATTTTCAATTTTCTTAACTCGTGAATAAAAGTGTAAAGGACGGACTCTCAAACTCCTAATCAGAAAAATAAATCAATGCCCAATGTGAACATGGAAAAATCTGGGCCATTTCAATAAAATACACTTAGGTGTGAAAAGGAATGCAGAAGGTTGACTAGGTCAACATGACCAAATCTCAGCAGTGTCTAGATGCATTGAACCTCCTTATTGATCAGTGCAGTTTTAGATGGAGACCCTTCATGTGAAAGGGTTAAATCATTGGAGGTGGTTTAGGGTTTTCCAAACCCTAATGTTATAAAAGAAAGAGGAAGGCCACAAGGAAATGTTGTTGAAGATAATTCGATTTTGAGATTGCTTGGGCAACTCAAGATCTCTGGCTGTTTAGCTAGAGAGAGGAATTTCCTGTTTAGGAATTCCTCCTCCTTCATTGAGGAGATCTTGAAGGAGTATGTTCTGAAATGCCTCACATCTAGGCTTGATGCTAAGCTTCCTCCATCAATACAGCATTATTTCTGTAGCAGAATAATACTGTGTTGCTGGGTGTTGCAGTGAGGGGTTTTCAACACCACTTCCAGATCTAGTTTTGCAGAAAAGGGAGCATTCCTTTCTTTGGAATATTTGCGAGGAAGCATTGAGCTTCAGTTTCAGATTTTAGCATCAGGCCAAAGGACTTTCCCACATCAACTGCGTAGTATACTTCAGAAACTGCGTTATTTTCCAGTGCATTGTTGCAACAGGGTTTCTACCCTAGTTTGGTGCTTCTTTTCTTGAGGAAGGGCCATCCCTTCTTCCGAAAAGTTTGTATTGCAGCCCTATTATGTAATTTTTTAAATTCCAGCTCATGTAATCAGAGTTTTAGTGATTCTGCATTTTCTAGATCCATATTCTGCAGATCTGATACTTGTATTTTGTTCTTTAATGAAATTCCCTTGCCGGGTGATCTATTGATGTATAAAAGGAGCTGAATCTCCATTTTTCTTCATGCTCAGTTATAATAAAATTCAGATCTGATGTTTCAGACATATTTTTTCTAATGTCTTCAGAAATTACGCTCTATATGCTTCAACCATTTTCTGCATACTCAAAGTCATGGGAAATCAACATTTTTAAGCATATACGAGGATGGAGGAACTACTTAACATAGCTATAATGCTTTGTTTGAATTGAAATTTGGAGAATAGGTCCCTCATGACCTAATATAGAATGACATCCTGGAATTTCACTTAATTTTACACAGATTTCTGAATACATCTATTCTAGGGTCAAAATCACTTCTTTTCCTCACTTTTTGGATCCTAAATTCAAATCTAAGTTCATGTTGTACTTGGAATCAGTTGATGAGTGTCTATAAACAAATTTTATGCACTAATAGCTCTCTTCACTTTCATTAGAGTGTTTTAATTTGCTGTAGCCCCTCATTGGGTCTTCTCTTAAATAAAACTAGGGGTGGGAGATCTGTTTAACCCACCTAGTCTTATTTTTTTCAGCTGAAATCTTGGATTCATTTTTTTTATTGACTGATCTAAAGGATACCAAGAGTAATTTTCCTATTCCATTGCATATTTTCCTGAAAATGAACTTTTCAGTGCTTGATTCATGAGTTGTTCCTAAAAATGAACATTACATTCAGATCGCCATGTCAAGTAATGTTTCACAAAATGATAAGTGATAACAACTTCCTTGATGCCTTTGGTTCCTTCTTAGCTGAATTTATTACCTCTACTACATTTTTTGCCTCTCTACATTTGCTGCCTCTCTTCTTTTGCTGCTTCTCTGCCTTTGCCAGTAGTCTAATGACACTTTCTTATTGCATTGTTGCCTGATCTTCTCCTTTGCCTTATTGTTGGTTCGTCTCTGCTCCATTGCCTTAATGATAGTTCAGGTGTTGCTCCTTTGTGCTCCTTTTCCATCAATGACAATATTTCCAATAGGGATATTGACTCTTACATTGGATTTTTAATTGAGATTCAACTTTATATGCCATACATAGTCAGATGCCCTCCTTCTAGCACCAAAAATGTTGAAGGCTAGAAATTGACTTCCTCAAAATTAGGGATTCCACACAGTTGAGAACTTAAAGCAACTCCTTTTCCATTGAAAATGGTGGGTCTGACTTGGGATAAAGGGACCAGTTTCCCGTATAAAAAGAGTTTATATAACAAGATAAATTGAATCAAAACTAACAGGATGATTTATTCTAATGATAACATAAATTAAAAATAGTCTAACTATTTCCCGGGATTGGATTCTGATATATGATTAAGGTATAAGATTTCACAAGCATGAAATAATAAATATCATTGGATACTTAATGAATATAAGATCATTTAAGAAACTAAATCAATTTAATTGATTTAGTTGATGAAAAACATTAATCAGATAAAATATCTCTAAGTTTCACATTTAACAGCATAGTGTTCAATACATTATATCAATATTAATGAGGACATATATCATTTCAATGCTTTATCAGAATCAAACTAATAAAAAGAATAATTTTGTTACAATATCAGAAACATAAGACAATTAATACACAGATAATAGTACCCACTGAATCATAGCTTTAGATATGAAAATATAGCTTCAAAAGTTTGTATTTTCAATCAGATAACTTCTATTCAAACAGTAGTGTCAGTTCCAAAAGAAATATTCTCAAAATTCTGCACCCCTTTCTAAATGCATGAAAGCAGTTTAAATACTAATTAATATTACAAAAATAGAAGACTTGTAAAAGAAAGTCTTCTAATATAACTCTAAACTATATAATTATAAACTAGGAAAATAAAATGCATAAGTTATAACAGTCTATGACTGTTTCCTGGATTCATTGTCTAGTTGGTCCTTGAGTTGGCATGCTTTGATCATGTGTTCAAGCTGGGGGGGATGAATTGGCTACATTCTCATCTAGCCCGTGAATACTACATCGTTGAGTGTCTGAAGAAGCTGAGCTACTACATTGAAGAGGCACCTCAATATTATCAACTAGTTATGAGGCTTTATAAAAAAGTACCAGTAAATTTCCATATTTAATCTTGTCATATTTTCTATGTCAAGAGCTTTTCTTTTAGATGTCTCTTGCTAGGATTGTTTTAAGAAACTGATTTCTGGCAAAGTGTCTTTTGATGTTTCAAGAATCAATTTGGCTTGTATAAAAGAATCTTTTATATATTCAGATGCTCGAGGATAAATTATTATCTCTGATAATAGCTTCATTTTAATATCCCAATCTCCAAATATTATATCTTTGATTGATTCATCAAGACAAGGAAGATCGACCACTCTACCATGTGCAGTATCTTTCCAATCAATATATTTTGACACTTTTTCATCAATATCTTCATAATAAGTTCTCAGATTAGAAATCTGAGTAACTAATTGATCACTGGTCTTGACTTTCTCTTGAATCTGATTGTACTTCTGATAGAAAATTTCTTGCCAAGTTGCCAGTAATGCTTCCAACTCAGTTGCTTCCTTCTTTAATTCATTGATTTTGGGATTGTCTTGGAGATTTTCAATATTATGTCGTATTTGATGAATTACTTGATCTTTTTATTTAATTTCATTTCCCAGTTTGAGTTTGAGACCTTAAAATAGTTTCTGTAGATCATTAATGTTTTCCTGAAGCTACTGCTCGATTATTTTCTTTTCATCAGAGAAAACGTGCTCCAGATGAGAAATTTTCTGGTACTTTTCTAAAATCAATGATTCAACCTCAGTTGCCTTGTCAATTGTTGCATTTTCATAAGCACCTGCAAATTGAGATTATCTATTAAGCTCTTTTCCTAGAGATGATTGAGTTCCTTTCCAAAGGACTCGCATTAACGTAGAATCTATAGGCAGTTTGGGAGATTCTTCTATATTTCGTTTCTTCTTTGACATGATCATGATAAATTTGTGCTTCAGGCTATCAAACACATCCAGTGGCGGTATATATTCAAATTTTAAGAATATTTCAGTAGTCGGAAATGTCAGAATGATTTCCATATCTTGGGCTGGTGTTTCCTCTGGTTTTTCCTCTGTATTATTTCTTCCTTGAATCTAACTCTATTCAAGAATAATCTTGGAAATCTTTGAAGTGAATGAGGTTTCTATAATTTCTTCTTGATTCTGGGAGTTATCTATATCAAAAGAGACATGTTGTACACTTGATTATGTTATATTATTCATGGAACTTGAAGCACCTACCATAGGCATGGTTTCTGACTAAATGAAATTTTGAATGACAAGGGTATCAGTTTCTGACAGTGATTTTTCAAATTCTTCCCAATTTTGGATGAATCTATCATCTTGTTGAACATAAAAAAATTCTTCTTCTTGAACTAGTACTGGTACTTGAGTAGATGTAGCAATTATAATTTTTTCTACCTTCGGCTTTGGTTTGTGAAACAAATAATCTGGTAAATGAGCGTTTCTCTTTTCCTGATACACTTTGAATATTTCTGAATATTCTGGAATGAGAATTTCATTTTCTTTATGCAGAACTATTGAAAATTCATGAATTGACTCAAACATATCATCAAATCTGTCAGGCTCGCTTGAAAATTCTCTCATCTTGACTGAATTCATTATCTCTCTAGAAATACCATACAAATCATAACTTCTATTAGGCAACACTGGAAAGTTAAAGGGTTTTAATCGATCAATTTCAAGGCAGGCATGATTTAAATTGTCTAGGGCATATGAACCACAGGAAAAAGGAAAAATTGGCCAAATGGTCTTCTTGGCATCTTTTAGGGCTTTGGTTAAACCATGACCAAATTGTTTGATAAGTTATTTCTTTGGCTAGCAATTTATCTGGTATATACAAGGGTAGGACATGAGGATTGGAATAACTTCCCAAAATACAGATGTATGTAAAATTCTCTTCACTGAACCACCTACCTACATACTTGAGACACTTATTGGCTTCAGGTGTGACTCTAGTGATTTTTATTTCAAAAATTACTTGGAATACCGAGAGAATTATATCATTGCATATTTTAAACATGTGAGAATGATATTTTGACTCCCATAAGAAATATAACTGTACAAAAATATGGTTTTCGGCTTCTATGGTCCATTTCCATCCTAGTGATGAAAATTCAAAGGAAAAACAGATCACATCTAAGATATAGGAGCTCATATAAAAAGAAGAGACTGCATGGAGTGGAGAATTTCTATTTTCTCTATAGACCGTAATAAATCTGATCAATTTATTAGAATGGATGGTATCCCAATCTAGAATATATCCATCAGAGGTTTCTTCTATTAAGGGTGTCCAATTTTCTTTAAATTGGTCATATTTACAGATCCAAAGAGACAACACATCATTGCAGCTATTTGAGAGAATGGTCTTTTGAGAGAGACGACTAAATACATACCCTTATAGTCGTGCTTATGCTGATTAGGATCATTTCTCCATTCTTTAATTAGAGTCATAGGATGGTCGTTCTCACGCATGAACTCTTGAACGAATTGGGCGTCGTATATTTTTTAAGGTTCTGGTAGTTGATACATTTTATTGAAATCTAACGGCCTGAGTGAACCAATGACATTTCTACTTCAAGTAAAAAATTGTCTATCTCTGATATCCACATTGTCCAACACCCATTTCACTAAGTCAGTGTATGGCATCATTTTAGGACGAGCCATAATTATGTGAAGAAAAGAATTAGCTGTATTTGTCTATGATTCATAATCATTGGAAAAAATATCATTGGCCATAGCTTTTCTGTCGAGAATTACTTGCGGCTTCTCATTCTCAAACAACTAATAGATCCCTTCCCAACTCATCGAACCAATTTTTGTGTTGCATGTAGTATCCGAGATTAGGGGAGCTATTTCAATGTTTTCCTCTTACTATATGATTGAGAGTAATGGGGTGGAAAATTTCCTTTGTGCTTTAATCAACATTGAGATCCTTTTATGCCTGAGTGTTTGGACTTACCCTGTTGAAAGGAAAACGAAAGAGGATAAGCTAAAATTACTTTGAACGATATTAAATGTCCATTCCACTTAACTCATGCGTATGGGAGATCTATGATATTAATATTTAAAATAATTACACACCTTGAGATCATAAAACACCTGAATTAACATTTAATTGACAAGCATAGGTTCGTGTCATAGTGAAAGATTTCATTATATCGAGATTGATTGATCGACGATTTTAATCATTGGCGACTTATGACGCTTGGAGTAATATCCGAAACGAGAAGTGCAATTTTGTGATTTTTAAGACGGGATTGATATCGACATATGTTAGATGAATTTTTGTGATTTCAACGTCTGTCAAGTGACAGCTTCGCTATTTCACATTTAGGCATGTCACAAGTTCGAAGATTCGCTATTTTGTATTTCACTAATACGCAAGTTCGAAAATTCATTGTTTCATGATTTCACTGATGTTTTCCCCCGCTTATGTGCCTTTTTCAGTTTGAGGGTTCTATTTAGGCGTTTTCTTTATTTTATAAAGCTTAATCTAATAGAAAATATTAAAATTTAATTTTTATTTCTAAAACAAATATTAATCTTCTTTTTTTTTAAGGGTCCCCATTATCTTTTCTAACCTATTTTACTTAGATAATGGGGAGTTGTTGTAATACTACAACAGGTGTCAATAAAATATATAATATCGAAGATAGGAAGGAGATATTTTTCATGTGTTGTGTAATTAAGCTCTAATCTACTGGAGGTTCCCCCCTTGAAGAGGAAAGTGAACAATATTTGTTGCATATATTAATAAAATATTTTTATTTTTGTCATCTCATCATGTTATTTTGTTATGGTATTGTTGGAATATTTTATCTTTTGATATTTTCTATAGGTCAAGCATATTACAAGTGGTATAAGAGCACTTTCTTGGGCCATTCGCACCACCAATTTTAGAAAAAAAAAATAGGCTAGTGACATGTTTTGATGCCTTTAAACTATAGATATCTATCGTTACATTCATAAACCTACGGTTGTGGAGGCATACACACAGGAACTACAGAAGGTGTTCACATCTTTTGGAATCCATTTTAATCATTGTTCGTACCCCTTCGAGTAGTAACGCATTAAATAACACATGTACACGGGCTTCACTTCCATGTACCTCTGGTATATCAAAATCCCCCAAGGTTACCCTGAAACCAAATGCTAGATAAGATGTTGTTGATCTTGCTGCTACAATATACTAAGAATAACACTCCGGGAGATTATTCACACATACCTAGGGTAGTTGAGTAATATTACTAAGGGCACATTCGATCCTCCTTAGTTAGCACCCTAAAATATTAGGTTGAGTACTGTTGTTGGACCCTTGGCGTATATTGCGATTCGTAGCACCTGACACTCTACTTCCCTAGTTCCTCTCTTATGTAGATTAACCATCACATCTTACGATATCCAAAAGAATGGGGTTATGATGCAACAATACATATCAAATATTTTTGTAACCAGTTGTTGGGGTTTCTCTAACCACCGTACAAATAAAATATTGTCGTATCTAGTAGTTTGGGTTTTAGTCGTTGCAATGCTTTATAGTATCCAAACTTTGGGGTTTCCGTTATCAAGGTAGAAATAAGTGGGACCGCCAAATTCCTACACATTTTGCAGTATCGAGATTTTGGCATTTAGGCTATTGCATTATTAATCAGTTGGGAATAAAAATCCTATCAGAGTAAAAATAAAATCTTGTATCCGAAAATTTAGCTTACAAGAGACCTAGCCCTATGGAGTTAAGACGATGAGTTTATTGTAGTGATACCATTTGCAACCAAGTGTCCATTTTTTCTGCGATCCAAAATTTTTCAAAAGTGCACTCAAGTGTCCTACATCAATGGACTCCTGGTCTCACACCCATTGTAGCCATACTAATTTGAAGTAACCCAAAAAATTTGACCCTGGCTATTACATGGTATATACAAGGACTATGGAAAAACTCGAGAAAAGAATAAAAGATGTAGAAGACAACTTCCCTGCCAAAATCCATGAGGCAATGGAAAAGGCTCTGACACCCCTATGAATTCTCCTAAAGGATAAAGGCCGCATTGGGGAAGGGTACCAAGTTGATGGATACCTGGACAGGGAATATATCCACCCTCAATATGAGGGGTATCATCCTTTCCAATGGGTCACCACTATTCTAAAAATAGGACACCCAAGATTGACATGCACAAATTTGATGGCTCTAATCCAACGGTGTGGGTGGCATAAATAGAACAATATTTCAACTCAACCATATATGAGATGATGAAACCAAAATACATGTGGGATCTCTTTATTTGGATTGAGAACACTGGCAGTGGTGGAAATGGCATTAGAAATTCTATGCAAGAAATCCAACTTGGAATGTGTTCTCTAAATCCATTTGTCCCATGTTTTGATAGGGACTCTCACTTTAAGGGTCGCCTCACCAATGTTAAACAAATGGTACAGTTTGAGACTACATCATGATATTTTAACAGTTATCCATTAGGAAAGAGGGTCTTGGGGATACCTTCTCTCTGGAGTGTTTCATTGGTGGCCTAAAGGAATCCATCTAGGCACATGTTATAATGCATCAACCAACTACTTGGTTGGAAGCCTGTCATAAAGCCTTAAACATAGAAACTACTATTACTTCCCAATATATTTTTCCTTCATTCGCCTCAAAGACACATCCCACGCCTAAAGGCACCACCCATACTCTTAAGGTACAGAAGCTGCCACTTGCAAAAATGGTGGAAAGGTGAAAACAAGGATTGTGCTAAAATTGTGATGAAAAATAATCACCATGCCACAAATGGAAGGAACCAAATTTATTTCAAATTGATGCAATTGAAATTGTATTAGATGATGAGGCCCAACCCAATGAAGTGTCGGGGGATGAAGTAGTAGAACCCCAAGAAAATATAGCATATACTACACCACCAACTGAGGAACTAACCATAGCTCTACATGCATTGGCAAGTATTTATTCTCCACAAATTCTTAAAATCAAATGATTTATTAAGAATCGTCTAGTGGTGGTATTTATTGGTAGTGGAAACACGCATAATTCTTTCTATAAAAGGGTTTCTAAGGTAGTGCATTGTTTTGTGAGGGCAGTGTCCATTTTTCAGGTCCTTATACTAGATGGGGGGACCATGAAATGTGAAGCTTGTTGTGAGAACATAAAGCTTGATATGGGGAAATAACACCTTAAAAAACACATGTTTTCCATTGAAATGGGAGGATGTGACATCATCCTCAAAGCTAAATGGTTGCGCATACTAGGCCCCCTTATCATGGATTTCCAAGAGATATATATGAGCTTCACATAGAATGGGAACACTCATACACTTTGTGGTATCTAGGCATGTGCTCCCACTATCATTAGATCACATAGAATGGATAAGCTTCTAAAAAAGGGACACCATGGGGTATTTTTTTAATTCAATGTTATTTTTCCCATTAAATCCAACACCTCCAATATTCATCCAAACCTGAAAAATGTATTGAGTCACCATCAACATGTGTTTGAAAAACCCAAGGAACTACCCCCCTCTCAAGGTGAGAATTATCATAATATCCCTTTGATTCTAGGTAGCCAGTTTCCCAAAGTATGGCCCCATAAGTGCCCATTTGCATAAAGAATGGAATTGAAAATATTATTAAGGAGCTAATAGAAGGATACATGATTCATCCTACCACCAACCTTAATTCATCCATAGTGGTCATGGTCTTAAAGAAGTATGTGTAATGGCACATGTGTCTAGATTTCAAGGCCCTGAATAAGCTCACCATTGAGAACAAGTTTTTTATTATGGTATTTTATGATCTCCTAGATGAATTCTTTGGAACTTAATTCTTTACGAAATTGGATATTCGTTTGGGTTATCACTAAATCAAAATGAAATTACCAGAAATCCCCAAGAGAGCTTTAAGAACACATGAAGGTCACTATGAATTTTTTGTTATTCTCTTTTGTCTTTGTAATGCACCGTCTATTATAGGTCAATTTGGGCACCATCCCCCATGACCTGGTCAAACTAGACATCATCCCCAGGACCAATGAAATAGGGTCTATCATCCCCTCATTTCAGTTTCTATATGCCCTAAGAGAAGAACAATTCATTCATGGATTATATTATGAGATTTCCAAGGTTTGAAGTATATGTTATATCACTTATTGACTCACCAATGTAGCCTCTAAAGGGACTAACTGCGCTGCAATGAAAAATCCTCCATTCAAGGGTGCACTGCAATGCACTTCCCGACATTCAAGAGTGCGTTGGACACCTGGGATAAGAATTATCATTGTTCTGGGAATCTCCACTTGGCCAATGCCTTCCAGAAGAGTCCATATGTGTAAAACTTCAAATCCAAGTGCCCATCTAACACCTCTGAACTTGGGAACATGCCTTGCCCATTATTAGAAAGTCATTTATTGAGAAACTACCATCAGTTTCCCTATAAATTAAGCACTCATTCTAGTGCTAGGGAAGGGAGAAATTTGGTAAAGTTATGTTGTTGGATTCTCATTTAAGAGAGTGAAAGTATTGATATGCTATTGGTATGATGTTGGATGTGGTGAGGCTGGGATGAAACTGGAGCTGGTGGCAACAAATCGATCATTGGTTGTAACCTCCCCCTTCTACTCTTTAATAAAGATTGTTGTTTATTTTCCCATATGTATGTCTCTATTTCTTGTGCAATGGATTCTTGAATGATATATATATATATATATATATATATATATATATATCATATATAATCATTTTGATTGAGTAAGATAAGTATATATTTTTATATTACATGTTATTTGATGTTCTCTATTTGTGTTCGCTAGAATTGATCTGGCGATTTTAGTTGGATTGAGAGTGACGACAATAATGAAAGAAGGAGAAGGAGAAGTGATTGAACCAAAAGTAGGCTCTTTCACCATTCTGCATATCTGCTTTTTTTAAAGAAAGTGATATTAATTATTTTATCTGTTGTTCTAAGTGACTAGCACCACACTTAGGTAATCTGGTTTATCCGTATATCACAATTCCGCATAAAAAATTGGCGAATCCACTGGGGAGAAATATTATCATTCCTAGTGTTTTTTCCTCTGCTTATCCTCATCAGTAGCATCTACTTTCAGTTATTAGACACTTGAAATAAAAATTTTCATTATAAGTGTATTCTTCTGCTTGGTTTTTCAATCCCTATTGCGCCCAATGCACTTTTGGTCAAGACACAGTGCACTGCAGTGCACTATTTCCCACTTAGGGGTGATTTGCAACACACTATCTCCCCTTAGAGACTACGTTGGCCCCTTAACCAACCAAATTCCATCTAAATTTTTCATTTCTATCATTCTCAACCATTTTTTTGTTGTATTCTTAGTTGTCTGAGACCTCTTAGAGATCAGTAAACTTTCCTAATTCTTCCTCCTTTGAAAATTAAATTTGTTTAATGTCTCTTTAGTTTTTTTCTTTATCATTTGAAAATAAAATTCAAAGTATTTTATTTCTGCATTAGATCAATTTTTTTCGTAAAGGAAATTGTTTTTTCATTCGTCATTTCCTTTAGGAAAAAATTGTAGCTCCATTCTTAATTTTTTCCTAAAAGAGAAATTGTTGTTTTATTCCTCATTTCTCAAAGAAGAAAACACTTGTTTTATTGATTGATGCATATAGTTTCCTTTCTTGCATTCACATTAAGGGAGCTAAAAATAAAAACATGCATGTGCATATAGTGAATTGTGTGTGTTGCATAGGAATAAGTTAGGAAAGCTACATTTTATTTTGTGTTCTTTGTTGTTTGCTCTAAAAATGATTGCTCTTTCCCTTAGTAGCTAGGATTTTCATTGAAAAAACTAAATTGAAAAGTTTTCTTATCATTTAGTTTGCATTTTTAGGAATTTCCATCACGTCACACGGTGAACCTCAAAGACAAACTTTTAAACAAGATCGACATAAAATCTACATCAATTTACCTAAGAAAGCATTGGAACATTAACGATAACATTTAGAATGTCTAGTCTAGAGACGTGTTTTGGCGTCGTTAAACATAGCAGTTGTCGCTAACTTGTCTGCGATACATTCCGAGTGTGATACATCACTCCAAGTGCGTAATTATATCAGAGCTCATCCACGTACCTTCAGGTATATTTAAGAGGACAAATTTAGGTTTCTATCCATCCATAGGTAATCGAGTCGGCCACCTTGTAACTTGTGATACACTAAACACAACATTTTTGGAGATTACCTGCCCGTACTTCTTTTTGTGCCAGGAGGTATTCTGCATTTCACAATTACTTGATAAATCTTTTTCCTAGAATTATCCTTTTTTTTTCATAAAATTAATTAGCCATCGTGGATGAAGAACATCCCTTTCCCCATCGTTCGCGTAGAATAACGCTGAAACCACCTTTACCACTAGAAGCCATTTCTGGTCGGTGAAGGCAACATCGTTCTACTGAAACTAGTACTATCAGTACTTCTGGAATGACATCATCCTCACATATACTAGAGTCGTCTCGAGTTGTCTACAAATCCTAGTTCATCTACTATTGTCGATATGGAGTCCTCTCAGCTACCTGTGGTCATGATCCATCCCGACAGTGGGACCAAACCTCTCGAACCCGACGTTGTTCAACTGGAAGTTGATCAGGATCCTGTTGTTCTTTTACCAGAACATCTGAATCCCAAAGTCTAACAACCGAAAGTTGTTCCTGTATCAGTCGCCCCACATTCTATTGTAGCCAATGAGTCTCTCATTTCACACAGTAAACCTCCTGAAATATACTTCAGGCCTGATGGAAAAATCTTTCCACCTAGTTTGATTTCGATTGAATAAATTTCGCAAGAATAAACACCTTCGACTCCAACTAATTTTGGATCAGAGCTTTATCTTTACGAGACTTTTCCTTAATCAGCTCATACTACTTGCTTTTATCCTTTGTCTATTCAAGTTCCCATAGATATTGTATGGTATACACTGGGTTGTATAACCATGTCTAAGCCAACATCTTCGGCTATACCATCTATTCCTGTTGCAACAACACCTTCTCTTGCTACCACGTTGATGTTCAGAACATCACGAGAGTCACATTTATATGGTGGCCCTTCCATCCCACCTAGTTACCAATATTTATCTGGAACCTTCTTTGGTGCATTCTCAAACCCATGGACTTCACCAATTTCATCATCAGGTATTTTATCTGGTACATCTCTAATGAGTACTGAACGGCTTGATATTTTATATACATCATCAAGGCAATATAAAGCTGGTTCATCTGGGTATATTCCATTCAGTACACTTTCAATTGGACTCCCAGCATTTGGAGAACAATATTTTCCATCTTATTATACTCCTCATGCTGATGGGAAATGTATGGTCACCCATTTTGATAGTACTCTGTCATTATTTGGTCATCCTAATTTCAGAATGAATGTTTGTCATTGGCATCCCACTCTACCCATCCAACCAAAAACGATTGTACACTCATATCAACTGGTTTAACTTGTTGCACCCACATCTAATCCACTTGTTAATACATCTTTACCCCTGTTACAGGCTCCAACCATTGTACCTCAAACATCTCAGGTAGGTCCTTCAATATAATACCCTCAAGTATTGGGCCCTCAGACTCCAACTCTTTTGACTGGTTTACAGCAACCATCTGTATCTGAAATTATTTATTCACAAGTTGGATTACCATATTATGGGATGGCGCAGCAACAACCGGGTTATACCTATCCGCAATCGAATCCAAGCTATTCAAGTTTGGGTTATAACCTTGGTGGGAAGACCCCTTGGTAGCCACAAGCACAAATGCAACAACCCTCATTTCAACAATTAGTGTACCCAGGTTTTGGTCAACATAATCCTCAAGCATTTTCTTATCAAAACAACCCCTAGCTGGTTTCCAGCAATAAATTCCTTATGCCGGTGCTCAAAGGTTTGTTTCCCAAGCAATTCCATCATACCTTGGCTATGCTCAACCCAACTTAAATCGACAATTTCCCTTTGTTGAAACTTTAGGGTTACCAGATTTAAACTAGCTTACCAATGATCTAATCAATTATGCTCTTTGGTGGCTAGTGATACCTCATAAATTACCCTCGAATATTCCTAAGTTCAATAGAAACCTTAGGGAATACCTATCGATGCATGTTAGGACTTATCATTTGTGGTGTTCATCTAACTCCCTAAATGATGACTCTGTTTGACTACGTCTTTTCCAGCGTACGCTCACTGGTCCAACCGCAAAATGGTACATTGAGTTACCAAGAGCTTCATTTGATAATTTCACTACCCTAGCTACTATATTTTTTATCCACTTCCATTTACCCATACAATATGAAACTGGAACGGAACTCTTGACCAATTTCAAACAGACTAATACTACTCACATTTCTAATCATATTCATGAGTGGCGTCGTCGTCATAGAATGGTCAAGATATTTGTTCCTGATCAACTCCTTTCTGAGTGGTTCATGAAGTCCCTGTTACCATCTATAATTGAGGATGTGGCTAAGGGTGGCATCGTCACTGAAGAGCAGGTCATTGCTCATGCCCAGTACTTAGATTTGATTTATACTCAGTCTGGCACGCTCTATGAGAAAATTCCCAACACGCTGCGATCTAATTTTATTGTTCCTCCTCCATCTAAGGAATCTCATGTCAGTGACGGTATGATTGGTACTACAAGTACACATCACTCTACTACAGCTGATCCTACACATTCTTCTGAAATTCATGTCGTGTCATATGAAAAGGGAAAAAGTGACAAGCAACCCAGAAGTAAGTGTAGAAATTTGAATAACTGATATGTTATCCACCGAGAGTCTCCTGATCACACACTATTTTAACTTCATGCACAACACAGAATCTCTTCTACCATTGATCATTAATTGCGGAAATAAAAACAATCACATGCGCACATTAAAACCATAAACAATCACACATATGAAAATAGCATTTCATGGGAAAGCTTAAAGCTGAAAACCCCAAATATATATATATTATATGTCATAGAGATCATGTAAAAATCATTATACAAAGCTCCTCACAAGCTCTCAGCACAATCTCCAATTGCTACACACTAATCAAGCTATATCTAGAAAAACACATGCTCCAATCTCTGCCACCTGATACCCTGCCTCTACTGCGCAATCAATTTTGAAGAATGGCTCATAAATAAATTCAAACCACCTGGATTTTACTACGTAATCCTCATTGGCATCTCCAATCACTGGTTGTTGCAAATCATGCAACAGTATAGTCACAACTGATAGTCACACTGCTCTTTCACCTATCTCTCCACTGGTCTCCACTGAAACTTTCCATGCACTGAAGTTAACTGATGTATTCTTTAGTTGATTAATGAGTTTATAATTAGTGAATTAATTAATAATTAATTCATACCACTCTCACTAGTGTATCAATCAGTTAGACTAGATACAACTAGCTCAACTATGTTTAGCTTAGTTAAACTGAACACAACTCCATTAACTTCCTCAATCAACTCCACCAAACTCTCTCACATGAGTTCTAACTGAAGTATCCATGAAATAGCTCCACTTAACCCTTAGGAATAGCATAATTCCTTCTGTCAGCTCTTGTGCCACATTTTTGCACTTAACTGAATGCTCCAAGAGAATAAGATAATGTTTATAGTCCAAATATTATTAAGAGCTAATAATATTCGACATATCTATTTTTAAACTGGCAATCTAAAAATAGATTCCACCCAACATGTCTAAAAATAGAAGTCCATCTATTTTTTCCAACTTGACCAACCATCCACAAATAGCATCCTGCAACTCTTAGAATATGATCCACATGTCTAAAAATAGACATAGTCTAAAAATAGACTTTGCGCCAAAAATAGCCTGCGGGCCCACTTAGTGAAGGCGACTTATTTTCACTAAGCTCATCATCTTGTTGCAATCTCAACAATAAGAAAAAGGGGAAATCAAAGAAAAAGAAAACTTCTACCCCGCAGGAAAGATCATTTGATCAAAAAAATGGAAATTAGAAACCTTGTTACCCTTGCATAATATGTAATGAGGAGCACTTTGTTCGAGACTATCCTCACCATGCCGAAGTCTCAAAATTTATTAAGACCTCGCATGCATCCATTGTATTGACAGATAATTTCTGAATCCAGACACAAATTTGATTGCTACGGATTTAGCTTCTAGTTCACAAGTGCTTATGCTATCTTTTATGAAGCCAAAAACTAATGTTTTGGTGTCAACACATAATAAATATTATAGTAGTCAGGCTACTGATAAACCTAATATCTCAACCACGAATCTGTCTAAGGAATCTATTATGCCAACTACTATTCTTGAATTGAAAATAAAGCCATCAAAGGGAGTCGTTCATGAATCGGCATTCAATCCTCACGCCCGAGCTGCTCAAAGTTATAATATATTTGAATATTTGTCTCAATCCCCTTTAGCTATGTCGACGCTTCAGGTACTTCAAAATTGTCCCTCCAAGAAGCAGGAATTATTGTCGGCAATTGGTGGGATCAATCCAACAGATTCCAATCTTGTAGTCTTTAATCATATGGGCTATGTGCCGCAATTACCAGTAGAATTGGCATTCTCCATACAAGTAAATTTTCTCAATCACCTCATTCATCGTACTATTATTGATGAGGGATAATCTACATGCATTATCTCTCTAAACTGCTAGAAGTCACTTTTCTCGCCACGCCTATCTCAATTGCCTATGACACTGAAAGCTTTTGACGGATGTACATATAAGCCTTGCAGTATCATCAATAACCTGCATGTTGAACTAGGGGGGAAAATAGTAAATGTTTAAGTTGAGGTCATTGACAGACCCCTTGATTACAACATTTTACTCAGAAGGCCATGGGTATATGCTATGATTGTGATCGTCTCTACATATTTTAGAATGATCACCTTTCCACATAAAGGTGTTATCGCAGTCATCAATCAACTATCCTTATTTGCCTCCAGTTCCCAGGTAACTAGAAGTGTTCTGTTATTTCACGCACCTCAACTACCACTTTAGAACATTGGTGTAGGACTCTTAAAGGATTCTCCCCTCATGGGAGCCTTTGCGTTACCACCGCCTACAACATCGGTAGAAATTGCAAACATAGAAACATGCTACATGATATCTTCCACTCCATCTGGCTTAAGGAATATTACAGGCGATTCTAAAGTTGTTACGTTGGATGAATTTTTACCGCCCAACCCAATTGAGCTGGCATAGCAATCAATATACATGGCTTGGGTGGCGAATCATAAATCATCGATACCAGTCGTTTGGGTTGCTTGTTCATTATATTTTGGTACTCCATATGATCATTTTTCATCCACTTTCTTGACAAATGAGAATATTGTGGAATCCATGATGCCAAAAGGAGAACCATGGGAAGATCATCACCATCGTTCCATCTTCAGGATTATGAAGAAGATAATATTATTGAACTATATCACCCATCGATCAAAACCTTCTTTTTGAATTCTTTTCCCATTAATGCAATCGAATCCGAGCGAAATTCATCAAATATTGAAGAAACCATTTCTATCGATTTTTGGCCAAACCCGACATTCTAGAAAATATTCACGTCGGCGTGTCTTGTTCTCCATCAAAACTCAAAACATATTGCTCTCTCTTTCATGAATTTTGTGATGTATTTTCTTATTATTACGAGGAAATTCCAGGCATAGATACTAGTATCGTTGAACACACCATTAACATGTACCGTAATGTCAAACTGCTACGTCAATGCCTTCGTCCTGTTCATCCGAAGAAGGCCGCTGCCATTAAAGCAGAAGTTGAAAAACGTTTGTGTGCTGGTTTCATTTACCATGTTCCGCTAACTGATTAGGTTTCCAACATTCCTCTCATGAAGAAACAAGGGACAATCATAGTGTGCATCGATTATTGGAATGTCATTCTTTCTTGTCCAAAAGACAACTATCCTAATCCCTTTATCGACCATATTATTGGCGATTATGATGGATGTGAAATATTTTCATCCATGGATGGATTTTCTTGCTAAAATCAAATCAATATCCACCCAGAGGACCAATATAAGGTAGCACTCATTTTTCCCTAGGGCACCTTCTCTTATCAAAAAATCCCATTTTGTTTAAAGAACGTTGGGGAAACTTTTCAGAGAGAAATGGATTATGATTTCAATGACATCAAGCACATTGTTCAACCTTATATAGATGATTTAATGTCACATTCATGAAACCAGAGTGATCACCCGATGCATATGAGAGCTATCTTTCTACACTGCCGACATTGTAAAATATGCCTCAATCCACATAAATGTGTGTTTTGTAATTCTGGTCATGTGCTAGGATTCATTGTCTCAAAAGAAGGAATTCAAATCAACCCACTGAAGGTATAGGCCATTCTTGATTTGTCTGTGCCATCAAATTTACTTCAGTTATAGAAAATTCAGGGAAGGGCTAACTTCCTAAGGAGGTTAATACCCAACTACACTGAAATGGCTAAAATATTTACTCGACTCTTGAAAAATGGGATTGCCTTCCATTGGGATAAGCTTGTGCAAGCTTCTTTTGATGTTGTCAAGGATACACTTGTCCATGTGTCATTAATGTGTCCCCCAATTATCAGAGTGATTATTTCTTATATATCGCCACGAATGATATGACCATTGCTATGGTATTGGTCCAAGAAGAATATGGGATATAACATCTGATATATTATTTGAGTCGTGATCTCAATGATACGGAAGTGAAGTATTCATATGTCAAAAAGCTTTCCTTGGTGGTCGTTCAAGATGTCCAAATATTTGGCCACTATATCCTGTTCCGAAAGACCATTGTCATTTGGGATTGCAACCCCATGACTTAAATTCTGTCACGTCAATTTATGGGGGGAAAGTATTCAAAAATGGATTGTCATTTTAAAGGAATTTGATTTGGAATTCATCAAATCCAAGTCAAAGAAGTCTTCAGTTTTGGTTGAGCTTCTCTGCAGCCTTCCCTCTAATAGTAATGCTACTACATCGAAACCATATATTCATGATGAGTCTCTATTTCTGATCATATCATCTGATCCTTGGTATGGGTATTTTATCATTTATCTCCAGAACCAAAATTTTCAGCCTCATACCTCTCACTTTGAACATTGATGTATTCGATACCAAGTCAAATATTATCTAATCTTCGGTGATGTAGTTTATCATCGTGGTGTCGATACAATTTTGAGGAGGTTCCTTACTCATGAGGAGGCCGAAAAGGTTTTAAATTATTTTCATGTTGGGGCTTGTGGTGGAAACTAGTTTGGATATGCTACCACACAAAAGATACTCCTTGCCGATTACTTTTGGCCTACCATATTTTGCGACTGCATTCTTGCGGTCATAATTTTTCATGTGTGCTAGATATTTGATCGTAAATTCCACAAACCGCCAGCGCTGATGCATCCTGTTATTATTGCGGCACCATTTTCAAAATGGGGCATTGAATTTGTTATCACCCAAAAATTATAAAAGAAAAAACATCATTCTGTCATGTTTTTTTTTTCTCATGGTTTCAAAATGGGTTTATAAGTCATTTTAGGATTTGGTTAAGGGTAGTTTAGATTTTTTACAAGATCATAGGTCATCCTTAAGTTCAAATAAAGTATTTTTAAGGTCCATTCATTGTCAAATATCCATAATTTCCATTTGTGAGTCATTTTCTAAAGTCTCATGTCAAAGGTGGTCAATTATCCAAGAAACCTTACTTTTGTAGCGCCGCTAGGTCAAAAAAGTTGATTTGCGCTACGAAACCGCTGAAAGTTATGAAGCAAAAACTCTATTTTCTGGTTTTGAGCAGTGAACTTCCAAGGCATTTTATAAGCAACTTAAAACTAATTTTGGAAAAATGAAAGAGGTTTTTCTTCCTAGCAGACCTATCTACAAAAAACTCTCTCATTTTCTTAAAATTTATTAGGAGGTGGGACAAATTGATAAATTAAAATGCACTACAAAACTATTGTTACAAAACTGTCCTGTACATGACTGTTTAGCAGTCAACTTCAAGTTCAGTTTCTGGCCAAATCCAAAAGTATTTTAGAATTATTAAAGAGATTTGTCTTCATAACAGCCCCAAATACAATAAATTCTCTCATTTTTCTCACAAGTGTTATCATTTTGGAGATACAAGGCTTTCTTTGAAGCCCTATTTTTAGAAAATAGAGTTTTCCTATTTTACACATGTTTTTCAAAGGCAGTTTCTGGACAGCAGGAGATGTATTTCAAAAACCCAAGAGAGGTTTGTATTCAAGAAATAATATCCTACAAAAACCTCCCTCATTTTGCACAAACTACATCATAGATGAGGAAATATAAGCTCTGTCTGAAGACCTATTTTTCAGATAAGAACAAGAGAAATCTGCAAGAAGTTATGAAGTTATGAAGGCTAGAATGACTATGTTTTCAGTTCATATGGCTTTTGATATGATGAAATCAGTTTCATTTTTATTTTTTTCACATTTTCAAATTTTCATTTTAGAAAATTTTGGACAAAACTGCTCACTCAGCAATTTCGTAGCGCAGACAGTGTAAAAAGAGTGAAAAGCGCTACAAAACTACTGTAGCAGATTTTTTCACTCTTTATCATCACATTTTGAAGGGAAAAAGTTTGAATTATGATCTAAAATTTCTAAGGAGGATGTATTTATAGATAATGAAGACAATCCTTGAGGAAAGAAATCAAAATTGTGAAGAAACAAGGGTTAAAAAGTAGCACTACGAAAGGCACTACGAAACTGTGTTGTTTTTTTAGCACAATTTATTTTAGCTCATTTGAACAGTCTAATGATGGTTTTTGGACACTTGGAGCTTAGTGAGGATTCTTGCAGGTGTTATTTCAATTTCAAACAACAAAGGAACTTGAAATAATGAGTTCATGGTGTTCATAATGTTTCAAGATGTGCAAGGGACCCAATGCCTAGAAAACAGGAGACTATTCCTATTTTGGTGGAGGTTAGCATCATGGTCATGAAGAGTTGAAGTCTATCCTCTAGATTCGACTAGGTGTTAGTATACTCGGAAAATGATGTAAATTAATTAATATAAGGTGGTTATAGATGGTGTTTAAGAGTTTGAATCCTATTTGTAATAGGATTGTTTATTAGAATTGCAGTTGTCATTTTGTAATAAATACCATGTCATATGGTTAGGAAAGGTGTCAAAAAGTAGGAATTTGAGGTATCTAGAATAGGATAAGGTTATCTCATGTTGTAAATGTTCTATCAAAAGGCCAAGAATTCGAATTAGAAAAGGGTTGGACATTTTTAGTAAAAATACAGTGTTTATTGTAAGTGACTAGTTTTCAGCTTAATACAAAGTTTTCTACTTATCCAACTCAAGATTCATAAAGAGTTCTAGTGTGTTCTTGTTTTAATGTCATATTTTTATTATCCTATTGCAATGATGTTTTCTTATGTTACTCAGAATTCATCATTGATGCTCTGAATTCCTTTATAGACAAACTGACTGTGTGTTTTACAGTTTCACATGTGTCTCTCAGGACTAGAAATCTGATATGCCTTGACTTCCATGCTAAGTAGATTTTTTTTGTTGAGCAGTGGAAAAGGTATGAATTCACTATGTGTTTTCTCATTCTTTTACTTTAAACATAATTCTTTTTACCTTAACAAGATGATTTATTACAAGAATTATGGTAGAATTGTGAAGATTTATGTTTATTGTAAAATATGACTAAGAACTGCTTTTTATTGCTAAAAGAAGGAATTAGGCGAGGTGAAAAGATATATCAGAGACAAGGCTAAAGTAAATTCAACTGCTATTCCTCCAGCGTTGGACCAAATATTTCCAAAGACAAGGAAATCCGAACGCATCGCTAAGAAAAGGCAAGGGACAGCTCAGCTTCGGTCAAAGGAAATCAAGTGACAGCTAAAAGAAGGGAAGCGAATCCCTCAGGATCCTTTGATCTTGAGGGATCGCTGTTCAAACCTCATCGCATTCCTTGTCTTTTCCGTCGGAGTTTTTTATATAAGGAAACACCTTTAGTAATTGTGAGCGGAATATCCTTTGATTCAAAACATTTCTTTTGTAATATTACGTTTTATTGACTCTCGGGTTTAGAGAGCGATCTCTGTAATAATTTTATGTTCGATTAATACAAAGGCGCATTTCATTTCACCTTTTAAGCTATTAAGTAACCTAGCAGTGTTTCACTGGTGCTAAGGGCCCGGCCCTGGTGGAATTGCTCTATTGTTTTGATTTCTATCATTTGATTACTGTCATGTGATAATTGCATTTAGATTCATTACGATTACAGAGTTGTTTGATTGTTTTTGAATTGAGTTCTGGTTTTTTGTGTGCATTAATGAATTGAACTGCTATTCTATCTTAGCAAGGATCGTATTTACTATCTTATTCAGCTTGCTATCTCTTATAAAGCTTTGCCGTTCTATACTTAATTCTGGTTGCTGTTCCATTGGTTTATGGTTCATTCCAATTGACTATTTCATAGTGTTGGCTGTCGACAGGGTTGGATTTTAAGAATATTTGTTACATGATTGCGTTAAGTTTATATTTGTTGTTACATTGTTGTTCGTTGTTCAATTAATGTTTTCTGTTCATTTCTAATTCGTTAGGTTCAGATTTGCAGAGATATTGTTTACAGTTGTTATGAACACATAGGAATTACGAATTGTTGTTCCTTTCGATTTCTTGCTATTAGAAGAAGTTCTTCTTAGTTATTTTCATCAGCAAGTAGTTCAATATCGATTTCTCTTTTATTGATTGAAGAACGAGACTGTCAACTATAGAGAACATTGTTTAATGCTTCCAAGTTCCCAGATTGATTGCCTTGTCTTAGTGTGATTTCAGTTGCATCGATTTCTAAGGGAACGAGTTATTGTTACTGTATCCCTAATTGATGCTTTGTAGAGTGAGTAGTTAATATTTCAGAGTATTTCCATTCATGTTACTGTAATTAGATTTCTTTACAAGCATTCGTTTACTCTTGTATCTAGAATATTGTACTACATCTTTCATATCATTACTCTTAGCTAAATTGCAGCCTCAAACAGAGTACACTCTTGAAATAAAAAGTCACTCCCAGATTGATAATTAATGTAGGATAATTAGGTGTTTAAAAGATACCTTTTATGCCTCAAAATTTTGGCGCCGTTGCCGGGGAGAGTGTATGCCATTTCAAAGGAGTGATGCACAATTTATTTTCTTCTGCTCGCAAAGAATTGGGTATTAAAGACAGAAGGTAAGAACTTGCACACCAATAAAGGAACATACTTGCTCACAACCCTCTTCACAGCAGAATTAGGTAAACATCTTTATTTAGGTAGGAATGAAGGCTTGTTTTCTTGAATGAATAAACTAGCTAAACAAAACAAAATTCCTCCTAAACCAAAAAAACCTAAGGGACCAGTGACCCTTGGGCGAACAACTTTCTTTAACGAAATCCTTAAAAAGAATAAATCTCAGCCATCAGTAGGACCTAGGAGAGTTATCTCTAGACAACCTACTAGTTCCCTTCAGGCCCCAGAATCACCATCTGAAGCCTTTGCTGAGATACATAGTCAAATAGTGGGGATTGAGAAAGATTCCCAAGAAATTGAAAATCCCTACCTAATTTCCCCACAAGAAGGGAACTCTAGTAATCTCTGTGAAGGAGAAGGGGAAACAGGAGAAGCAGAAGAACCAAAATCTGCTCTTGAAATAGTCCAAACAGTGAGCAGCCTAGATAAGGGAAGTGTTGTTAAACTCATTCAAAACCAAGGACCTGAATCTCCTCAAACAGTAGGCCAGCAACAAATACTTATTGTTCCAGACTAGGGAAGTGTTGTCAAGGCCATTCCTACTCCTTCCAGTCTGCCTAGGAATTCCCTTGAGATCCTAGAAGGATATTGGCACGTCTTTGACCAAATGGCCCAGAACCAAAACCAGAACCAGCAAACCCCCCAACAAACCTCTACACTGCAATATCCTATAGTAGATACTGAAGTTAATGCACCTATGAAAGCCATTCCCCTTCAACATATTCCCACATTTCATGGCTTAACATTAGAAGATCTAGATGCATTTCTATTCGAATTTGATGTGTTATGCAGGGGATATGACTATACCATTGATCCCCAAAAATTAAAACTATTTCCTTCCACATTAAAAGGAGAAGCCTTACGATGTTTTATGGGGCTAGGTGGGGGTGTCATAACTGATTGGGATTAGATGAAAGCTGTGTTTTAAAGAAATATCAAGATTATTGTAGGTCTCGGGAACTAAAAGATGAAATATTCCAAATGACAGCAAAACCGAATGAAACCCTAGAAGAATATGTGGAACAGTTTCAATACAATCTTCAGAGATATCCTTATGCATCCTTACCCTTACCTGATAATGTGTTGAAAACTACATTAATTAGGGGAATGAAAGATCAATGGGTTGAAACATTAAATATTATGGGAAAAGGAGATATATATCAGGTAAGCTATGCTAACATCATTGATTTGTGTATTAGGAGTTCGAGGGGAAACACAAGGCTAAAATCAGTAGAACGTGACATGATTACAAGGGACAATAAGACCTCCAATGAAGGTGTAACTCGTGCAGAGATTGGCAACCTGCTGGAAGATTTTGAAATAGATAAACTAGGGACTCTAACAACGCAGTTCGACATTATGCAAGTTAAACAAAAGCAAGCAGGAGCAGAGAATTTTTTTTCATTATTTTGTCCTAGATACAGGAAGAAACAAAGCCACAAAAAGTGCCCACTAGATGTAATCAAAGTTTGCGCCATTTTCACGAAATATCACCCCACAGAAGGATGTCCCTCACTTCCTGGCCTAAAAGCAGTCTATAAGGAAGCAAAAGAAGAATCAGAAGCGGTATGCTTACTTAATCAGTGCTGAAAATGGTAGCCACGACAATCAGGTATGCCAACTGATCCATTTCCTTATTTTCAGCCTCCTCAATACAATGCTCAGAAATATAATGGAATGTGGCAAAATCAACCACCTTTCCCCAATTGGTCACAACAACCATTCCCTACATCATCATGGCCAAATCAAAAAAATCAAACTAATTGGAAAGATTTTCCTTTCTACCCACTGTTTTGGCAAAACAATGCTTATCCAACACAATGGTCCCCCTCCACTTCGCAAATTTAGGCCTGGCAGTCAAACTGGAAAAGACCTACAAATCAGCCAACTGGAAAAATTCCCCTCTCTCAACCTACACTGCCAGTCCCCTATACAAACCCCTAGATCAACTTAAGACCACAACTCCCAGCCTAGCCCAACCCAAACCCAAAAAATAGGCCAATTCAATCTGTCCAAATAATGGAACCACCAGAATTAGAAACTGAACTGAGGGAGTGTAATGACCTTCAATTGAGGTCTAGGCATATAGTAGAAACAGAGAGAGATAAAATTTTTCATGTTGAAGATCCATTACCTGTAGAACAAACGTTACAAAAAGAGAAGGTGGTTCAACAACAAAATCAACAACAAGCAACAACCTCTTCTCCACCATTCCCAGAATGATTAATCATACCTTGCCCATTAGAACATCCTGATTTTGATCTTTTGGGAGAATTAAAAAATTTGTGTATAAAAATCCCTCTCCTCCAAGCTATCCAAGACATCCCTATTTATGCAAAAAACATTAAGGAACTGTGTATAAAGAAGCCAAAGAGGAGGACACCCACCAACCCAACTGTTTAAATAGTCGGTACTCTATCCGACTTATTATCAAGAATGGAGACACCTGTAAAATATGAAGACCCAGGAAATCCTATAGTGACAGTACAAATCAATGGGCAATTGTTCCCAAATGCCTTAGTTGATTTGGGAGCTGCAATCAATATCTTAACAACCACCGCCTGTCAAAAACTTGGCATTAAATCATTTGAACCAACAACAACCTTATTAGAGTTGGCTAAACGATCGGTCGTCCAACCAGAGGGTACACTACAAGATGTAATGGTATATGTAGATTCCTGGGAATACCCTGCTGAATTCCTGGTTATCAACCCAAAGAACTGGCTAGATGGACACCCATTAATCCTAGGTAGACCTTGGTTGGCAACTGTTGATGCTTATATTGAATGCTGACAAGGCAACATGACAATAACAAGGGGAAACTATGTCAAGAATTTAGCTTTACATCCCCCAGCCCAACCAAGCCTATCAATAATCAAAACAAGAAAACAACATGTATCATATCTTATGGAAAATATGAGATCACCTCTAACTGTAGAAGATGCCCTTGATTTTAAATACCAAATAGAGGATGATATCATTAATAGTTTTATTAATAAACCACGAATCAGATCTCATCTACAATTTCACATGATCAAGGCAGCATTTGATAATAAAGAAGAAGAAGATCCTCTAAAAGACATCCCTGATCAAGTAATACCCACTACTTCTGTGTACAATAGTAATATTGTAGAAATTGGGCCGGGAAAAACTCTAAACATTTACAAAAATCTGACTGCTGAATAAGAAGAGAAGTTGGTCCAATTACTACGGAAATACAAAGAAGCCTTTGCATGGGATTACCTAGACATGAAGGGAATTGACCCCCAATTATGCAGACACCACATCTATACCAAAAAAGATGCGAGACCCATTCACCAACCCCAAAGAAGACTAAACCCTCACATTAAAGATATTGTGAAAGATGAATTACAAAAACTATTGGATGTCAAATTTCATTTACCCAATATCTGATAGCAAGTGGGTCTCTCCATTAGTAGTGGTACCAAAGAAGAACGAGAAGTGGAGAATATGTGTAGATTACCGAGAACTTAACAAGGAAACCTAGAAAGACCACTTTCCCCTTCCTTTCATTTACTAGGTATTAGACACATTGGCAGGAAAGAAATTATTTTCTTTCCTCGATGGCTTCAGTGGGTACAATCAAATCCAGATTGCCCCTGAAGACCAAGACAAAACTATTTTTTCCTATCCTCGGGGGACATTTTCTTACGGAGTCTTACCCTTTGGCTTATGCAATGCCCCTGCTACATTTCAAAGGGACATTCTCAGCAGCCTTTCAAATTTAATAAATGAAGGGCTCGAAGTATATATGGATGAATTCACACCTTACGAAGATGATTTTGAGCCAGCATTAGAAAATTTAGAAAAGGTGTTGCAAAGATGTATTGACACTAGGCTTTGTTTAAGCCATGAAAAGTGTCATATGATGATGACCGAAGGAGTTATCTTAGGGCACTATATTTCAGCAGCTGGAATTCAGGTGGATCCAGCTAAAATTCAGATAATTTTTTTAATACCCACACCCACCACACAAAAAGAGGTAGGTATCTTTCATGGATTTTATGGTTATTATAGGAGATTTATAGAACATTATTCTTGAATAGTTGCACCTTTATATGCACTAACAGGAAATGTTGATTTTATTTGGATAGATAAATGTGACAATGCCTTCAACGATCTGAAAACACTTGTATCAACAGCCCCAGTGCTGAGGGGCCCCAATTGGAATTTTCCATTCCAAATTTCATCTAATGCCTCAGACACAACAATTGGAGCAGTGCTTGGGCAGGAGGAAGATAAAAAACCATATGCAATCTATTATATCAGCAAGAATATATCTCCCGTTGAACTAAATTATACTGTGACTGAGAAGGAATTTTTAGTTGTAGTACATGCTGTAAATAAGTTTAGACATTATTTAACTGGGTATCCTGTAGTACTATATACTGATCACTCTGCCATTAAATTTTTAGCAAATAAACCTGTTACAAATGGAAGAGTAACAATATGGTTGATTTTATTGCAGGAATTCGACATTACAATTAAAGATCAACCTAGAAAAGAGAACCTTGTAGCTGATTTTCTGTCAAGAATGCCAAAGCCAACAGATGTAGAAGCAGTTGAATACTACTTCCTAGATGAACATTTGTTCGCTGTTTTAGAACCCTATGGTATGCCGATATAGAAAATTATTTGGCAATAGGTAAATTACCTAAACATCTAACCCTTAATGAAAGAAAGCAGATAATACAGCGTAGCACCCGATTATCTTGGATTGGCGGTACCTGTTTCATACAGGGTCAGATATGAAGATTAGGAGATGTGTCTGAGAGGATGAGGTATTTGATATTTTGAAAGCATGCCATGACGGGTCATGTGGCGGAAATTTTGTAGATCATATAACTGCCCATAAGGTTTTACGGGCAGGCTATTATTGGCCTACCATTTTTAAAGATGCCAAAAAATTTGTGCAGGCCTGTGATAGCTTCCAAAGGGCAGGTCGCCCTGGGCAGTCTGACGAAATGCCTTTGAACCCTCAACTAGTAATTGAACCATTTGAATGTTGGGCACTTGATTTTGTTGGCCCTATTAGCCCCCCATCAAACCAAAAAACATATATCCTAGTTTCAACTGAGTATGTCACTAAATGAGTTGAAGCAGAAACACTTTCAAAAGCTACAAAGGACTCTATAATACAATTTATTTTCCAAATCTTTGTGTGATATGGCCTCCCGAGAGACATAATCACATATGGAAGACTGCAGTTTGTAGGTAATAAACTAGTTGAAACATTACAGAATTACCACATTTAGCACAAGATTACAACCCCATACCACCCACAGGAAAACGACCAAGTAGAGAGCACGAATAAAGTGATCGAATCCATATTGACAAAAACTGTTGCCTCACATAGACATGACTGGGCCTACAGATTGATAGAAGCATTGTGGGCATACCGAACAACATGGAGAGCCACTACAGGATATTCACCATATCAATTGGTATCTGGAAAAGAGCCCATATTTCCAATAGAGTTTGAAATTCAGACACTAAGAACAACCCAAAGGTGGGTCTAGATTTAAATGAAGCCGAGGCCAAAAGACTGCAGCAAATTAATGAGTTAGATGAAATTAGGATCTCTTCTCTTCAGCACACCACGTTAATTCAACAACATAGAGCAAAATGGCATGACACGCTTATCAAAGAAAATATCTTCCATGAAGGAGACTGGGCACTCCTATATGATTCTAGGTTTCAGGATTTTCCAGGGAAACTCCAGACACGATGGCTTGGACCTTACGAGATACAAAAAAATGCATGATAATGGCACCATTACATTAACCACCATTGATGGATCTGGACATTCCTTCAAAATAAATGGTCATCGAGTACGATTGTATCATAAACATCTTACTCGATAATCCTTCTACCAACAATTACGGGAATATTCTACCATGAAAATTTTGGCTGAAGGGGATAACTCCTCCTCGGCACCCATTCATTGAATCATTTCTTTCCTTTGAAATTTTTACATAAATATTGTTCATTTATTTTGTTTGTTTTTTTTATGGAATTCTGTTTTTTTCAAACTCTGTTTATTTCGCTTATTTTGAGTTTTTGTTGTTCCTTTCGACAGGAACGATGGCTTTTCTGAGAGTGTTTTCGCTGTTCCTTTTGAAAGGAACAACAGTTGTGCTATTTATTTTCGCTGTTTCACAGATTGTTTTGATGTTCCTTTCGAAAGGAATAACAATTTCGCAGATTATTTTTGTTGTTCCTTTCCAAAGGAACAACATTTCCACAGATTGTTTCTGTTATTCCTTTCTAAAGGAACAACACCTTTTGAGTGGATTATTTTTTTGTTTTAGACCAACATTTTGAGGATTTCTGATGACTCTTCTAAAGGAAAACATATTATTTATACAACATCATACAAATTAAAGCTTACTGGAATCAACAAATCAAAAGAAATTGTCATTTTTTAAGAAATTATTTGGTAATGATAAGAAAAAGGAAAAAGGACATAATCAATAACATGAAATTGCTATCTTACTATCACTAGAATTAATATGATCGATTATCCTTATCATGTTGGTTCTTCTCCAAATCTTTATAACTTTCTTTGATTTTTACTTATGGAGTAGGAATAAGGGCATATTATTTTCTATTGAGATGTCTAGACTTCTTCCACCATCCCTACTCTTAAGGAGTGTTGAGCCATCCTTAATATATAAGTAGGAAAGTGCTATATGAAAGAGAAGAAAAAATATTTATATATTTCACTAATAATTTTATGATATGGCAGATGGAGGATAGGGGGTCTCATCAAGAGCCAGCCTACCATGATCATAAGGAAGCAAGTGAAGTGGCATTCCCATCATGGCCACCACACCAGGGATATGGTCCAATGGACAATTGAAAGAAAAAAATTAAAAATTCCTTGGAAGAGGAGGTCTCATCACGAGCCGGCCTGCCCACTTTTCACTTCTTCCCAGTGAATGGCATTATGATTCATCTGGTCCCAAGCCAGCACAATGGCCTCCGTTATGACATTTAACAACACTTCCTAGGCATAAATAAAGGACAATGGTTCCAAGGGTGTGAAAGCAACTTTGTCAAGGTTATGGACACCTGTGGGCAACAGAGCTCTGCTGATGGTATTGGAGTCACATTTGTACACATCAATAGTAATATTAAACCCTTTTTTCCTATATCTCTATCTAAATATCAAATGAAAGTATGAATTCTAAACCCTTGATTTCGAACCTATTATACATGAAAATCATCATAAATTGATCACATTAGTTTGAGTGGGTAATAAACTAATTTGTACTTATGTTCATCTTAGTTGTCCCTTCTCCTTATCTTTAAATCATTACAAACGTTTCTATATCTATTTACGATTTAATCACACGCATCGATTTCAGAAAATGAAATAATTTGATTGATTGTATCATAGGTATGCCTGTTTTTTCCTGCTGTACAACTGCTGTGAAGTACTTTCCTCTCTTATTTGATGGTCAAGGACGACCTATCAACATCTAGGGGGGCGTGGATGCCTCTTAATCACTGCATGCAGATCAAATCCCTATATTTTTTAACCTGTATGTGAATCAAATCCCTACATTCTAGGGAATAAAAAAAACTTAACGATATTATTCCAATTCACCGTATTGTGTTGTTTCATTACATCACTGTGTGTTTGGAAAGAAGTAACAGTGTGCAGAGAAGATGGGAGGGTGACCAATTTGTAGTGAGCCACAAGTGCTAGTTGTTTTTGATGCTGCACGAGAGATTCTGGAAAAATTGGGATGGATTACATACTTCACGAGGCTACAACAACCCCATGAAATAGTGGCTACCGAGTTTTTGCAGAATTTGCAGGAAGGATACTCCATGGTTAGAGTAAGATAGATAGCTGTAACAAATGAAATAATTGCAGAGGTGTCTGGTCTACCAGCGCAAGGAACCATATGGACTCAGAATAAGGTCAAGCTTCAAGAAGCCATGAATATTTTCCAGGATGATAGATAGACATTGGTCATCAAAGGCAAAGGAGTTCAGCTAGCATCATTGGGAGAACCATGGATGGAATTGGCCAAGATATTGCAGGCCTATATAACATGCGATGGAAGGAAAGGTGTGGTAAGACCTCGCCACCTTAAGTTATTGGCAATATTAAAGTAGAAATGTACTGTAAATTTTCCTGCATTTTTAAATTCCTTACTGCATGATGTTGCCCGTAGCATAAGAAAATCTCGGCACACAGACATGATGGTAAGCCACCATTGCCTAATCAGATTAATAGTGAGTCGTAGTCTCACCCAGTAACAGACCAGTTGGGAAGATTTGATATTTTTGATTGATGGAGGATTAGCCTTACCTACCCAAAAATGAAAGAGAATGGCTAGCTTAGCAGCTAAGCCATCAAATCGTAGACATTCCTTCCATTCAAAAAGAAGTAGGGGAATGATAGAGGGCCTTCCGGGTAGCAGTAGCTAGCCCTTGGAATTTCCCAGCTCAGAGGATGAACAACCTCCACAATTGGAAGGAGGGAGTCCTCGTACTGATGAGGAAGAAGAAATGAGCCACCACACCAATGGTGAGAAACAAATAGTGCAGAAGAAGGAAATAATGAAGAAGAGGAAATTGTAGGAGAAATTTTCTACTTTGATGAGGAGTAAGGTAGCTACCATACCTGAGAGGAGGATGAAGATAATCACAGCAGTGAAAGAGAAGGAACAGAGCCTCCCAAAAACACTACTGCAAGTTCACCACGAAGCCCTTTGCAAGAAGACAAATTGTCCCAAATTCTGGCCAACATGAGTGACTATGTGCAGCCTCATAGCCCTTTGGACCATAATATTGATATCAACCAATTTCAGAAGCACTTTGTTGTAAAAAAAGAAACGGCTGAAGAAATTTCGGATGAAACAGAAAACCCTAACGAAATGATAGAATTAGCCGGGGTTGCTTCCCATAAGAAGTATGAACAAGAAAAGGAGAAAACTGAAGCAATATCCCAACCTGAAAATTCTCAGGGGATTGCAGAGTCAATTGAGGGTATAACTCATGTCGAATTCAGCCGAGGGCATATGAACATTGAGGAAGAACCCCAAGAAAAAAACAAAGAATCGAGCCCAACTGAAGGCACGGCTGATGAGGACCAAAACCCCATTGAGCAAGTAAGTCCAGAAAAAGGAACAATCATTCCATTAAGAAAAAGGAAGAAAGTAACTGAGATTGAAAAATTTAGGAGGGAAAGAATGAAGCTTGAAAGACTTGTGGAACAACTCAGACAAACCATTAGAGTTCTTATAATGAAACAAATGCCCAAACGAACCCCAAAGAGAAGAAGCATAGTCACCAAGCGAGCCTCGAAAAAGAGGAAAGTGGCCACTAAAATGAACCCCCAAGTTACAGAAACTATGGCTGAGCCTAATCATGGAGATATGGAACAATAGGAAGTGGTTCCAGAGGGAGCCACTTCAAGAAAAAGTATGAAAGCTAGTAGTTAGAATAATTTTAGTGACCCTACATTAGCTAGACTCCAAGAGGAGTTGGCATAGGCTCGACTGGAAAGGGAAAAACTAGAAGAAGACATTGTCCCTAGGAGGAAATATCAAGAGTTGCAGTAGTAGATGAAGATCATCCATGAAGCAGAGGCTAAAGCCCATGAGAAGTGTCGAAAGGCATAGGAAAAGGCTGAAAAGGTAATGAATCAATTAAAATTAGCCCATAATCAAATGGACACTCTCTACTCATTATACACAGATTTTTTAGCTTGTAGATGCCCTGCCAAGAATTATGCTTTATTTTTATTAGAAATATATTTACAGCTAAATATTAAGGCAGTTAGGGTAGGAAAATATATCGAGTTAAAAACTATAGATGATTTTGTAACATGTTGCAAACTCTATGGGGTAAAGGTACAGCACCTCCTATGTGAGTTTTATTTACATAATCTCATATTGGAAAATGATAGTCAGACAAATCCTAGCCCTTTTTTGGGTGACATCCAATACCAGGTGTTTATTTCCTTTGTTGTTAATCAGTTAAAATGGCTTAAAGCCTATAATTTTTTTCAAAGGCAGGAAAATGAACTAGATTTGTGGGTTAGGAGTGAACCTAAGCACCCGTTACAATTATGGGCTAGGAAAAATAATTTGATGAAAAGGGAAGGCGTTATCCAAGCATTTGGGTCTGTCCATAAATCAATTGTCTTGAATGGGATAGACTATTTCCTATCTATTAGAAACCTAGTTTACATAACAGCTAAGGTCCGATGGGGAATTTCCAATTGGAATGTTCAAAATAGAGAACAATTTAACTATAAAAACTTTGGATTAACTGTAGACCGCTTGGTTTCATACAACAACCTCATTTTAAGGGAAGGACCATTCTGGCTAGGGTGTAGGTTTCGAAGCCCCATTGCATGGTATCCTGCTACGGATTACAAAGCCATTTATGAGATACCCGAAGGACAGACAGGGAATGTCTTTGAAGCATTAGCTGCAATGCATGGTTTTAGGCCTTTTGATGAAAAAAAATGTCCAGCTTATTCTTTAACTGATCTGCATGTGAGCTATAGTTTTCCTGAGGACATGGAAAAGGGCAAGCAGGGGGGTATGTTGAGCAATGGAAAGGGTATGAATTCAATATGTTTTTTCTCATTATTTTACTTTAAACATAATTCTTTTTCCCTTAGAAAGATGATTTATTACAAGAATTATGGTAGAATTGTGAAGATTTATGTTTATTGTAAAATATGACTAAGAACTGCTTTTTATTTCTAAAAATAGGAATTAGGCGAGGTGAACAGCTATATCAGAGGTGAGGCTAAAGTAAATGCAACTGTTGTTCCTCCAATGTTGGACCAAATCCTACCAAAGACAAGGAAATCTGAATGCATCACTAAGAAAAGGCAGGGGACAGCTCGGCTTCGGTCAAAGGAAATAAAGTGACAGCTAAAAGAAGGGAAGCAAATCCCTCAGTATCCTTCGATCCTGAGGGATCGTTGTTCAAACCTCATCGCATTCCTTGTCTTGTCCATTGGAGTTTGTTATATAAGGCAATGCCTTTAGTGATTGTGAGGGGAAGATCCTTTGATTCAAAACATTTATTTTGTAATATTACGTTTTATTGACTCTTGGGTTTAGAGAGTGATCTATGTAATACTTTTATGTTCGATTAATACAAAGGCACGTTTCATTTCACCTTTTAAGCTCTGAAGTAACCCAACAGTGTTTCACTAGTGCTAAGGGCCCGACCCTGGTGGAATTGCTCTGCTATTTGTATTTCTATCCTTTGATTACTGTCATGTGATAATTGCATTTAGATTCATTACAATTACAGAGTTGTTTGATTGTTGTTGAATTGAGTTTTGGTTTGCTATGTGCATTAATGAATTGCACTACTATTCTATCTTAGCAAGGATCGTATTTACTGTCTTATTCATCTTGCTATCTCTTATAAAGCTTTGCCGTTCTATACTTAATTCTGGTTGCTTTTCCATTGGTTTATGGTTCATTTTGATTGACTATTTCATAGTGTTGGCTGTCGACAAGGTTGGAGTTTAAGAATATTTGTTACCTGATTGTGTTTATATTTGTTGTTCCATTGTTGTTCACTGTTCAATTACTGTTTGCTGTTAATTTCTAATTCGTTAGGTTCAGATTTGCAGAGAGATTGTTTACAATTGTTATGAACACATAGGAATTATGAATTGTTTTTCCTTTCCAATTCTTGCTATTAGAAGAATTTCTTCTTAGTTATTTTCATCAGCAAGTAGTTCAATATCGATTTCTCTTTGATTGATTTAAGAACGAGAGTGTCAACTTGTTAGCTCCCTGTAATCAACAAGATTGGAAAAATTCCGACTACAAGGAGAAACACTATTTCAACCACTTTGGGATTCTAGGATCTAGCCCTCCTGAATTCGGAGAGGGATCTCTCCAATAAGTGTAAATATGGATTTATCTTTAAGGTTTTGGGTAATGATATTGGGCTAGTTATGAAGTCCGAGGGCTTGTTTGTTTTGGATGGTTGAGCATGATTATTATTTGAGTGGAGAGTCCTAAATGGAAAGAGTTTCAAAGGTGTGAAGCTGCAAGAAAATAGAACAAGCTTTGGCTAAAAAGATGGATGTAATGCTGGTTTTAGTCCATTGGGCTATGGAGTCATAATAGGGTTTAATTGAAATAACCAGGTTCAAGAGTGGTCCATGGGGCAAGTCATCTAGATGTCTAAGGATCTCTTTAAAGTTGATTTTATGGAATTAAATGATACAACAAGAAGGGGAATTAAACAAATGAAGAAAAAAGAGCAGCCCAAGATCTAGTAAGTACTTTGAAACTAGCCAGCTTTTGACATACACTTAAGAAAGACATAAAATTAATCCAAGATTTGGTAAGTACTTTGAAACTAGCCATATTTTGATACACTTTCAATAGAAAAACATTTAAAACACAAAGGGAAAAACAAATGATAACGTAGAATGGTCTAAGATCTAGTAAGTACTTTGAAACTAGCCAGCTTTCAACACATCCTTAGGGAAACTTTCAAATAGTATTTGGGGATAAAACTAGGATAGGGCTCACCATAACTTCCTTAGTTCATCTCTACTTAACATAAATTGAAAATAACATTCAAGAATAACAATTAGCTAAGACAGTAGGACGAGGGAAGGTTAGCATTCCTAACTGCTCAAACTAAATTAAATCATTCCTAAACAACACAATTTGGAAGAAAAAATTTAGATAAAGCTTATCAGTCAGAGAAGAGTACTGATATACAGTAAATACTAAATCTATGCTTGATGTTCTTTATAAGAGAAGATGAACAAAGTGGAAACGGAAATAAAATAACGATTTACAATAAGAAAAACATCACCATCGACATATACCAGGATCCCATAAATCATCTTGTATTAATGCTTCAAACTAGTTACAACTTTAAGTCTAGTGTTTCGGTTCAACAATCATCTTCACTTCTCAGCCTAACTATTCTATCACAAGCAGAGCTTCAAGAGCCTTTGAACACTATTTACAAGTAGAAGTTTCAAGCTCAAGTGTATTTCAAATTTTTGCAACCAACATTTTCTCATCTTCTACAGAAGTATTTATAGAAGGAATGAGGAGGTGGGATCTGATAAAAGATCTCCCAGGTCAATTAATACAGATTTAAGACTTCTCGGCCTTTGAGGGGCTCGATGGAGAAGTTTACAGATGTTTTGTCTGTATTAATGTTTTACATTTAAGATTTAAGCTCGATGGGAGCTTTTGTTGACTTTAAGGATTTTTATTAGTTCTGCAATAACTCTGCTGATATTTTTACATTAAGTTCATTTGATAGAATTAACTATTCGGCTGCGCTAAGGCAAATATGTTCTTTTCGGATCATAACTCGGCCTCTGTTGAATTCTTTGAGGCTATAGGTGGCATTGGGTACTAAGAGGAATCAATTGGCCTCTGTTGTGGCAGTGGAGGCCTTTCTATCTGATAGATTTTTTTGATTTGTCTTTAATTATGCTTTAATTTAATGGATTAGGCTTTTGATAATCAATCTTAGCCGTAATCCATTAAACTATGGAATTCATCTTCAATCTTCAGTTTTGCTGTGGTAGGTCTTTGACACTGATACTCTTTTGATTTGATTTAATTATACTGTGTCTTGTTGATGTGCAGGGCCGCACAGGGCTCATATGGCATCAATGCCCATGAAGCATTGACGAAACGTGGATTCGAACCCTATGGAATGATCTTTCTGTAAACACAAAGGCATGGGGGATCGTCATCCCCAACCTTTGATTTTCCTTTAATATAATGGAAAAACCATGGAAACCTGCATAAAACAATAAACATTAATAAATCATGCGTTTAGGTGGTAAAACTGCTTAGGAGGTTGTCGTTAGGAGCGTGGTAGTTGGATGGCAGCATCCAATGGTGGAGATTTGCATGCGAAGGTCAAAAGGAAAATGGTGGGAAGAAATAAGTCAGATCCGTCGATCTGCAAATATTGAAGGTTGGGAGCAATCGGGAGAAAACATAATGTAAATGGTCAGATTATGGAAATTGCGGAAATATAATGAGATAAGGTTAAAAACCTTTGGCGGAGGAAAAAATGAATTAAACATCAAAATGGGTTTCAGGAGGACCATGAGTTTTCGGATGAGATTGGCTCATAAGGATCAACGGTTGAGGAGATGCATGATGAATCACAATGGAAAAGAGGGAAAGCGGTTTCTGGGGGTAAAACAACTTATATCGCGTGATTTTTAGGAATTAACCATCGTGCTTAAAGTTACGCGAAAGTGCACTTGAACTGTCAGATCTGGGGTCTCAGACCTAATGGCGGAGAGCGAGCGTGAATTTGGAAAGATGCGCGGGCGGAAGTGGGATGGGCGGTTTTATTATGGATCGTTCGATCAAGAGATCAACAGTAGAGATCAAATCTGAGAGGAGGCAGGACCCACAGGGGTTGGGCTCGATGGGGTTAATATGAGCCGTTGGATGTGAGGATCAACGGTGGAGATTGCATCTAAGGAATAGAAAAAATAACACAAAGGAGGAGAATGGGTTGATGAGGGCCGTTGATCTGCAAAGATCAATGGCTGTGATTGGCTGAGAAACATTATGAGCGGGGCTGCATGTTTTTAAACCAAAGGCAGGAAGTGTAATTTCGACCATCCAATCTGGACACATGGATGGTCCAGATGCAATCAGAGGCATGTGATCGGTGGGGGAAAGGACTTGTATGGTGCCAATGCGAATGAGCATTGGCCGTCCATCTGCAGATCAAATCGACGGTGGGGAGTGAATTGGAGGGGTTTGAAGGTGGAGGAAAAGTTCACGATCAGAGCAAATGAGGGCCGTCAGATCATAAATATGGTGGATGGATCCAATGGTGGAGGATTGATCAGGGGTAGTCAATCAGAAGGGGGAACAAATTCAACCTTCGAAAACTTGTGATGCGATGTTGCGCGGGCCATTTGATCAACTTAAGATCAACAGTAGATATTGTTCTCAAGTATGGTACCAGCAGAAACCCTTTAAAACATATGAAAACTGAAAATGAATGAAATACAAAGGTTTAATGGTTCAGGGCGAGACATATATATATATATATATATATATATATATATATATATGAAGTGGTCTGGTGCCCGAGTGTGGGGCCATTGGTTTATATGAAAGGCAATAGGCCCAGGGCTTATATGTACAAGGGCCAATCACATCGAAACTTTGGATCAGGCCTTTGGACTTTTCAATCTAACCATTTAGAACTTTGTAATGCGATTAGCGCTTTGGGACTTTTAACTCTTGGTCCCGGGCACAAGTTATATGGAGTAAAGCGGAGAGCATGGTTTATGTAAATGGGGTTTAATCACATCAGAACTTTGATGCGGGGCTTTTCAATCTACCCATTTACATTAAAAACATTGCTCCGGCGGGTTTTAGACCAAATCTTAGGAAAAAGGGTTTATTGAATTTACAAAGGAAAAAGGAAATCAGGAATGGATTTATACAGTGTTTAAGCACCTGATTGTGGGCACAAGGGTTATATGAGGCAATAATAAGATCGGGAGTTATAAAACAAGGGGCTAATCACATCGGAGGCTCTGCCATAAGAAATAGAGTTGCACGCCCGGATTTTTCCGATGCGATAAGTGCCGAAAGGATTAGCGCTTGGTTCCAGCACCAAGGCATATGGTGGGGAAGTGGTTAGGACTTAGCCCAAAGGGGCTTAAACCCTTAGTGAAGAAACTTATTTTTTATGAAATTTTCAGAGTTTTTTGATGGATTTGGGGGTTTCTACAGAGTTTTAAAAGGAGTTTTAAACTCTGTAAGGTGGATTTTATGAAGGGGGAAATGGAAAAAAGGGAAAATAGAGGAAGTTTATGAGGAAAAGAGGAGGAAAAATGAAGGTTAGTTTTGAGGTGGAGGGAAGGGGAAAATGGCTTTTGCAGCAGTCTTTTCTCTTATGGAATTAGCAAAATTTCTGATTTTTAAATAGAAACAACAGTGAAGATTGAAACAAGGGCATGATGTCCCCATGAGTCTTCAAGAGATAATACTTTTAGCAATAAAACCGGTTTCTTGAAGGCTCCAAAAATGTTTTAGCCACCATTTGATATGACAAATTTTATAGGTGGCTAACAGTGGCTTCTCTTGGGGATGGTGCCTTCTTGAAGGCATCAAGAACTTCAGACTTGCATTCTCCTGGAGGCTGATCAGTGCCTTATCCACTGGGTTTCCTTCCTTTACTTGGACGTTCTTCTTTTGCTCTGGAAAATGTTAGCAACCATGAAAAAACAATGGATCTTCATCAACACAAGCTTTCTACCTACCCAATCCTACTGATCTAACATTTTTTCTTCTTTAGAGTGCACTTGGATTGGAAAACTCTTTTCAAAACATTTTATTCTTTTGAAAGAATAAAACTAATCTAATGAAATCAGATTAAACAGTTGATTCTATATGCTTCTCTACCTAATCTACCAATCTGTTAGGATTAAACAATCTAACAGATTTTATTCTCTAATTTCTAAAACAAAAATTTAAAAGCACACAAGTCAAGATTGAACAATCTAACTTGATGTTGATCTATGGCATAAAAAACAAGTTGCACATAGATATTATTTTGCATAAAATTAAATCAAAATGGAAGGCTTGAGATCTGAAAGTTAAAAGCACTTCCTTCATCTTTTTTCAGCTCTGTTCTTGCTTCTGTTTGAGATGTTTTTCCTTGTTCTCTGGTTCATATTTTGAGCTGATTAGAACCAGTTTTTACCTCTGTTCTTGACTCAAGAAATGAACAGATTTGAGTCATTCTTCTTTTGAAAGGTTAGGTTCAGATTTTGAGCATGTTTGAACCTTTAATTTCTAACCTAATCTATCTACTGATAAGCCAAGATTAAACTGTTTGGAAAATCGAATTCACTAATCCTATCAGCAGTCAATTGAAAACTAATTAGTCAAGATTAGGCTGTATGACTAATTAGGAGTGTGTTTTCAAAAGTGGCATTTAAGCTTGCACACTTTCAGATTTGTTTCTTTTTTTTGGTATGGAGCTGTACCTTTATTGTTTTTACAATCTGCCCTCTTTTCTTTCTTTCACTGTTTTTGTATTTTGATTTTTCTAAATTTGAATGCGATGGTGAATGAAATATTTATAATGGAAAAAATATAAAAAGGCTTTCAGAACATAATAGGATCAAGAGAATTAATGTTTAAGCATCCTGCCATTCACATGACCCCCAAACAATTCTGCTCCATTCAACTCTTGTAAGAAAAAGGCATTATTACCAGCAGCTGAATGAATGAAGTAAGGACCAAGCCATAAATTATCAAATTTTCCATGCTTGCCCTTGTCTTCTCTCCTTGAGTCCCACTTTACAACTTTGTCCCCAACATTAAAATTGCTAGCCTTTGTTCTTCTGTCAAAAAACGTTTTAATGTTGTCCTGCTTCTACAATGCTTTGTTATAAACCTCCTGTCTATTTTGCTGAACATGAATGGTCTGATTTATTCTTCTAATCATGTCATTATCTTCAATTTGGATCTCTTGAATCAAATTCATAACTGGCACACCAAGGCTGGTAGAAAAAATTGCATCTGTACCATACACAAGCTGGTAGGGTGACATGCCAATAGATTTCTTCAAATTCAATCTGTCAGCCCAAAGTGCATACACAAGCTTTGTGTGCCAAGACTTCTTGTTGTCCTCCAACAAATTCTTGATTATGCTCACTAAACTCTTGTTTGAGGATTCTGCAAGTCCATTACCCTGAGGGTAATAGGCCGTAGAATGCCCCAATGTTATCTGATATTTGTGACAGAATTCAACCATCTTCTTTGATCCAAATGCTGCTGCATTATCAGTGATGATCTTAGTAGGACAACCAAATCTAGAGAGAATATTACTCTCCATGAATTTTATAATGACAGAGTCATTGGCTTGCCTACAAGGGATGGCTTCTATCCATTTAGTGAAGTAGTTTTTGGAAATGAGAATCCATCTATGATGAGCAGAGGATGGTGGATGGATTTATCCTATGAAGTAAAGTCCCCACTGTTGAAAAGGGGCTTCAACAGTGATTGGATGCAGAGGTAAGGGTAGTAGCTTCCTTTTGCCTTCAAAAAGTTGACATTTATGATAGGAAATTATCATCTTATGTACATCAAGAAAGAGAGTAGGCCAATAATAACCATCCCTCAAGATTTTGTTGGTCGTTGTCTTCCAGTATAGGTGGCCTCCACACTCTCCTTCATGGAAATCGTACTTAACCTTCTCTACATCATACTCAGGCAAAAATTTAAGTAATATACCACTTGCATTTTTCCAATAAAGACATTTATCTATAATGCAATAGTTTACAACTTTTAATTTTAAAAACCTTGCCTTTGTTTTTGTCAAACCATGAGGTGTATTCAAATTAATAAAAACATAAAGAATATCAGCATACCAAGAGGAATTCATAAAATGGTCTTCAGCAATGGGAGTTGAACTTTCCTCTTGTTCATCCAAAGCATTTATCATATTAATATCAATAACTTCAAAATTTTATTTGGCCATCAACCTAGCTAGACCTTGGCCTTTGATGAGTTTAGTGGGCTTTATCTCTAAATCATACTAAAAAATAACAAAAATCTACTTACCTCTCTTACCATCTGGGTCCTGTGTTAGAATGTCTTTCACAACTAAATTTGGGACAAAGGCAATGATATGGGAGTGCAAGATGTATACCCTGAAGTCTTTCAAAGCTTTAACCAAAGCAAAAGCTTGCTTTTCCATAATGTTATACTTCAAAGGAGCATCCCTCAGTGCCTTGCTAAAAAATGCAATAGGCTGATCTTGTCCTTGTGGATTTTTCTGTAAAGGGACAACATCTATGGTATGTTTTGATGCAAATGAAAAAATATAAAAATATTTTGAAAAATTAGGACTTATTAGAACCGGTGTTTTGGTTAAAGCTTGTTTCACCAGTTCAAATGACTTCTTTTCTTCCAAGGTCCATTTTACCCCTTGCTCCTTCTTCAACATGTTTGTTATATTCCTAAGGAGCTTAGCCAAGTTGGGGATGAACCTTCTCAAAAAGTTAATCTTTCCAATGAAATATTGCAACTCCTTTATGTTTCGAGGATGAGAGATTTGCAATATGGCCTCAATCCTCTTTGGATCTATCTTAATACCCTCTTCTGAAATAGTGTGCCCAAGAAGTTTACCTTCTTGGATACGGAAAAGTGTTTTCTTAGGGTTTAAAGATATCCCAAACTTTTTGCATCTCTCGAAAACTGTTCTTAAATGTTCTAAGTGATCTTCATCTGTCTTTGAAAAAACAGTAACATCATCGAGGTATATAATGATGAAGTAGCCCAGTTCCTCCGAGAATGCTATGTCCATGGCTCTTTGGAATGTTGCACTAGCATTCATTGGACCAAAGGGCATTTTCACATACATGAAACTGCTCCAAGGTCTAGTAAACACTGTCTTTAGTTGATCATCAAGGTGAAATAAGATCTGATTGTACCCTGAGTAGCTATCAAGCAAAGAAATTCTTTTAGACCCCACCACCCTTTGTAAAATATGATCCATCTTAGTTAAAGGGTAGTTGTCTTTCAATGAAGTTTTGTTTAAGTCTCTAAAGTCTATACAAAGTCTGATCTATCCCGTTTTCCTCCTAACTGACACCAGATTAGACACCCACTAAGAATATCTAATAGGGACAATAATACTAGCCTCATACATTTTCTTAATCTCCTTCTCAACCAATGGCAGCTCAATAGGGTTTATTCTGCGCAACTTCTGTTTGAATGGTTTTTGGTTTTCCTTGAGAGGGGTTTTGTGTTGTATTATTTCAGTGTCATAGGATTTAAGATCTTCATAACTCCATGCAAAAACATTAGAAAATTCTTTAAAAATCTCTATGTATTTGAGTTTAATGTGAGCTGGTAAAGTCTTAGACAGTTTAATCATCATAGGTTTTAGTTCACTGCCTATATTTCACTCCTCCACTTTAGTCTCTACAGGCTACAGTTTTGTCTTCTTGGTCACATTGTTAAAATCAAACAACTCTTCTAAAGGGGCCAGACCCTTAGGCAAACTCTGATCTTTAGACTGTAGGGTTTCTAACTCCTTTGTTTCTGACTCTGCAGTCAATTATGTTTTATTTTCAAGTTTTCTAGATAGTAGATTTATATTGGCAACCTCAAGAGATGGTTTTTCTTCACCAAGAAAATTTTCTTCACTATTGCAGTCTATTTCATAATCTGAGTCCGAACTGTGTAGTTCGAATTCATTTCTGAATTGCATGAAGTCTTCTATTTGTTTTTCTTCGTCGAACACTTGCCAATATTTTTCGTTATCAAGAATGACATGTCTAAATTTTATCTGAGTTGTGCAGTATTTGGTTTCATATGGCGTTAAGCATGTTCTAGCTGCAAAGGCTAAGCTGTGGGCCGTGTTATTTATTTTTCTTGGGACAAAAATTACCTGGTACTCCTCAAAAGTTTTTAAAAGATCAATGACATCGTTTCGATAGGCCCTAAGTCTTGGGTGATTTGCGTTGTATTCCCTGTTGACTTGCCTAATGATTAACTTAGAATCCCCATATATTTTGATTCTTTTGGCTCCTAGCTTTTTCAACAAATACAAGCCTAAAAGTAGGGATTCGTATTCCGCTATTTTTTTAGAACACTGGAAGTTTAATCTATAGGAAATTCTTTCTGTTTGGTTGTTCTCAGTGTTGCATATCCAGACACCTGCACCAGCATTGGCTCTAGTGCATGACCCGTCGAAGTTCATACTCCACAGAGGACTAGATTCGGGTTCATCTTGGTTACTATCCTCTTAAACTAACATGATTTCTGATTGTTGTTGAATATCAGCACTTAGTTGAATTCGTTTCAACTCCTCAAGTTTTTCACTACGTTGAGGGTTATTTTCTTGACTGTCAAGGTTTAACAGCAAAGGACGCATGGCTTGTAGCTCAAGACCTGTGTTTAGTTTGTTGTGGTTTTAAAATGTAGAAAATTGTTTTGACACTTCTGTGTTGTGCTCTTCTTCCTCTCTATCAGCCATCAGTTCAGTTAAAGTCACCTGTTCAGTGAAAGATTCCTCGTTAAACATGATAAAAGAATTGAGGCCTGTATTTACAGAATACAGAGGAGAGTTTTGTGGTCTGTCTTGGATTGTAACTGTGTATTGCATATGGGACTCCCTGTAAAGTCTTCTTGTCTGATTGAAAACAGGGATGGTCACATAGGTCATGTCCATCTACATAGTTCCTGGTAACTTAGCCCCCCAAGATCTTGATAATAGAATTCCATACTTTGGGGGCACATCAGCCACAAAAATATCCATAACCAAGCATTTGGCTGGAATATGTGCTAAGTTAATGCAGAGATATTTGATTAATCCTAAACATTTTACTCTTCTTGAGTCAAAGGAGTAAAGGTCTTTATAAGGTCTGGTGATTTCTAGACCAAGGCTCTCCATTACAGCTTTTGGCATTAAATTATGAGAAGCCCCGGAATCATGCATAGCGTTGTGCAAAATCTTGTCATGAACATTTAAACTCACATAAAAGGGAGGAACAGGTCCCTCTTGATACTTACCTTCAATCTTTGGACCAAAAATAAGCTCTGGTTGGTCATCGTTAAGATTGATTGTGTCATTATTATCTTCAATGTTTAAAGCCTTCAAAATTTGGGTCCTATATACATTTTGGGTAGCTAACTTAGTCAAGGGAATAGAGATTTTAATTTTGGAAATTTCCTGCTCTAGGCTGAAAGGAATTTGATTCTTTGAGGTACTTTTCTCAGCCTTATTAGTTGACACTCTATCAGTAACATCAGTGTGCTGATTTGTTCTATTTACATTTGAAAAAATGGTTTTAACAGGAGTACTAGCTGAAGTGTTAGTACTACTAAGGTCTGCACTCCATTTTTTATTGTTTTGAGTGCCTTTCTCTTTACCTTTATCAAAATTCACAACTACTGTCTTGTCTTTTTGTTTTAAAATTTTCGGTTTGTTTACAGTTTTGTTTTGTGAAGATTTGTCAGATGTTTTGGTATTGGGAGTTTGTTGATTGGTTTTAATTCTAAGTTCATATTCCCTTTGAGATTCTATGATGACATTCTCCATGTCTTGATAATAACTTTCATCATCATCTCTTTTGTCATCATAAGGTGTGTATAGACCTTGTTTTCTATCATAATGAACCTCAAAGTCATCATTATCTACTCCCAGCGTGTTGATATCATCTTCCTCTGTTTTCTCATATGTTTCCTCAACCTCACTCACATAGTTTTGATGAAAGGGAGGAGTGATCTTTTGATCATCTTCCCTAGGTCTGTTTGGAGGTTGGTTTCTTCTAAAATTTTGATTCTAGTTCTGGTTTCTATTTTGAGGAGCAGTTTGGTTTTGAATTGCTTGTGCTCTCTCAAAGATGTTCATTCTCTTCATCATCTCCTCCATCATTCTTTCCATCTTTGAGCTGGAAGTAGAAGGTGCAGATTCCTCTCTGAATGACACTCTCTTCGCATTTTTCATTCTTTCTCTTTTCTCCATCAAGTTAACTTCCACAGCAAGAGACCCTTTTTTCATATCTTCAAGGGTTAGAGGATCTCTTTCTCTAAGCTGATAGGCCATCTTGGGATCAAAACCTTCAGGAAACTTGTTTAATGCTGAGCCTTGTGGAGGTTTTAGATCTGGGGGAAGTGCATTATACACACTGTTAAATCTGGTGCAGTAAGCTTGTACACTTTCCCCAGTGTTTCTATAGAGATTTTTGTAATCGGAGAGGATTTGGAGAGGATTATTTTTCACTTCCCATTTGTTTAAGAATGTCTGATGGAAGGCTTGGAGATCATTTATACTATGGGGGGCTAAGCCTTTAAACCATTTTCTTACTTCTCCCCATAGACTTTGAGCAAACAGTCTTAGTTTGATAGATTCATCATCAATTTCATTTTTGTCAAAGTATTCATTCATTTTATCCACATGTTGTTATGCAGTTGTAGCATTACTAACATCATATAATGGTATTTTGGACTGATAGTCCTGTGGAAGATTGACTACTGGTACAGGAAGGACTAAGGGAGCATACCATGCTGTCATGATATGTGGTGGAGGTAGATTTACAAGAGGTGGATTAACAAAAGGGAAAGTGGGCTGAAGTGGAGTGGTTTGAACAGTGGATGTAGGATGAACAGATGTGGATGGACCAGGAATAGATTGCTGAGCTGACCTTGGATGAGAGACACCTAAATTGAAAAGTAAATGTGAATCAGGTGGTGTTGTTTCTCTACTACCAGGATGTTCACTTGTTTCAGGAGATGAAAGTGAAGACTCAGAATCTAGCTGATCTAAATCATCAAGAGACCTGGTTCTAAATGGATTTATTAAGTCTACTTGTGATTGTTGTAGAGCTACAAGATTTTCGGGAACTGAATTAGCTCTCAAGGATGATCTGAAAACAGTTGAAAATTTTATCTTAGGAGACTTCCTAAGGATACTTTCTGGGTTATCAACTATCTTAGGTGGGTCAGGGTCAGGATAGGCTCTAGTATGAATCTTTCTAGGAGCCACTATGTTGTGTTTATAGACCCAAATAAACAAGAAAAGTTCAACCAGATATGACAATCTTTAAGAGGTTAACTGATCTGTTTTACACAAATTTTAATCCTACAGTCCTCTAACTGAGTTGGAATGATATTACAATGATAAGGGTTCTTCCTAGTGGAGTCTTAAGGTCTATTAAGGATTGTGGAGTCTCCAAGTGAAAGTTTTTAGCTCTTTTGGAGGTAAAAGGTTTTATGGTCCACCACCATGTTTATTGAATACCAATCTGAAATATTTTTGGGTTTTTTCTGAGTTATTTTTCAGTCTCGTGGTTTCTAAGAGTGTCCTAGATCTGTTTCAAAACTTAGCATTTGTCTCTTATGGCTAAACTAGTTAATCCTTCAAGGTTAGATAAACCCTTATGAGAATCCTAGGGTTTGCCTAGTTTTTCACAGATTCAAACAAGTTTTATCATGATCACCAACAGTTTGGTAGTGCTTGAAGAGGTTGTTTGTACTCACTACACAAAGTTCTTGAAATTATTATTTCTGAGGTCTTAGAAGTTTTTATGATGAAAAACACTCACAAATCCCCAGTGGAGTCACCAGAGATGTTAGCTCCATGTAATTAGCAAGATTGGAAAAATTCCGACTGCAGGGAGAAACACTATTTCAACCACTTTTGGATTCTAGGATCTAGCCCTCCTGAATCCGGAGAGGGATCTCTCCAATAAGTGTAAATATGGATTTATCTTTAAGGTTTTGGGTAATGATATTAGGCCAGTTATGAAGTTCGAGGGTTTTTGTTTGTTTTGGATGGTTGAGCATGATTATCATTTGAGTGGAAAGTCCTAAATGGAAAGAGTTTCAAAGGTGTGAATTTGGAAGCAAATAAAACAAGCTTTGGCTAAAAATATGGATGTAATGTTGGTTTTAGTCCATTGGGCTATGGAGTCATAATAGGGTTTAATTGAAACAACCAAGTTCAAGAGTGGTCCATAGGGAAAGTCATCTATATCTAAGGATCTCTTTGAAGTTGATTTTATGGAATGAAATGATACAACAAGAAGGGGAATTAAACAAATGAAGAACAAAGAGCAACCCAAGATCTGGTAAGTACTTTGAAACTAGCCAGCTTTTGACATACAAAGTAATCCAAGATCTGGTAAGTACTTTGAAACTAGCCAGCTTTTGATACACTTTCAATAGAAAAACATTTAAAACACAAAGGGAAAAAAAATGATAACATAGAATGGTCTAAGAACTGGTAAGTACTTTGAAACTAGCTAGCTTTCAACACATCCTTAGGGAAACTTTCAGATAGTCTTTGGGGATAAAACTAGGTCATGGCTCACCATAACTTCCATAATTCATCTCTACTTAACATAAACTGAAAATAACATTCAATAATAACAATTATCTAAGACAGTAGGACGAGGGAATTCCAACATTCCTAACTGCTCAAACTAAATTAAATCATTCCTAAACAACACAATTTGGAAGAAAAAATTTAGATAAAGCTTATCAGTCAGAGAAGGGTACTGATATACAGTAAATCCTAACTTTATGCTTGCTATTATTTATAAGAGAAGATGAACAAAGTGGAAACGGAAATAAAATAACGATTTACAATAAGAAAAACATCATCGTCGACATAGACCAAGATCCCATAAATCATCTTGTATTCATGCTTCAAACCAGTTACATCTTTAAGTCCAGTGTTTTAGTTTAGTAATAATCTTCAATTCTCAGCCTAACTATTCTATCACAAGCAGAGCTTCAAGAGCCTTTGAACACTATTTACAAGTATAAGTTTCAAGCTCAAGTGTATTTCAAAGTTCTGCAACCAACATTTTCTCATCTTCTACAGAAGTATTTATAGAAGGAATGAGGAGGTGGAATCTGATAAAAGATCTTCCAGGTCAATTAATATAGATTTAAGACTTCTCGATCTTTGAGGGGCTCGATGGAGAAGTTTACAGATGTTTTGTCTGTATTAATTTTTTACATTTAAGATTTAAGCTCGGTGGGAGCTTTTTTTGAATTTAAGGCTCTGTATTAGTTCTGCAATAACTCTACTGATATTTTTACATTAAGTTCATTTGATAGAATTAACTATTCTATTGCCCTGAGGAAAATATCTTCTTTTCGGATCATAACTCGACCTCTGTTGAATGCTTTGAGGCTACAGGTGGCATTGGGTAGCTGAAAGGAATCAATTGGCCTTTGTTGTGGTGGTAGAGGCCTTTCGAGCTGATAGATATTTTTGATTTGTCTTTAATTATTATTTAATTTAATGGATTAGGCTTTTGATAATCAATCTTAGCCGTAATCCATTAAACTATGGAATTCATCTTCAATATTCAGTTCAACTATGGTAGGTCTTCAACATTGATACTCTTTTGATTTGATTTAATTATACCATGTCTTGTTGATGTGTAGGGCTGCACAAGGCTCATATGGCATCAATTCCCATGAAGCATTGATGAAACATGGATTCGAACCCTGTGGAATGATCTTTTTATAAACACAAAGACATGGGGGATCGTCATCCCCAACCTTTGATTTTCCTTTAATATAATTGAAAAACCATGGAAACCTACATAAAACAATAAACATTAATAAATCCTGCGTTTAAGTGGTAAAACTGCTTAGGAGGCTGTGGTTAGGAGCGTGGTCATTGGATGGCAGCATCCAACGGTGGACATCTGCGTGCGAAGGTCAAAAGGAAAATGGTGGGAAGAAATAAGTCAGATCCGTTGATCTACAGAGATTGACGGTTGGGAAAAATCGAGAGAAAACATAATGTAAATGGTCACATTATGGAAATGGCGGAAATATAATGAGATAAGGTTAAAAACCTTTAGCAGAGGAAAAAATGAATTAAACATCAAAATGGGTTTCGGGAGGACCATGAGCCGTCAGATGAGATTGGCTCATAAGGAGCAATGGCTGAGGATACGCGCAATGAATCACAATGGAAAAGAGGGAAAGTGGTTTCAGGGGGTAAGACCACGGGCTTCGCGTGGTGAAAGGGCGGGGAGGTGGTTTTGCCTTTTTGAACGCGATATGCATTCCCGCTCGACACGTGGCATTTCAAAACAAATTATATCACGTGATTTTCAGGAATTAACCATCATGCTTAAAGTTACGTGAAAATGCGCTTGAATCGTCATATTTGGGGTCTCAGATCTGATGTCGGAGAGTGAGCGTGAATTTGGAAATATGCGCGGGTGGAAGCGGGATGGGCGGTTTTATTATGGATTTTCTGATCAAGAGATCAATGGTGGAGATCAAATCTGAGAGGAGGCAGGACCCACAAGGTTTGAGCTTGGAGGGGTTAATATGAGCCGTTGGATGTGAGGATCAATGACAGAGATTGCATCTGGTGAATAGACGAAATATTACAAAGGTGGAGAATGGGTTGATGAGGTCTGTTGATCCGCAGAGATCAACGGCTGTGATTGGCTGAGAAAAAATATGAGTGGGGCTACATGTTTTTAAACCAAAGGTGGGAAGTGTAATTTGGACCATCTGATATGGACATGTGGATGGTCCAGATGCGATCGGAGGCATGCAATCGGTAGGGGAAAGGACTTGTATGGCGCTGATGCGATTGAGCATTGGCCATCGATCTGCAGATCAGATTGACGGTGGGGAGTGAATCGGCGGGGTTTGAAGGTGGAGGAAAAGTTCGTGATCGGAGAAAATGAGGGACGTCGGATCAGAAATATGGCGGATGGATCCAACGACGAAGGATCGATTGGGGGTAGTCAATCGGAAGGGGGAACAAATGCACCCGGAAAAAACTTGCAATGCGATACTGCGCAGGCCATTTGATTGGCTTAAGATCAACAACGGATATTGTTCTCAAGTATGGTACCGGCGGAAACCCTTTAAAACATATGAAAACCAAAAATGAATTAAATACAAAGGTTTAATGGTTCGGGGCGGGACATATATATATGAAGTGGTCTGGCGCCCGAGTGTGGGGCCATTCGTTTATATGAAAGGCGATATGCCCAGGGCTTATATGTACAAGGGCCAATCACATTGGAACTTTGGATCGGGCCTTTGGACTTTTCAATCTACCCATTTAAAACTTTGCGATGCGATTAGTGCTTTGGGACTTTTAACTCTTGGTCTTGGGCACAAGTTATATGGAGTAAAGTGGAGAGCAAGGTTTATATAAATGGGGTTTGATCGCATCGGAACTTTGATGCGAGGCTTTTCAATCTACCCATTTACATTAAAAACATTTCTCCAGCAGGTTTTAGACCAAAGCTTAGGAAAAAGGGTTTATTGAATTTACAAAGGAAAAAGGCAATCGGGAATGGATTTATACAGCGTTTAAGTGCCCGATTGTGGGCACAAGGGTTATATGAGGCGATAATAAGATCGAGAGTTATAAAACAAGGGGCTAATCACATCGGAGGCTCTACCATAAGAAATAGAGTTGCACGCCCAGATTTTTCCGATGCGATAAGCGTCGAAAGGGTTAGCGCTTGGTTCCAGCACCAAGGCATATGGTGGGGAAGTGGTTAGGACTTAGCCCAAAGGGGCTTAAACCCTTAGTGAAGAAACTTATTTTTTATGAAATTTTCAGAGTTTTCTGATGGATTTGGGGGTTTCGACAGAGTTTAAAAAGGAGTTTTAAACTCTGTAAGGTGGATTTTATGAAATGGGAAATGGAAAAAAGGGAAAATAGAGGAAGTTTATGAGGAAAAGAGGAGGAAAAATGAAGGTTAGTTTTGAGGTGGAGGGAAGGGAAAAATGGCTTTTGCAGCAGTCTTTTCTCTTATGGAATCAATAGAATTTCTAAGTTTTAAATGGAAACAACAGTGAAGATTGAAACAAGGGCATGATGTCCCCATGAGTCTTCAAGAGATAACACTTTTAGCAATAAAACCTATTTCTTGAAGGCTCCAAAAATGTATTAGCCACCATTTGATATGACAAATTTTATAGGTGGCTAACACAACTGTAGAGAACATTGGTTAATGCTTCCAATTTCCCAGATTGATTGCCTTGTCTCAATGTGATTTCAGTTGCATCGATTTCTAAGGGAACAATTTATTGTTAATGTATCCCTGATTGATGCTTTGCAAAGTGAGTAGTTAAGATTTCAGAGATTTCCATTCATGTTACCGCAATTATATTTCTTTACAAGAATCCATTTACTCTTTTATCTAGAACATTGTACTACATATTTCATAGCATTACTCTTAGCTAAATTGCAACCTCAAACAAAGTACACTCTTGAAATAAAAAGTCGCTCCCGGATTGATAATTAATGTAGGATAATTAGGTGTTTAAAAGATACCTTTTATGCCTCAACAGTTTTGTTTTACTGAAGCTATTTTGACTCCATAACCCAAAGTGCACTTTCTAATGTGATTTACAACCAATATCTATCATTTATCTGCTTATTATCCCACATAGAGTTAGCCATCTATTTTCTATCAAAAATCATTAACCCTTTGAGAGAGCCCTCTCAGGTTGAGGAGGCTAAGCCTCAATCAAAATATTGGCTTGAAATAGTTACGTGAGATTGATTTGATTGGAAGCCTATCAGTTCTGATTTTGTGATAACAGACTTCATGACCTGCAACCCTCGTTCATCTGGGGGGCATGGTTATATTATTGTCGCAGTAGACTACTTTACGAAGTGGGTCGAAGTGATGCCTACATTCAACAACACAGGCGAAACAACTACATTATTCTTTTTCAACCATGTCATCTCATGGTTTGGTGTTCCACAGGCTATAGTCACAGATCATGGTAAGAATTTTCGCAATCACATGATGAATGAGTTGACTGCCAAATTAGGACTGTCACATGATAGTTCTACTCATTATCCACAATCAAATGGACAAGTTGAAGCTATTAACAAGATTCTTAAACGAATGATTCAACTAATGATAGGAATTCATAAAAAAAATTTCCATTTGATCCTATACTCGACATTGTGGGCATACCGAACCTCGGTGAGAAACGCAACCAGATTTACACCCTTTCAATTGGTGTATGGTCTGGAAGCTATCTTGCCTATCCAATGTGAAATACCATCATTAGAACTTGCAATTGACTTGTTACCTGACACCTCTTATAAATAAGCACATCTTTTTAACCTCATCCATCTTGATGAAACCTGTCGTGAAGCTGCATTGGCCAACGAAGCGCATAAGAGACGTATAAAGGTGAAATACGATAAGAATTTAAAACCTCACATCTTCTTAGAGGGTGACCTAGTCATTCTTTATGATCAAGAATATCATTTAATAGGTATAGGGAAATTTGAGCCATTATGGCATGGCCCCTATATTTTCAAAAGAGTTCTTGCTAAGGGCGTCTACGAGTTGGTAGATTATGATGGAATTCCATTGGCGTAACCCCGAATTGGGTTGTGTATGAAACGTTACTATGCTTAAACATAAGCGTAGTAAACTGTTGTATTATATTGTATATATGCTATTGATTTGCATTTACTATCTTAGCTTTTTTTTCTAGAGTTTTCTTGAAGTTAGTAATCTTCTTTACATTTCATCACAGATGTCTGAATCTTTGGAACCATTCATTGGGTATGTTGATGGTGCTAGTCGTAGTACGTAGAATCTATCCTCTGCAGTGTGGGCCATTTTCGCTCCGGACGACAAGTTAGTGAGCTTCAATAGATTTGTATCTCTCAATATACAAAAAATATCATTGAGTATAGCACGTTTATCGAACCTCTCTCTGATGCCATTTCATTTGGTATTAACTGCATCATCATTAGGTTAGACTCACAACTTGTGGTGTTGCAACTTAATAGTGTTTATACTGTTAGAAATCCAACACTGCATCGTATTTTCCTAAGAGTTTGACTTTTGGAAAGACATTTTGATTTCATTCAATATCAACACATTTCTAGAAACTTGAACAAACTAACTGATTCTTTAGCGAATTATGTTATAAAAATACATTTTCAACACATGTAAAGACACATTTTCAATTCAGATCACATAATTGAATAGGATTGTGCAATAAACATAGGAAAACACTGAAAACAAATAGATAGATAGCTATAGGTTTTTAAAAAAAAATTCCCAAGACGCATTGGTCTTCTGACCTCAAAATGTATGCAAAATTTCAAAAGTAAATTAGTGATGCTACTGATCTAGCTATCCTATGCAATAACCACATCCAATGGTTAGGAAAACCAATAGTATGGCACTACAGTCTCATAGTAACTCTTCGATCCAAAATTTCTAAAAACCGAGAGTCAACCCCTGTATGTGTTTTTGTAGCTTAGCAAGAGTCTCAGCCATATCCAAATCCTGAAGGACTACTCTCTCAACAGCCCTCTCTGTTGGCTCATCTGCTCCCTGCTCTGGCCGTCCCACTGGTAGAACTCGACCTACATCTGCATACATCAAAACTTTAGTTTAGTCTTGGGAAACATCAAAATACAAAACATGTATAAACCTTATAAAAATAAAAAAACATGGTCAAAAAATTCTTACCAATTTAACCCCATTAAGTGCCGTCTGGTAAAGCCAAATTTGGATCTCCTCGGAAGTCGACACCTGCATATGCATAATCATCAATGGAGACCATATGTCGCTTGAACTAGGTGAATAATGTAGTTGAGAACACGATGGTCGATTTACTAGCATGTCTAGCCATCATTTCTACCTATCTCTGCATCCTTGGATCTCCAGGGCCAGATATACCCAGTGCTACATGTTGGGGCTGCATCAATGGAATCTACTCTAAGGAAAAAGAAATTAGGATCAAACCATAGTTGAAATTCTTCTTCTTTTTTCCCTTTTCCTTGGTCAGCTATTCTTTCATATGAAAGAGGATATCTTCAACCCAGTTGAAAATTGTTGGTTCCAAGCACTCTAATGCATACTGCATGTAAGATCTATTTGCTACGTGTAGTGTAGTGGTACCAACAAACCTTTCCATAGTGAATAGGATGGTCCTCAATGGAAAGTCACGAACATCATGAATGTTTATTTTCCCATCCTTACTAGGTTTAGTCCCTAGATTGCAATATTTCAATATATAATATTTCACTGTCTCTCCTCCGAGAGAAGACCTTGAAAGAGAAATGGGTAGACCTCTCCTCGATAATCTTGTTAGAAAATAAATATCCTCCACTAATACTGGGACCACTTTGTCCCCAATGTGAAATTCCTTTATCGTTGGATCCCATGAACGAACAAGGAACTCCAATAGTTCTATCTATTTCCTCATACCCAACAGTCTAAATTACTTTAGAAACCCATAGTATTTGAGGGATCTTATTGTACCCAGATCGTTTAGGGAAATCATGTTCTATTCCTCATGTTCTCTTTCCCTCCATGTAATATTCATTTTGGTTCGATGAATACCTGAAACACAATCATAAGACTCATCAGGATCCATTTCATGTAAAAAACTAGGTAAAATTTGGGCACACTGCAAGAAACAAAAATGGGAATTGTTCCCATCGCACCCCAGTTCAAGGAATAGTGCGTTGAAAATGCACCTGGCCTTCACTTCCAGTGCACTGCAACACATCTTTCAACATTCGAGGGTGCGTTACCTTATGATAAAAATAAATTTACCCTAAGGAGCTCAAAACCCTAAAAAATTGCAATGAAATGAAACATAAATGCTACTGAAGGAAAGAGAAGGTTCATAGCTCCAACTTGGATCGAATAGTGAGGAAAATCATCCACAGAATCTATCACAATAAACTACTAAAGTTTTGGGGAAAAAACTGGTTCAGAGCTCCAAAATTCAAATGGTAAAAATGAATGGTAAAAACTCTTTTAATTAGTCATTTGATTATTTCAAAATCATATTTAATGTTGTGACTATGGTTCTTATTCATTTTTTTCTATGAAACATGTATTTTTAATCCATTTTATGTTGTTCTAAATAGGTTTTACAATGGATATAGCATATTAGTTGTGCACACTTATTTCAAGAGTGATTTTACCACAAAGCATATTTTTATCCTTATTTTTCAAGCTTTGATAAAAATGAAAAATGACTTGAAGCACACTTTTATCTCTTTTTCGAGCTTCGATAACGTCCAAAAAGGAACCCCTGGAGTCTTCTTTTAGCTCTTTTCAGACTCCGATAATGTGAAAAGATTGCCGAGCACTTGTCTTTTTGAGCTTGTAAGAGTAAATGAAATGATATCTACTCAGTATAAGTTTAACCCTTTTCCAAACTAAGATAGATTATTTATGAAAAAGGAAAACCTTAGTCTAACATGACTAGGACGTTCTCTCAGATATCATTTTACACTTTTTTGGATTTGAGAGAAATAATTTCGAAAAAGGACTCATGGATTTCTCTTTTGTCCTCTTTTTTAAACTCTTTAAATATGAAAAAGGACCGGGTTTTCACTGTCGTTAGGCTCATTAAAACATAAAATAACGATGGGATTCTCAATCATGGAAATAATCAAGTTTCATTTATTGCTAGACTCGTTAAATTATTAAATAGCGATGCATTCCCCCGAAGGGTTGAATTATATATCAAGCATATGTTATCCTCCTCAAGATTGTTAAAAAATAAAGATTTACTAGTTGAAAAATGACCAGGGAAAATTTGGGTAAGCAAATAGAAAAATTTATGGTAGCAGGTCGCTCTTGAACAGGACACTTTCAATCCATCATCGTGACTTTTGGTTTGGGTAATCTTCTTGACGTTTCATTCATACCTATGGTTCATCATAACTTCACTTCGGTTTTAGGTCAATGCTACCAACTCATCTTAGTGTCGCCTATATGTTCAAGAGAAGTCATCCAGTGAATACTCATTCTTCCGCAATACTCATAAACCTTCATTTTCATGATAGTCATCCCTGAACATTACTATATCAAGTCACATTTTTTCTCTGAAATCAGTAACTCCTGTTTCGCAATAAAGTGGCTTCTTGTCAACATTAGCTCATCATCTAGGAAGTTTACTTAGAAACATCATATTCTAGTACCATGAGGCTTATTACATGATCAACAAGTTCATAGCTTCCAGACCTTTGACCGAAATATTTTGTTTGGCGTTCGACATCAAATCATCTATTCACGCCTTACAAACTGTTCTACAGTACCTTGATATCCAGTAACATTAATGGTGGTTCTCTCGTGTTTGTTAACAACTCACATCATTGGCTAGTAATCAAACGATGTCTTACCATGTTCGACTACAAATCATATATTCGCATGGCTAGAATTTTACCAGAACGATTGAGTGAATGAGATAAGAAGACCTTGGATCTAGTTTCATCCATCAGGACCTGCGATTTCAGGATTGTGGTACACATCATATGTACAATGGCTTTACAGATATATATCGTCATCCAAACATGGGCATATATCTATAGGCATGTCTGTATTGGGAAACATTCCAATGTAGACAACTTTCTAAACTATGTACATGTTATTATATAGTTTATGTGTTGAGCATGGGAATGCCTCCCTCAGCAATTCATGATCAAGATGAAAATATCATGATGTAATGTATTGTAAGATTGATGCAGGTCACCGCTCCACTTCAGTTCCAGCTCATCGCATCGTAAAGCATCTCATCCAAATATTATTATTATTTTTTTGACTTCATGCTTTAGGGGAAAATTTTCTAGGTCAATTTGGACATCATCCCCCATGACCTGGTCAAAATGGACATCATCCCCAGGACCAATGAAATAGGGTCTATCATCCCCTCATATTTAATTTTCTATATGCCCTAAGAGAAGAACAATTCATTCATCGTTTCTATTGTGAGATTTCCAAGGTTTGAAGTATATGTTATATCACTTATTGACTCACCAACACATCCTATAAAGGGACTAACTGTGTTGAATTGAAAAATCCCCCATTCAAGGGTGCACTGCAATGCACTTCTTGACATTCAAGAGTGCGTTGGACACTTGGGAGCAGAATTCTCATTGTTTCGGGAATCTCCACATGGACAATGCCTTCTAGAAGAGTTCATATGTGTGAAAATTCGAATCCAAGTGTCCATATAACACCTCTAAATTTGGGAACATGTATTTCATATTATTAGAAAGTCATTCGTTGAGAAACAACCATCATTTTCCCTATAAATTTGGCACTCATTCTAGTGCTAGGGAAGGGAGAAATTTGGTAAAGTTATGCTGTTGTATTCTCATTTGAGAGAGTGAAAGTACTGATATGTTGTTGGTATGATGTTGGATGTGATGAGGCTGGGATAAAGCTAGAGCTCGTAGCAAAAAATCGATCATTGGTTGTAACCTCCCCCCTATACTCTTTAATAAATATTGTTGTTCATTTTCCCATGTGTATGTCTCTCTTTCTTGTGCAATGGATTCTTGAATGATATATATATATATATATATATATATATATATATATATATATATATATATATATATATATATATATCATGTCTAGTCTATTTGATTGAGTAAGATAAGTAGATATATGTATATTTCATGTTCTTTTTTGTTCTATGTTTGTGTTTACAGGAATCGATTTGGTGATTTGAGTTGGATTGAGAGCGACGGAAATAGTGACAGAAGGAGAAGGAGAAGCGATTGAATCACAAGTAGGCTCTTTCACCATTTTGTATATCTGCTTGTTTTAGATAAAGTGATAGTAATTCTTTCCTCTGTTGTTTTAAGTGACTAGCACCAAACTTAGGGAATTTGGTTTATCCGTAGATCACAATTCTGCATAACATCATCCACCTTCCAAAGTCTCATGAATCACCTTCTCAAGCCTTACCTTAGAAAATTTGTACTAATATTTTTTGATGACATACTCATCTACATAAAAACATGGGAAATACATCTGCAACATGTTGACCGAGTATTACAACTTTTAAAGGATAATAAAGTATTTTTCAAATTTTCCAAGTGTTCTTTTGGAGTGGAAGAGGTGGAGTACTTGGGACACATTGTGAGCCGCGTAGGAGTGTGAGTGGACCCAAAAAGGATTCAGGAAATGAAATATTTTCCACAACCTCAGAATTTGAAAAGTCTACAGGTATTTTTGGGTCTCATAGGATACTATTGCAAATTTTTCATAAATTATGGATGCATTTCCATACCCTTAACAAGTCTTCTCCATAAAAATGCATTCATCTAGATAGAAGAAATTCAACATATTTTCTTGGATCTCAAATAGGCCATGTGTTCCACCTAGGTCTTGGCCCTACCATATTTTAAAAAACCCTTTTTCATCAAATGTGATGCCTCAGGGACATGTAATAAGAAATTCGACCAATCTCCTTCACAAGTCAAAAATTAAGTGGAAAAGTTTTGGGTCAATCCACTTATGAGAAAGAAATGATGGATATTACATGTTGTAGACACTTGGAGACCATACTTGCTTGGAATATGCTTCTAGATATGCACTAACCACCATAGTTTGAATTATTTCTTGGAGAAAATTGTATCCTCGCCACAACAACAAAAATGGCTTACAAAAATATTGGGATATGACTATGAGATAGTCTATAAGAAATTTCACCACAATGTTGTGGAAGATTCTTTGTCTAGGATATTTGAGGAGGAAGACACCCTCTTATCCCTATCTTTTCCCATCCCATCTTGGATTCAAGAGTCCCACCATGAATGGTTTTCTCATCCATCTCTTTCCTAGCTAATCTAAAGGTTATAAGGGTATCCTAACCCTCCAGTAGGTTACACTTGGCAGGAAAATATTCTTTGATATAGATATCATGTGGTTATCTACCCTGAATCTACTCTCAAAAAATGCATCCTAGCAGATATGAACTCCTCTCCCATTTTACAAAATTCGGTCTTTCAGAAGACTTATGCTCATGCATGCCACTCTTTTTTTTGGGAAGGTATGAAAAAATAAATTCTCACATTTATGGCTGAATGTGATGTTTTCCAGCGCAACAAGTCAAAAATTCAAGTCAAACATCTTACTTCTATATGGATATAGGTTTCATCAAAATTAATTACAAGTCTCCCTAAATCAGGCAACAAGTAAGACATCATGGTGGTAGTTGATCGACTCTCCAAATACAACCATTTTTGCACCTAACCCCACATTTTCACCCAGATCTAGTGGCTCAGGTCTTCATGAATAAAATTTTCAAATGCATGGCATGCCTACCTATATTATGTCAGAGTGAGATCCCACCTTCACTAGAAAATTCTGGAAAGAGCTTTTCAAGATACAATACACACAACTCTAAATAAGTACAACTTATCAGCCATAGAAATATGGTCAAACTGAAGTGTTAAACAAATGTTTGGAAAACCACCTGCAGTTCTATGCTTTAGACAAACAACATCAATGGGTGCAATTGATATCTTTAGCAGAATGGTGGTATAATATTAATTATAATGAAGAAACCAAGTTGGCACCATATGAGGTGGTGTATGGCCAACTCCCACCATCTCCAACTTTGTATCTTCTAGGATTGTCCAAAGTACAGGAAATTGATAAGATTATTCATAACCGAGCTACGAATTTTGCTCTTCTAAAAGATAATTTCAACCAATCCAAAAATGAGATGAAGCAATATGATGGATAACATCACTCAGAAAGGTATTTCCAATTGGGTTACCAGATGTTCCTTTGACTCTAACCTTGTAAACAAACATCTCTCAAAGAAAAGTGTTTCCAAAAGTTAGATCCAAAATTTTATGGCTCTTATCAAGTGGTTCAATGCACTAGTTCTATCACATAAAAACTATCATTTTCGGCCACCTCCAAAATCCACCTCGTATTCCCTGTCTCTTGTCTCAATAAAGTCATGGGACACAATTATAAGTTTTAGAATATCCTTCCTGAATTGGACGACGAAGGATCTATTTGGATCTAGCCAGACTAAGACCTGGGTTCAAGGGAATGACATATCCATAGCCGCATTATCAAAGAAGTTCTCATCCAATGCAAAGACACTTTACCAGAAGATGTGACATGGAAAGCAGCAACTATTCTTTAGAAATTTCTGCAACTTCATCCTTAAGGAAAAGTCTATTTTTGAAGGGGAGGTCATGTTAGGATCTGAACCTACCTCCTTTATTAATTTAATAAGCCCAAATGGCCCCGTAATATTCATGTTAGTTAAGGCTAATAAATAAAGCCAGTAAGGATTGTAGGTAGTTGACCCACATTATTAAAAAGGGACCACAATTAGTTATAACATGACATAGTTAATTATAAATAAAGTTGTTGACCCACAATATGTAAGGGTTTTGGTTCTCAAGAAACTATATAATTTTGAAGATAAGAAGGAAATATTTGTCTTGTGTTTTGTAAATGACCTCTGCTCTACTAGAGGTTTCCCCCTGGAAGAGGCAAGTGAACAATATTTACTCTAGATATTAATAAATATTTATGTTGTTCTCATCTCATCATGCTATTTTTCTATGGTATTTTTTGCATATTCTCTCTTTTAATATTTTCTACAGGTCAAGCATATTACGGTTATGCTCCATCTTAGCATTAGGAATCTGTAACATACTTGCACAAGATAGGGAATATTTAGCAGTAAACACATGCATATTATGTAATCACAATCTATACTTACTCAAATTATCAATCTTATTTGAAAACAGTATTAAATCACCCACAAGTACAAAATACTTAGCAACACTAGTCTTCTTCAACAATATTATAAACTTAGGAAAAAAAAAAGTGGCATACTTCCCTTATCTTCAAATGCAATATTAGGCATGTTCCTTTCTGCTCCTTGCACCTGTGCTTTTTTTATTCCCTTGAATCCAACCTCTTATTTTCAATGAATAGGAATAAGGGATCTACTCCCCCTTAGTAGACTATCTCACTTTTTCTTCCACACTTGGGTATGATGAGTTTGGTCAACACTATTGGAGAATGTAACCAGATTCAATGTTCATAATGATGTTTGTAAACATGAAATTGTATATTTTGTATATATAAAAAGAGAAAAATAAATTTTATTTATCAAATCATGGTTTTCATGCCCTACTCTTGGTTAAATCATGTTCTTCATGCTTCTAGGGCTTTCTAGGTCAATGAAGAATTGTTGTCATGTATTATACTCCCATTTGGACTCATTGTAATAAAATAAAATAATTATTTTTGAGTCAATAAAGAGAATTTATCCTCCAATACCAAGTCATCCCTAACAAGGATAAGTCCACCTAAAGGAAGCTTATTCGCCCTCTCAAAAAGGAAATAAATAAGAAGAAATTTGACTCATTTGAATCACTCACTCACAACAAGTTCGATATGCAATTGAAGAAAAAGAAAAACAAGTGCGAAGGGAAAGAAAGCAAGAAGAATAAAATAGAGAAGGAAGGAAGGATAAAAGAATACCTAATTATGTCCACACGAGTAAAATATAGGGTTTATAGACTAATTGCATGGATGAGAATTGGAGGAAGAAGGTGCAGATCTGAAGTGAAGGTCGAGACCTATTTGGAGCAGACTTGAAGAAGGTTTTATGTTTGTTGACCTTAGAATATTTAATCTTGCTTGAAGGAAATATTTTTGAGGGGCTAACTTAGTGCTTGGGAGGAATTTTTTCTTTGGTGTGTGGGTCTTGGAAGTCTCATTTTGAATTGATTTAATAAGAAGAGAAGTATTTTTTCCAGGTTTTCCCCTTGGAGGTGTTTCTCCTCAGCTTGGAGACTATATATTGTGTACTTCGTCTCTTTGTGATCTTTATTTTTTTGGTAATTGATTGATGAACAAGGAATATAAAGCAATAAAATTCCAACTAACATCACAAATAATTATCAAGTAATTCAAGTCAACTATAATATATGAGAACATTAAGTTTCCAACATGGTATCATAGCTAAGGTGTAAGAAGGAGATTGAAGATCACATCTTAGTTGGAACTTTCTTCTCAATGGCAAGGTTTATGAAGAAGGATTTCAAGCTTCTTGAGAGCCTTATTGTAAGTATCAAAAAATGCTTCTTGAAGAACATTTCCAAGCAAGAAAAAGAAGTGATGGATGGAAGTTTATTCTCCGCTATTTTTGGCACATTCAAGGATGATAATGTATGGATTATTAATAGTGGTGCTTCCAGACATATGACATGCCAATGAAGTCAAATCCATACTTTTTCAAAAGGAATCCCCTCTCATTCAGTCAAAATTGGAGACATGATCAGGTGATCATGTCCAAGTGGACAAAAAATGATAAAAAAATGGAACTACTTAGAATTGGTTGCAACCTAAACGACTAGAAAGGCCTTGTCACTGTGATTCTGGCGCCGTCAATGGGACTCAAATCGAATGTCGTATGTGAAAGTTACTGAAGTTTTAAAATGCCCAATGACCTTCAAAATAGGACTTTTGAACACAAAAAAATTGTCATTTTTCAAAAAAAATATTATGAAAATTTCATTTTTTTTATATGGTTTTGAGGGCCTATTATAGGGTGTCATGTGGCCTTCCCAGAGGCTACCACATGGCCCCAGGAAATTGATTTAAAATTGGTTCGAATTCATGTTCAAATAAAATTTGTGGGCTGACCCGACCCGACCTGAACGGATTCGGGTCACGCTGAACACATTTGGGTCAGCTGATAGCGGGTAGAGGTGTAGTCAGGTCATTAAACGTGTTTGGGCCATTTAGGTCTTATATCAGTTAACGGGAAAAGTTTTAAGGAGTTAAGCCCTCACAGATTAAGGGCGGTAGACCTCGCGACTAGGTGTAGGACCAAGGGCTAAGCCCTGTTGAACCAGTGGAACGTTTTTTTAAGCCCGCGGGTGCTAGCCCCCTAGCCACGTGACCTGTGGGCTACGACCAGGGGCACGGGCTAAACCATTAACCGCCAGCAGAAACTGTCTGATTTTTCAGCATGTGAACGATTATTTAACTGGTAGTTACATTTACTATAACCTCGAGTTTAGTGGTGCGGTTCCAAATATTTTAGCTGTCCGACTATTTTGGTGGCTTTAACTGGAGTTCCTCTAGTTTTGGAGGAGGATTTCTAGTGCCATTGGGAAAAATTTGTTTTGATAATAAATTTCTCGATTGTCAACCAAAAGAGATAAAATTTTCATCAATTTTGGCTTTCTTTGACCTTTTGGAGTATTTGGGATAGGTTTCAAAGTGATCAAAGGTGTTCTACAACCATTTTTGCTTCAGGGAAGTTTGGAGAGCCACAAGGGCCATCAGGGAAATGGAGCTATATTGTGTTGTACTTCACTATTTGAGGTGAAACAAAAGCCATTTTTAGCTTATTTATGCCTTATGAATTCAATTTCACAACTGGTTTTTCTTGTTTAGGCATATTTCTCACTGTATAACCAATTTTAGAAACTTAATAGAGCAAGGACATGCCCATTGGGAGCCTTGGACCCGGCAGATGTAGCCCAAGAGGGGCGAATTTCCTCATCATGTTGCTATGTTATGTTATGGTGAAGTTTATCTACTATTTATTTCTAATTTAATATGTTGAAAATTAATTTTAATTAACATTCCGTCTCACATAAACTCAGAAATAGTTACCAAAAACACTTTGTTTAATTTGCAAGACATGGAGAACGCTTTGCACACTTAATTAAATGGAAATGGATACTTTGCACAATAGTTACAAATAGTTTCATTTTCATATCAAGATAAGAAGAGCTATTGAGTGAAAGGAATTAGGCCTGCTTCATTGGAGCTAGAAATGAATGGAAGTATTCAACTAAAAAACATGCTATATTTTCTAGGTTTGAAGAAAAATTTACTTTCTATTTACTGTCTAGAAAATAAAGGTGATAGGATTTCTTTATGATTTCTTTACTCTATAGAAGAACAGGAATCAGAAGATGAAGATCCACAAACTCCAGTTGTGATAAGAATAGTTCGAGAAAGAAGGCATCTGGAAATGTATAGTTTATCTGCTTTTTGTTGAAATTTTGGTGTATCTATTACTAACGATGATCCGAGAACTATCATGGAGGCAGTAGATTCAGAGGATGGAAAACTCTTGAAAGAGGCCATGGTTGATGAAATGACATATTTGGACAAAAATGAGGCTTGGGATCTGGAGGAGTTGTCGAATGGAAGGAAACCCATTGGAATAAAATGGGTGTTTCAGAAGAATATGAATGAAGAAGCCAAGGTGGAGAAATAAAAAGCTCAGTTGGTAGCAAAAAGTTATTCCCAAGTGTCAGGTATTGATTTTGGTGATATTTTTTCTCCTATTGCCAAGGTAGCTTCTATTATATTACTTGTATATTTTTTTTCTACTTTTGATTTTTAGGTAGAACAGATGGATGTGAAGACACCATTTCTTCACTGGGATTTGGAAGAAGAGGTCTACATGAAGCAACCTGAAGGATTTGCGGTGAAGGTTAAGAAATAACTAGTATGTGGGTTAAAAAAGTATCTGTATGGATTAAAATAATCACCAAGGATGTGGTATAAAAAATTTGATACATATATACAAGGACTTGGCTTCACCAGAAGAAAAGAAGATCACTGTGTGTATTTTAAATTAATTGGTGACTGTGTTATTTATTTGGTCTTGTATATGGATGAAATGTTGTTGATTGGAAAAGAAAAAGAAATTATATAGGATTTAAAGACCCGATTTTCCTCCAAATTCAACATGAAGGATCTTGGTGCTTCAAAGTATATTTTGGGCATGGAAATCCAACAAGGTTAGGAAAAGGGAAGCTCTGATTAAACTAGAGGAAGTATGTCGAGACAATATTAGAGAGGTTTAATATGTAGGATAGTAAATTGTTGAAGGTTCCTATTCCTGTAGGTGTAAATTTATATGTTGAATAGTGTCCCAAGACACGAGAAGAGGAAGAGGAGATTCTCCGTATTCCATATGCAAGTGTATTTGATAGCCTAATGTATGCAATGGCCTATACTAGACAAGACATTGCACATGAAGTGGGACTATTGAGCATATTTATGTCAAAACCAAGGAAGGTGCATTGGACAATAGTGAAGTAGGTTTTCAGTTATTTGCATGGAACTAGTGATTATAGTCGGTGCTACCAAGGAAGACTAGGATTGGACAGAGTTTTGGACATTTGTGGCTTTGCTGATGTAGACTGGGCTGGAGATCTAGATTAGATAATATATACAAGTGAGTATGTGTTTAACCTATTTAGAGGAGCAATCAGTTAGATGAGAAAAACATAGTTTGTAGTGGCACTTTTGTTAGGTCCCTATAATACTAGTGTTTCCCCTTATTGTTATTGTTGTATAGGGACCTAACACATTTTATTCACTAGATCGATCCTCCTTACCCACTACATTTGGTACAGAATTATCATATAACGATTTTATTCCCATTGCTTGAAAACTTTCCTCTGATAAAATATTAGGTAGGCCTTGTCCCTTTATTAATATAGTTCACTTGATGTCCATATCATACTCGTGTTTTTTTTCTATCCACTTTCCTCTTATTCCTTCACTATCTCCCTGTGTCAAAACATCCTTAACAACTGCATTAGGTACGTATGCTGTAATTTTTTACTGCAAGATATATGTCCTGAATACCTTCAAAGATTTGACAATAGAATATGCTTGTTTCTCTAGAATATTATATTTCAGCTTTTCATCCCTATACACCTGACTAAATAATGCCACATGTTGCTCTTTGTTATCTTCATTTTTTTGCAACAACACAACTACAATAATAGTTGGTGATACAAAAGAGAAACTTTGAAAATGTTTCTCATAATTGAAAATCACTAGTACAAGAGATTCCCCAAAATCATTTTTAATTCTTGAAAAATCTTCTCTGCCTATTGGGGTCCATTTAATGACTTTGTCTTTTTTCAGCATGTCAGTAATGCCCTTTATGATTTCTGCATAATTTAGGATAAATCTCCTGAGAAATTTTATTCTACCTAGAAAAAATTACATTTCCTTCTTAATTATTGGTAAAGGAATATTACTTATTTCCTCCACACACTTTGGATCAATTTTAACTCCCTCCTTTGATACTTTGTGGTCCAATAATTTTCCTTCTCTAAGATAAAAATGTGACTTCTTAGGATTCAAAGACATCCCATACTTTCTACACTTCTCAAGGGTTTCTTGAAAATGATTTAGATGCTCATCATTTGATTTTGAAAATAATGTCATGTCATCAAGGTAGGTGACCACAAATTTGTCCTTCTCTCCAACAAAACCTATATCCATTTCCCTATGGAAAGTAGCACACAAATTCATTAAGCCAAAGGGAAACTTGGCATACATAAAATTACCCCATGGCATTGTGAAGGTTGTTTTATTTTGGTCATTTGGATGAACAACAATTTGATTGTACCCATAGAAACCATAAATCATTGATATCCTTGAGGATCCCACCACTTTCTGCAAAATATGATCCATATTGGGAAGTGGATAATTATCCTTCAAGGATGCTTTATTTAAATTCTGAGAAATAATCTATTTTTTCCTAGTCAAACTTTGACAAATTGAACAGAAAATCCACATAGGTCAAACCTAGTAAAAAAAGAGAAATTTGGCCTTCTACCTCAACTAGTCAACTCTGGTCAAATAGGCCAAAATTTGGCCTTCTGTAATTGCCTCAGGAATTTGTTCAAATATTTTCAAACTGATCATAAACATGCCTAGAAAATATTGGTCAAATGGTCAATTGTTGCACCCACACATGTGAGGTAAAATATTGGTCAACATTGGTTAAATACTAGATAAATTTGACTGCCATAGAAAAATCATCTTCCTTAGGAAACTCAGTCTCTTCCTTAGTCCTCTTTGCACATGTGAGATATATATAAAGCTTTATGTGAGTTATTTATGAAATGAGGGGGGATAATGCCCTTTCGTAGTGAATTAGGGTGCCCCAAATGTGTGTCCTTATGCTAGGCCAACTTGAATTTTGGAGGAAATTTTAATTTCAAAAATTCAAATTTAAATTTTCTTTTAACTTCCTTTAAGGATCGACTTGAGTAGCTGGGGAACACAAACGGCAACTTCCAAAAACTCAAAAAAATAACTCTTCATATAAATCTATGTAAATATGAATATTGGAGTATAATTTGAAACTTTTTAAGTAGTATTAAAGGCTTATAATTAACTCTACTAATGCACTATCATAATTTAATGCATTCCACTTTTTCTTGGTAAATATAACATTCAAACATGGTGTAAATAGGATCAAAGGATTGTTAAATTTTAGCTAAGCCTTATCCATAACTTCATCAATGCATATCAATGAATGACTCTAATATAATTTGGGTACTACTATTGAGAGAAGTATAAATGCATTGTTTATTTTTTGTAGGTTTGACTGGAGAGACATGTCTGAGGGAATTTTGTTAGCACTCTATAATTTAGAAGATTGGCAAAACTAAACTATAAAGCACAACATCAAACCACTTTGGCATCAAGGACCTAGCCTTCCAAGACTCAGAGAGGCTCTCTCTGTTTTATGATTTAAATCGATTTAAATTGTTGGTTATAAGTACTAATATTAGGCTAGTTATAGTGATGGGGGTTGTTTGTTTGGTTGATTGTGTGGTTGGACAGATAGGCCTGCAGAAGCTATTCCATTGGGAGATGGAGTCAAAGGCTGGAATGGCACATCAAAATCAAGAGAAAAAAAGCTAACTATCCTAAATGGATCTTAATAGCTATATGAATTACAAGGTGAAAGAAACAGTAAGGTTCAATAGTGACTAAATAGAAATTAAGAATTCTTAAATCAGATTTCAGCAGAAAACATTTAGATTGTAAATGCAGACAGAATTAAGGTGCTTCGACAGCGAATCTTAATCTAAAATTTATTATTTACAACTAGATGAGCAGATACACAGCACAGAAAACAACAAAAACATTTAAACAGAGAAGAAACACATCACCATTTTAACATAGCTCAAGAATCTTGTAAACAGTCTTTGATTATTGATGTCCAGCTCCAAAACTACAGTGCTCCAATAGTAGTTCTTACAATACAGGTGCTAAAATATCCAACCCTTGATAATGAGAATTCTAGCAGTATTTAACTAACAACTAAGTCGGTTTTCCCTAATCTACTCTGGAAAACTTCATTTATTACCAAAAAACTGAAATTAGACAAGTGTGGCCATGCAAGGCCTAAATAAAGAAAATCTTTGACAACACCGCCTGTAGAATTAATTTCGGTAACTCTTCAAAAATGTAAAAACTCAGGTGGCTCTTAGTGAATCCAAAAAATGATTTGGAGGTGGCTGAGATGGTTGTGAAGAGGAAATTAATGGAGGTTCTGACATCTATATTTTTCATTCTAATTTCCTTTTCTAGATGATAAATTTCGATGCGGCACTAGCATTGCTGCTTCTCTGATCTTACTCCCCTTTCTCTGTTACAAACTGATACTAATTTATTTGGCGAAAGTAGTTTTTGAAGGAGAAAATGGGATTACGGACCCCTCTAAAGTGGTAAGTGGTAATAGAATGGGGGGGGGGGTGCAAATTCATGAGAGAATGACACATAAGGGGGTCCCTTTCTTGAAAACCATACGTTCCGGACCCCCCCTGCAAGGATAAAGTTAGGATGCTAAAGGGGGGTCGAAATGAAATGTAGGTTGTCAGATTTAAAGATGATGGTGGCACGATGAGGTGGAAAGCCTTTACTCCTTGCCAGGTATTTTGGCCTTTTTATTTGTGACATGAGTTATAAACCTTGTAGTCCTGACTTGACCTGTTATACACACAAAACATAGTGAAAACTCGTTTCACCTGGACCTGAAATTCAGTAGATTTTAGTTATGAAGTGGCATCTCATCCATGCACTTCGCAACCCTTACAGTTTATTTTATAATAATATGATCGATGATACGATGCGATGGGGAGGTGACGTGGAGGGTAAATGATGTGGACTTTAAATGCGTCTATTTATAAGCACGGAAATGTAAACTTTAAAACTGCGAAGTGCGATGCAAAGGGGAGGAGATGAGTGATGCGACAAGGAAGAAGTGGGACCAGATTGTAGGTGCACATCACAATTCCTAAGTTTTAGTTATAAGTTGCTGGGTTAACTCTTAAAATTTGTGAAGTGTGAGGATAAGGGACCCACTGGCTATGTGGCAGAGTTTTATGAATCGGTGAAGTTTTAAGCAGTAATATTTATAAAGTATATATGGTATATTAATGTATTGCGATGGCTGTGCAATGGGGCGAAGCTGTTGAGGTGGGGCCGACCTACCGCATCGCAAATTAAAATGGATAGACTGCGGGCGATCACAAAGGAAATTCAAATGTGATGTGATATCAAAAAATTGGAAATCACATTATTTAGAGTTTAGTTTCAATGTGAAACACATAAAAAATTGAGAAATGCGATGAGGGGCCCCACTTCAATTGTGATTAGGAAATGGGAAGTGGAGAAAGGGAAAAGCGATAAAAAGGTAAAGTTTGATGTTTTTCAAAACTAAAATGAAATGGAAAAATAAAGCGTGGTGGAGATTGGGTCCCACTTCACATCACATCAACGATTTATAAGTTTGGCATTAGATTGTTGTAACAAAACTTTGCGATGGCAATATGTGATGAGGCATAAGGGGTTCCACCAATGTTTTGAGTGACACTTGTCATAGATATAATATGTGATATATATATAACGATAAGGTCTATGGTTTAAATAACACGGTTGTCAATGGGTGGCGAAGCTTATAACATAATCCAAAACTTTATAATAAATGGGTTTATAAAGTAATAAGCCCTGAATGGTTATATATGTGGGTTTTGGGGTTTGAATAGGATCCAGATCATTTCAGAATATGGAGGAAATGAGGGGGGCAAAGAGGGTGAATGAAATGAAATGGAATCTAAGGCAAAAATGAACTTTGATCCCCATCACACCTTATCAGCAACACTTCCTTCCTTCTACTCGAAGGAGAGGCAGATTGATTCCTTTGAAGCTCTCTATAGTGAAGAGTTCCCTTTCTTTCTCTAAAAATAAATGATAGCTATGGAATATTATTTTCAGTATGAGAAAAATATAATCAATAATCAATCACCTTGTGATACTGTAAATTACACAACTGTAACAGTGGATCTAGCTAGGGATGGCATCTCCTTCAGGAGGTGTCCAGAACACCATAGAATAGTGGCCTGATCCATTGAGTTGACCTCACCCTTGTATCTTGATCTTTCAGGCACTTTTTGACTGGAAACTAGCTGATTGTCCCTCTTGACTTTGAAAGATAGAAATAGACTAGATGCTTGGACAACCAATTTATTAGCAAGTTGAAATCTGAACTGTAACTGCGATTGAGCTTATCCACTACAATCCATGAAGCTGAACATATTGTTGCACCTTGAAAACTTTAATGGTGAAACCATAACTAAGCTAAAACTAAAGTATGAAACATACTGATCTGAAAATGAAAATCAATCTAAAACTGAAATTTAAGAGATGCTCATAGTACCGAGCTTATTTTCACAACTACCTACCCTAATCTAACCTCGAGATGATATATATACTAAGTGAACTCCCTTTTCCAATCCAACCAATCAAGTAAATGGCTACATGATTGATTCTTGTTCACTTTTTTTAGTAGGCTGAAAAAACAAAAGGGCCACTTCCTCCTTACTTACCTTTGAACATTAGTGCTCAGAATTTTCCTTAATCTCTGCAACAAACCATTCCTGGCATAGCATACTCCTTCTTTAGATGATTCTAATAAACCAGCAAAAGGATCTTGGAACAATACCTGGCCCTGAGGATTTAAATAATAGAATTCATCTAGGGTTGCCTCCTTGTTCCACTTTGTCATGATCAGGATCCTTCTGAAAGAGAATATCTACATATTATTCATGGTCATCTAACATGGCATCCTCATTATATACCACTATTTTTTCCTTAAGAAAACCTGATATGTCTTGACTAAGTTGGCTGAATTTTATTGGAAGGCCATCATTCTGATGAATAGGAGCACTTTCTTGCAATAGGACTTCTTGAGAAAGTAGAACAACATCAATATCAATCTGTTCTTCTATTTCTTCATGAGGAAATTCTTCAGTACATAAATCAACAGTATATCAAATAGACATAATCTCTTCATTACATACAAATTTAGAGGTTGGTTGCATGCTTAGAATATGATTGATTTCTTCTTCAGTTAAAGGAGGAGGGAGTATTTGTTTTCTTTGTATAAAACAAAAATTGATTTCTTTATTCTATGAAGACTAGTCATGAGGTTGAATTTCTTCTTTAGCTTTGCACGAAATAGCAGATGATCTATCATTTGTCCCAATAGAGAGATCCTGTGGATCTTCTTTCATTTCCTGATTGCTTTCATTTTCAACTAACTTCTCTTGGTTATCATGACAGTTATCTTGAGAGTGAAATTCATAAATTGATTCCAAGAGATCCTTAGGATGCCAATTTCCTAGATCTTCATCAATATTTACAAGGTATTGTATGAGATCCTCAGACTGATCACAACAATTTTTAGCTAATGATAAAGATGGATTATTTTCTTTATAATGCTCATAAAACACCTTGTGGAAATATTTTAAAGAAAACAAACTACCAAGGTTCAAACCTTCATACCATTCCCTCGCTTTCCCTTCTAATGTTGCCATGAAAATATTCATGAGGCAGTCCTCATGCCATTTGACCTTCAACTTCCATGTATATGAAATTTAATGAGATATAACGAAGCATAATCAACATTCTCATCTTGAAAAATAAGAAGATTTCTTTTCCAATTTACTTGAGGCATTTTGTGTGGGAATCTAAGAATGTGATCTCTATTCATTGGAGCATATCTGTGTTGTATTCTTGGATCCATCTTGTCAATCAATCAGAGAGTGGGGTCATTGTATATTCACAACCAATCTGGATTCTTCTACCAGTGGAGTCCTTAGGTCAACTCAAAATTGCGGAGTCGCCAGATGGATGATTTCAACTTTCTTGTGTTTGGCTGTTGTCCACCATCAGCGACCAGATACCAATCTTGGAACATACTTGAATCATACAATATTTTGACTGGGGTTTCTGAGTTCTGATGAAATATTAGCTTTTAAATAACTCCCTAGAATGTTCTCCATTGTGTTAGCACTCTATAATTTAGAAGATTGGCAAAACTAAACTATAAATCACAACATCAATTCACTTTGGAGTCAAGGACCTAACCTTCCTAGACTCAGAGAAGGCTCTCTTTGTATTATGATTTAAATCGATTTAACTTGTTGGTTACAAGTACTAATATTAGGCTAGTTACAGTGATGGGTGTTTTTTGTTTGATTGATTGTGTGGTTGGACAGATAGGGCTGCATAATCTATTCCATTGGGTGATGGAATAAAAGGTTGGAATGGCACATGAAAATCAAGAGAAAATCATAGGGAAAGCTAACTGTGCTAAATGGATCTTAAGAGCTATATGAATTACGAGGTGAAAAAAACATTAGGGTTCAGTAGTGACTAAATAGAAATTAAGAATTCTTTAATCATACTTCAACAGAAAACATTCAGATTGTAAATTCAGATAGAATTAAGGCGCTCCGACAACGAATCTTAATATAAAATTTATGATTTACAATGAGATGAGCAGACACACAGTAGAGAAAACAATAGAAACATTTAAATAGAGAATAAACACATCAAGATTTTAACACAGATCAAGAATCCTGTAAATGTTCTTTGATTATTTATGTCCAACTCCAATATTACAGTGCTCCAATAGTAGTTCTTACAATACATGTTCTAAAATATCCAACCCTTGATAATGAGAATTCTAGAAGTATTTAACTAACAACTAAGTCAGTTTTCCCTAATCTACTCTGGAAATATTCATTTATTACAAACAAACTAAAATTAGACAAGTGTGCCCATGCAAGGCCTGAATAAAGAAAATCTCTAACAACAGCGCCTGTAGAATTAATTTCGGTAACTCTTCAAAAATGTAAATACTCAGGCGGCTCTTCGTGAATCCAACAAATGATTTGGAGGTGGATGAGATGGTTGCGAGGAGGCAACGTGGGGTGGTTCTGACATCTGGCTCTCTCTCTGGGCCGCCACTGCATATATCATAAAGGAGGATGCGTTGTTGCTACTGCTAATCAACTGTTTGTTGTGTTGATGTGTCGATTATGCCTTTTCAATCTTGAAATGTACACAATCTCTTCCACTCTCTTTGGCTGGGGATATTTGTGCTTATAACTTGTCAGTATAATTCATCCACCTTTGTGTATTTGCTGAAAGTGGGTCTAGTAAGGAAGACATGCTTTAGCTCATGTTGAATAATGATGTCATTACTCAAGAGATCCCAAATAACTTTCCTGGTCACTCTTCCTTGGATGCTAGTGAATTTGGTGACATCCTTAGTTGTTTCTCTAAGTTTGATCATATAATCTTCCCTTTGGATCAACTTCTTATTAATCGAAAAAATTGAGGGAAATCCTTTTGCTATCAGGGGTTCAATATTTTTCAGGAATTTGTTGATGGCCATGTCCAACTCACGACATTTCTCCTCCAATTTCCTTACTAAATTTCTCTTAGTAAGGGTCCTCTTCAATTCTACTATGGTTGTTATTCTATCTGGTGTACATCTAGCACTTCAAGCTCATACTTGGTCTTAGAGTTAAGGAAATATATAATATTAGGGGTTGTTTTTGGCATGTTTCCTAATTCCTGATTTTCTTTATCAATGGCCACTACACATTTGTCCACCAACTCTTTTAGTTAAAAAATGATTTTTATGGGGCACCACATTTCTTCCACTGACTTAATGGTACTACCCCAGATTATCAACTTCATTTGGCCCAGAATCTTTCTGTCTAAAAACTCCTTTTCTTCCTTCTCCAATCTCGCGATCTATTTCTTGGCTATCTCATGGGCAGTTTCGGTCCTGGCCTTTTGATCTTTCAGGATGTCAATCTGTGCTTCCAATTTCTGGATCTCTTATGACTATAGGGTCATGATTTCTATGGCCTTTGACAGGTGTTCTGTCATACTAGATGTTCTAGCATCTGTGGGGACAATTGATGGAATTTTTGAGATGGGGGTATCTTCCACTGGGATGAGTGTACCTCGAGCTGCCTCTTCTTTCTCCTTCAGTAGTTTCTCCAACTCATTCTCCGTATGTTTGATTTGGGCAGACTACTCTACGGCTAACTTCAATAGCTATGCCTTCTGTGATTCCTCTTCCTCAATGCCTTTGTCCAGGGTATCTTCTATTACTGGCATATTGAGTTTCTTCCTGAGGGCTACTATATCAGTATTCTTCTTCTTCAAAACCTCCTCCACTTCTTGAACATTGGCTGGGTCATGACCCGTCTTCACTATTAAATATTCTAAAGACTTAATCCTTTAGTCTTTAGATATCTTTTCTATCTTGAGTTTTGATTGAGAATTGGTTAAGGATATCTAAAGCTTTGACAAACTCATAGCAGTACTTGTCAGGGAGGAGGCCACCATTTCTCCAGTCTGCTTGTGTAATTCCATCTGATAAATGGGGTGGATGTCTCTAGCATTAAATTAAAATTCTACTTTCTTGTAATATCATACTCCTTGTGGTTGTGGGACCAAAGCTTCGCAAAATGCCATCTGAATCCTTTTATTCTCAGTGTCAAAAGCAGAAAATAGCCTGGTTTGTGAGCTTGGGTTCTGCTTCCGAAATTGGTTGTAATTTTTGGTCTTCACCACCTTATTTCTCAATTTTATTTCCTTGAAAGTGTTAGGGTCCTATAAATATAAGATTCATAATTTTGAATTGACTTATGATATTCTTGTAAAATATGTACACACCTTGCTTTCTACAAGTTGTTTTCCCATATTTTGAAAAAAATCAAAAATCAAAAATCAAAAATAGGGTAAAAGTCCTAAAAGAAAGATAAAAGGACTTACAAAATATATACCCCAAAATAAAAATATGAGAATAAAAAATGAAAGTGTGCAAGTCCAAATGCCACTAATTTTTACTTTTTGCAAATAATTATGGCAGAGTGTCAATAAATGCCATAATCCATGATGAGTTAAACTGTTTAAACTTGACTTGTCATGTTTTAAATTTCCATTTTTTACATAGTGAATAAAGATTGGTCAGACAATTTAATCCTGACTAATAAGTAGATAGGTAGAGAATAATGAGGAGGTCATCAGTTTAATCTAAGCCCTCAGATGAAATAATGTAGAATTATATAGTTTTATGCTTTCAAAAGAATAAAATTTTTCAAGGTAGCAAGCTTAAATGCACCTGCTAAAAGGAAGAAAAGAAAATATGTTAGAGTAATGTTGGATAGGTAGAAAGAAGTGGGAAAAAGCATGTAATATTCATCACCAAGAAAAAATCACTAATTTCCCCTCCCCTGTAAATATTTAGTATTCTATACTACTAGTAAAAAAATCTCAGAGCATTTATCTGACTTTTTTTGGGACTGGACTCAAGGCTCGATGACTGGATAGTGGAAAATGTTGAATTCTTATAATAAAATCCCCTTTACCATTATTTATCCCTCATTCATACATTTAATTCATCTTCATAAGTAAAGAATCATTCTTACTTAATGAAACCTAAAATCCAATTTAATTAACTTCCTTCATTCATAAAAAATACAAAAACCCTCAAAAAACACTCTATCCTAAGTAAATTGGTGAAATGATGAAAGAATAAGCTTTTTATTTATTTATTCACTCTACTTGGTCATTTAGTGTATTTTTGTGTATTCCATCTCCCCTTGTCATAATAACTTTTAAATTATGCTATTAATTCCCTAAAAATACCTTATCCTATATATATAATTCCCTTTATCTAACATACCCCCTAAAACCCACTATTATAAAGATTTAAAGATATTATCCACGTGCTAAATTAAAAACCCAAATAATGCTCCCTTTGGTCTAAAACTAACCTTAATTAGATACCCCGCCCCCCATGGTTTTTAAACTATTCAAAAAGGTTTAAATACCATATAAATATAATAAATTGCACCTATATATGTTTTATTAAAACGTTTTTACAAATGTTAAAAAAAAAAACAACACATGACATTTATCCCACCTCTGCATATAATTGAAACCAACCCGCATTATATTTTACCAAGGTTTAAGGTGTAATAACATTGTTTGAAGCTCCTTTGTAATGATATATTACCCCCCCCCCCCCCCCTACATACCTTGTAACCCAAAGTTTGTTGAAATGAACTAAGGTTTATTTAATAAAATCAAAACCCTCGCCCTGTATATATAAACCCCGCATCCATATTCATTAAACAATATATAAGTTAAACCTTATATAATTTTTTTTTACCCATCTGCGCGTATATAAGTTCCTCGGTCCCACCATCTTTTATCCATTGAAAAATAAAAGGTTTAAACCTCGGTCCCACCATGTTTTTGCCGCACCTTCCAAAAGAGATCTCAACCCTTTGCTCTCGATTGTCAGATCCAACGACTCTTAAATGATATCACGTGCATAAACTGATCGTCCGAACAAAACCCAAAGAGACACGAAATGGGTTGTTTTACCCATTCTATCTCCCATGACGTGGCGAATATCTCTTGGATCACGTTCGTTTCAAGAGAAACCACTTACCGCATGAACTTAATGCGAAAACCATCACTGGGTTTCGCATTTTAAACTAAAACCACTCCCGACATTTGATAAGACCTACATTTAATACTATGTTATACTGGGATAATTTACAGATGGATTCACTGATGAATCCATTTTAGGCTTTTTATCCACCATATCTCCAGGAAAACCTCCAACAATCATTTTTTATTTTTCCAGATTCATAGCAGACAATATTCATCATCCGCTGACTAAACTACCCACTGAAAGGGTTTTTAGATACCCATCCTACTTGTTTCACTTATTTTTATTCTTCCAAGCTGATAATTTTCCAATTTCATTGCAAAAGATGGACTTGGAGGGAAAGCGTTTGTCCATTATCTTATGGACTTCCTTGCTCAGGAAAGAGGGTAGTGAGTTCACCTACACAGATTTTTCAGACCTCTTTCTACATCCAGGAATGAACATTTTGTACAAAGCAGAGCAACCCAGAGTTAATGACGAAATGAAAAGAATCTTGCAACTATCATAACAGAATAAAATGGGAGACTGATTTCTTTATGAAAAACATACAGAGATAAGAATTTTTGGATCCAACTTATTACCTTATAAGTCTCCAAAATATATGAACATGAGAATTTTTGCAATGGAGTATTTAAAACAGATTTTCAATTCTGGCTCTATTAATTTCTTAGCTGCCAGGAAAAAGACTCAATTCAAGCTAAAGAATCAGGTTGGTCCTTTCATCATAAACAACAACAGAGAGGCAGAAAAAGAAATCACAAAGAGACTACCAGAGTATAAATTTCAAGAGAGTTTTCCATGGAATTATGATCCTGAAGGGATCTTGAGAAATTTAAGGGTAAAATGTAAACTAACACCCTTCATACATGAGCTTAAGCTAGAGATTGAGAAGTTTTCCAATCAAGAAGAATGGGTGGAGAACACACTGATAGATACATCTTTTAAAACAGAGACAGCAGGAAAAATGGTTACAACACAAGCCCTTGAAGTTGTATAGCAGCCAAAGACTTAAGTCAAAAGAGGTAGGGAAGAAGGAGCATACACAACAGAAACAACTACAGAAACTAAATTCAAATTGATCTATAATAAAAGGCTTAAATTTAGTTCAGTTGGGAAATAAAAGGTAATTGATATTGAAGATACAGATGAGCTAGAGGTAAATAATGATGAAGCTACAGTGATAGTCAATGAAACTCTTGCAAAGATTGAAAACGAGCAAACAACAGGTAAAGATGATACTCAAATGATTGAAAAGCCACAAAATATGGAGGCCTCTTCCTCACAAATAGCTGAGGAAAAGGATTTAGATATCAAAGAGAAATATAAGCAGATAAAACAGAAGAATGAGGAGATCAAGACTGAGATATATTCTCAATTCCTCAAGCAAAAACCAGGGAATCAAAATAGGCTACTAACAGCCTTTGATTATTCTACAAACAAGATGATTATGTCATTTTTGCAACCAACTACTTTGGCACCAAAGGCAGTGGCAGAATATAAAAAGGCGGAGTTTGAAGTAGACACTGAAAATGTTCATGAACTGGACCAAATTGAATTTCATAGACATAGCTCTAAAATGTTATATTCAACAATGGTGACAAAGGCAATGAGTGCTACCAAGTCACATAATACTATTCTTAATATGCAAGATCAAATGAAGTTAGACAAGGGATGTTTGTATGCAAAGGACCTATGGATTAAAGCCTTAGAGGATTTAGTTTTACAGGTGGGATATGATCCCTAAAATATTCAAGCAAAAATTGTTGATAAGGAAAAAGAATGATGATATTGCAGCTTTCAGGAAACAACTTAAGCTTCCTCAAAGTGAGCATCCACAAACGAAATAAATCCTTCAAGAGCAAAGTGAAAAAGAAGAGATGATGAACTCATCCTCAAATTAACTGCTTAGATCAAAGAAATGGAATCCCAGATGGACCAGCTAGTCCAAGAGAAGGAAACTGTGAAAGAACCTGACACTCCTATCATTCCTTCAGTTATACCAATGATTACCACAACAACAGCTTCCACATTAGGAGAAAAACTAGCACCAAAAGAACCACTAGAAACTGCAGTGCCAGTGAGTTCGACTACTATTTCAATGAAAGATTCTTCTACAGCACAAGTTCAACCAACAGATGAAGCAGGTCAGATTGTAAAAGCTATGGAGGAAATGTCTTTTAAAATTAATGAAATAAACATCCTAAAGAAGATGATTGATAATCTTGAAGCCACAAATAAGTTAGCTTTGATAAATGCTAAAACCCATGAACAGAAGGCAATTAGACTTGGAGAACAAATCAAGGGCTTACAAAAAGATCTAACTTTTACTGAGAAAATTTCATTTGTAAAAATCATATATGGAAAAACATAATTGAAGCCATTCACACTCAATTGCCTTCAATTTAGGTTATATATGAGCAGAGAGAGTTATTATTAGTATCTCAGGCAAAGATTCAAAAGACCAAGGATGAGTTAACTGATAAGCCAACTCAGGCTTTAAAACTCATCACATTCCTGAACAACAATAAAAGAGAAGAATTGGAAGAATTACATGTATTTGATAGAACAAAAACCATTTTACATATTAAAAAGGTGGTAACCAAGAAAAATTTGATGAACTAATTGGAAGAGAAATTTGAATCAATGAACATTGCCTTAACAAAGTTTATGGTAAAATACACAAACTTAAGATAGAGGGGCTTACCAAACATCCATGTTTTTAATGAAAAACTGATGCCCCAGAAGGATTATGATAAAAATATCAGGGAATTTGCCAAGGAGAAAATCACCAAACCATTACCACAAAGCACTCCCACAGGAAAATTCCTCCTTCAGCACTTTGACGATTTATTCTTTCTACAACATGAGATTAAAAATCTCTTTGTGTTCAAGCCCACCTTTTCTAGATACACAGAAGCCGATGAGAATTTTAGAAATATAAAGAATGTCAAAATTCCCAATGAAGAGTAGTGGCAAACATTTACAGATTTAATGTAACAATGAGAGGTAAAACAGTGAAGAAAATTACCTTGAAAAATAGTAAAAAAGAAACAATGAAATAAAAGGATAGATTGCTGATTTTTACTGCAAAAAGATATATTTTTACAGCAGTAAACTGTGGAAATATCAGTCAAAAGTGTATCAGCGTTAAAGAGTATCAGACGAAAGAGTATCAGCTAAGGCAACTCAAAAGAAGATATTTTTTAGCAGCCAGCAAATCAGGACAACTAACCACTTAAAGGCTCCTTGTTAGATAAAGTAGTTCTATTTATTTTGGATAAGAGGACAGCTTGCTGATTTGTTAAGCAGCTGTCCCTTTTATTTTGTAAATATATTTTCAATTTCCTAAATATATTCCTAGATTTATCCTAGGATATTTGTAATAACATTTTGTATAAATACTTCTACATTAGAAGCATTCAGTGTAGAATAAAATTGCTGGACTTACTATAGAATTTTTGCTGAACATTAGAGGCTATTGTGTGTTGATTTCAAAGTAGCAGACTGGACAAATCTAAACTGGCATCATAATTCAGGATCCCTGTGATAAGATGATGAGTGAAGTACTCCCTTCTTGTCATTGTTTTCTTTTCCGAGCTTCATGCAATTCATTATATGTTTGTTCTATCTGAATGTGCAACTAGGAATATTACTACAGGATAGTCTAGTTCTCCATGTTTTTAACTACTTACCATTTTAATGTTTTCTGCTTATTTCCGGTGTTAGGAATCCTTGATTGCTCCTACTCCCATTTGACCCCTGCTTCCTTCTTCCATTTTCCGGATCAAAGGATCCTTCATTTCCCTTTATCCCAATCATACCATTTCACCAAAAAAACAGTTTTCCAAATCTCTGAGGGTTATCTATCTTGCCTTGAATACATTTGTACCTTTTTTGCCTTGACTTCTAGTGCTTCTAGCTATATTTAGACTCCATAACCCAATGGACAAGTTGATTTCTCTCTAGTTTACCTCTAAGTGATTTTTTCCCACCAAAACCTTTGAAAACAAAACCAATTGTTCTATCATAACTAGCCTAAAAACATAAATAAAAAACAAAGATAAATCTTAAAGAGAGAGCCCTCTCTGAATTCTAGGAAGGCTAGATCCTAGAATTTGAAGTAGGTTTGTGGTTACCTCTAGTGTTCTTTGACTAAAATCTCAAATCCCACAACTTAAGAAATTACTAGAGTGATAACATATTGGCGACTCCACTGGGGAACTAACCAATCTCCACTCTTAAATTTAGTCTTAAAGGAAGATCTTTCATTTATATTTTTACTTTAAGATTATTTTTATAGGTTGTGGGTATTCAAAACAGTCATTTTGGCTTCTAGGAAAACCTACTATACCAGGTCTAACCCAGATCCTAAGCCTGCAGTTATAGTAGATAACCTAGATTAGATTGGTAAAACGAAAAAACAAACTTTCAGTTTAGAAACTGAAGTACCATTAAGAAAAGCCAATTCTTTACCCAAAGATTTAGTGAGTTTAAATGATATTGTTTTTGATCTGAAGTTTGAATATTCATTGTTTAAAACTAAATCTAAAACTGATTTGGAAAATACTATTACAGATCCTATTTTCCTTTCATTTTTGAATGCAAAACAGAAAAATATTTCAATAGGAACCAAGTCAAATAAATCTGAATATCAAAATACAGTTGAAAAGATTAATGTTTCATTGATTAAAGATATTAATGAAGCTATTGAATTAGCTCATTTGTTATCTTACATAAAACCTCTAGTTTCTCAATTGCATACAACAATAATACCAACAACAAATTCATCTTTATATGTTGTCACTTCATTTATAGATACTTCTGCAAGTTCATCTACATATCATTTCATTCCTAAATTTACTTTGCAGCCTAGGATATTATTTCCTTCATCCACTCAATCCACTGCATCCACTACTTTGCATTCAGATTTTATAAGAACCACATCTTTATTTCCCAGCAATTCCATTTACATACCAGCTTCATTTCCCAGCTCTTCAACTACAGTTGTTAGTTCATCAGCTACCATATCCAGCATTTCCCCTATCATTACTATTATACCTTCGAGCTCAATAAAGCTTTAAGCCATGGCTGCTAGGTATGCTCCCTTTGTCTTACCCCAAAACCTCCATGATATGCCTCAAGATTACCAAAAACAATGTACCACTGTTTGATGGCATTTCACAATATACTGCTCAACAACATGTTACTAAAATGACATATTTCTATGAAATTTATGAAATTGATGAGTCAGATGTCCAGATGAGGTTATTTTCCCAGAGTTTGACAGGAGAAGTTAAAAAATGGTTCAAAAATTTAACTGCTGATAGTGTAGTTGATTTAGCTACATTTCATAGAATATTTTTAAATAAATGGGAAAAGTAAAAGAACCCCCTTCAAATTTTTTCTGAGTTTGATGCCATGAAAAGATCTCCTACTGAGTTTGTCCAAGATTACTGCATTAGGTATAACAGTGTCTATAATTCTATTCCTACAACTCTTAAACCTACACCTTACTCTGTTCTGCTCAAATTCCCAGATGGATTTGATACGGATATGACCTATCAATTAAGAGAAAGAGATGCCCAAACATTAGAACAAATGAAATTGGATGCTGTCAATGTAGAAATCAATATTTTAGCTAGGAAAGCCAGACTTAGAAATGAAAGAAGAGTTACAATTAAAGAAGAAAGTTCAAACTCAGATGGTAAAATAGATTTAATTGCTAAAAATTTAGAAATGGTGGTAGAAAGATTAGATAATATAGATAGAAAACCTCAATGGGATAATCAACCTCAGATTAGAAACCCCAATTTCAGAAAAAAAAAACACTAATCCTGGGAAAGCTAAAGAAGCTTCTCCAGACCAAAAAATTAAGCCCCCATTCGAAGAGAACTATGATGAAAGTTCTCAAAATAATGATGAAGATGAGGATGACATTAATCATCTAGTGGGAATAGATGAAAAAAACACCATTTTCCTCACTCAGGAAGATCTGGATCTATTTGAGCTTCAACAACTCAAATTAAACTCCAGTGAATCCTTTGACTACAAACAAGGTTATGAATTTTCCATTAATGAAATTCATAATCAGTATAACCTTAGAAATAAGAAAAATAATGAGTCTTATACTAGAAACAATTCCCAAAATAAAAATAAGAAAAATGTAGAAGCCCCAAAAACAAAAGTTTTGCAAATTCTCCCAAGGGAAAATAAGAAAAAATCCAATCCTTCCAATCCTAAAAAATCAACAAGTCCCAAAATTGTTGATATTACTGATGAAGTAGCACAATCTTCCAAATATGCACAAAATACTAACACTGTAAAAGCTTATAATTCAGTAAAAACAACGAATTCAGATCCTAAAAATATTTCTGCTGATTCCAAATTAGAAAATCCTAGAACAGATAATCCCAGAACACCTGCTGATAGTTCTAAGTTTGATAAATTTTCTGCTGCCACACAAACAGTCCCTGAAAAGAAAATTAAAAGTAGCAAAACTCAAGAAACTCAAGCAGAGAATGTCAAGACAATTCAAGATATAAATACAACTGTTGAAAATCAAGAAAAACCAACTCATATTATAGTTACTAAAGATGAATTAGTTCAAATTAGTAAATCTCAAACTTCATTCAATATTCAATCTGAAATTGCTAAGTTAAAAATACCTATTCCTTTAACAGAATTGATTAAAAATGACTTGTACAAATCAACTATAACTGTAACTTTGAATATGAATGATGGTGAAGATGCTATTAATTTGAATGATGATAAACCAGAGTTGATTTTTGGCCCTGATGTGAATGGAAATCATTCAGATGGATCAGTCCCTCCTTTCTATATCAGTATTACCATTCATGATCAGATTTTACACAATGCTATGTTAGATTCAGGAGCTTCCCATAACTTAATTCCTAAAGCTATCATGGAAACTCTTAATTTAGAAATAACCAAGCCTTATAAATAATTGTTTTCATTTGACTCTAGTAAAGTTAAGTTCTTAGGATTAATTAAAGAATTATGTGTTACTTTAGTTCAGTCCCTGGTAAGAGTATGGTAATGGACATTGTAGTAGCTGACATCCCACCAAAGTATGGTATTCTTCTTTCTCACTCATGGGGAGCAAAGTTGCAGGGATCTCTACAATTGGACATGAGTTATGCTACAATATCAATGTTTGGTCAACCCAAAAAGCTATATAGGGAAACTTTAATGAAATTCATGATCAGTAGTGCTGAGAGATCCATAAACTACCCCATTTATTCTACACCAACTGACCTTGACTCTTTTATTTTTTGTAACTCTGATAACAATGAAATCCAAACTGAACTGATTGATAAAAAGCCAAAACCAAACAATGAAAACATATTTCATGAGTCTCTTTGGCACTTAGAATTTTATGGTTTTGTAAAAAAATTAGGAGCAGGAGCAGGAGTATAGATTACAAATATGGAAACTAATAATTCAAAAGGACATGCCTTCAAACTCAACTTCAAATGCACCAATAACATGGCAGAGTATGAGGCACTCATTCTAGGCCTCCAGATCATTAGAAACTTAAGAGGAGAAAGAATACTAATCATGGGAGATTCAGAATTAATCATTAATAAAATAAATGGAGATTATTCTGTTTATAATCCTAGACTATCCAGATACAGAGATACATCAATTGATTTAACTGATGATTTATTGGAATGCAAGTTTGCTGCTATACCTAGAAAACAAAACATTCAAGCACAATGTCTAGTAAATTTTGCTAGTACTTGTAACTTACTATTCCAACCAACTCATAGGTACACTACTAAAGTTAAACATAGACCAGTTATCCCAGGAAACCTCAAGTACTGGCAAATTTTCTCTCAGGATGAACAAATTTACCATTTTTTAAATAATGAGGAAGAATTTCAAAATTTTAAAATAGATACGGACTCTAATATAGATTCAGATTTTGATTTTGAAATAGATATCATAGATGTACATAGATTTAAAAAATCAACTGTATTTACTCAATCTGATATAGGAAACCTAGAGAATATAGATATTGAGGAAATCATTGAAGAATAAATTGAAATGTTAGATTTAAAAGATATTTTTTTACCTAAAGGTTTAACCCCTTTGGAATACCTTTTTGATTCTAATGATGTGCCTAAAAAGCCAAAAATTGAACTAGTTAGGGCTAACATTGAGGAATGTAACATTGGGACAGAATTAAAGCCAAAAATGATTAAACTGTCTAAATATTTACCTCCATAAGAAAAGGAACAATACATTGATATTTTAAAGGAATATCAAGATGTGTTTGCTTGGAGTTATGAAGATCTTAAATCTTATGACACAAACATAATCCAACACAAAATTCCCATAAAAGATGATCAAAATCCATTCAAACAAAAATTGAGGAGAATTAATCTTGTTCTATTACCTTTGATAGAAAAGGAAGTAAAACGCATGTATGATGCTCATATCATTGCAGCAATTAGATATTCTGATTGGGTTTCAAACCTAGTACCAACAAGAAAGAAAACAGGTGAAATTAGATTATGTGTCGTCTTTAGAAATTTTAACAAAGTGTCTTTAAAAGATAATTACCCTTTACCAAAGATGGAACATATATTACAAAGGGTAGTTGGATCCTCTAGAATTTCTTTGTTATATGGTTTTTCAGGATACAACCAGATCCTAGTCCAAAAGGAAGATTAGGCTAAAACAACTTTCACCACTCCTTGGGGCACTTTCATATATGTGAAAATGCTCTTTGGTATAATGAATGCAGGAGCAACCTTTCAGAGAGCTATGGACATAGCCTTTGTTAAGGAGATTCATGAATTCTTGGTAATTTATCTAGATGACATTATTGTATTTTCCAAATAAAATAATGAACACTTGGATCATTTGAGACAGGTCTATATTAAATGTAGGAAATTTGGCATCTCTTTAAATCCCAAGAAAACTATCTTTGTATTAGAGGAAGGTAAGTTACTAGGACATATAATTTCAAAATAAGGAGTTAGAATTGATCCTGCTAGGATAGAAGCAATTTTGAACATTCATCCACCTAGAAATATCAAATAATTACAAGCTTTCTTAGGTAAAATTAACTTTTTGAGAAGATTTATTTCAAGCTTAGCTGAAATCATTAGAGAACTGAACAATATGCTCAAAAAAGACTCAACTTTAAAATGGACTGTTGAAGCCAAACAATCATTTGAATCCATAAAACAATCTTTAACTAAAACACCAGTCTTAATCAGCCCAGATTTCAAAAAATACTTTATAATTTTTTCTTTCGCATTAGAGCATACTATTGCTACAGTTTTACTACGGAAGAATGATCAAGGTTTTGAATAGCATATAGCTTTTTTCAGTAAAAACCTTAGAGATGCACCTCTGAAATATAACATAATGGAGAAACAAGCCTTAGCTTTGGTTAAGGCCATAATTGCCTATGTCCCTAATTTTGTAGTTAAAGACATTCTTACTCAGGATGGCCCTGATGGAAGAAGAGGTAAGTGGATTGCCACTATCCTAGAATATGACATAGAAATCAAACCAACAAACTCATTAAAGGACAAGGATTAGCCAGATTGATTGTTGAATCCGACTGCAATGCAGTAGACATAAATTTTATTGCTCAGATTGATGACCAGGAAGAGATGGCGACTCCAATGATTAGTGAAGCCTTTCTAGATTCACCTTGGTACTCAGATATTATCTTTGTACTTACAAACTTACAATCTCCTCCTGGATTATCAAGGACAAAATCCAGATTTCTTAAACTTAAAGCAATGAGATTTTTTATTTTAGACAATGTCTTTTTTTGGAAAGAACATAGTGGTATATTACTAATTTTTTTACTGAAAGCAGAAGTTGAAAAAATAATTGAAGAATTTCATGTAGGTGATCATAGAGTACATTTATATTGGAGAAGTACAGTAGATAAGATCCTAAGAGCTGGTTTTTGCTAGCCTACCTTATTTTTTGATGTTAATAAATTTGTTACTTCATGTCACAAATGTCAAATTTTTGAAGGAAAAAAGAAATTGTTACCTTTACCCTTAAAGCCAATTTCAACTGAGATGCCATTTCAACAATGGGGTTTAGACTTCATTGGAGAAATTCACCCCCCATCTTATAGCCAACATAAGTGGATTTTTATTGCCACAAATTACTTTACTAAGTGGATTGAAGCCATTCCTACCAGACAAGTCACTAACACAGTCATTATCTCTTTCATAGAAAACAAACTTTTATCTAGATTTGGATGCCCTCAAAAAATAATTACTGATAATGAAACAACATTTAAATCTAAGAAAATGATTTCCTTCTATCACAAGTACCATATTACCCTAGGCCACTCTACTTCTTATTACCCTCAAGGTAATGGTCTAGCTGAATCTTCAAATAAAAGCCTTGTAAATATCATTAAAAAATTACTTGAAGATAACAAAAAGACTTGGAATAAAAATTTATTCTATGCCTTATGGGCAAATAGAATTACTACCAAAAATTCAATCGGCACTTCCCCTTATCAAATTTTTTATGGGATGGATGCAGTTTTCCCATCATCCTTAGGTGTTCCAATAATGAAGATCATTCAAGAATCACAAGTGGAAATCAATGATATACATAGGATAAATAAAACTATTCATCTACAACAAACAAGGGAAGAAGTATATGAGAAATCCCAAGTCATTCATGATAAAATCAAGAAAAATTTTCATAAAAGAAGTAAAGAAGATGACTTTTACATTGGAGAGCAAGTGTTAAAGTGGGATTCTAGAAGAGAGGATAAAGGTAAGCATGGAAAGTTTGAATTTCTATGGAAAGGACCTTATGTAATTTATGGATATAGGGGTAATAATTCTTTCTTCATCAAATATTTGGATGGATCAGATATTCAAGAAGGACGAGTTAATGGTAGAATGCTCAAACACTACTATTCTCCTGAGTTAACCAATAGTTAGTCCCAGTTACTTTTTACACAATTGTAAATATCAATTGAAGTTTTTAGATTGGATTGGATATTTTCTTTCCAAAGTTGAAGCCCGAAGAGAAGGCCCTAAGCTTTGAAGAGTAAAGTGTCATAAATATGAGTTTTTCCAAAAAAAAAAAGACAATTACTGGATCATCATGGTCAAAATTGAAGGCTACTAGTCTTAGAGTTCTTGACATTTCACCAAGAAATGCCATCCCCATGTGAAGTTGTTGTTAGGGTCCTATAAATATAGGATTCATAATTTTGAATTGACTTATGATAGTCTTGTAAAATATTTACATACCTTGTTGTCTGCAAGTTGTTTTCCCATATTTTGAAAAAAATCAAAAAGAGGGTAAAAGTCCTAAAAGAAAGATCAAAGGACTTACAAAATATATACCCCAAAAGAAAATATGAGAATAAAACATGAAAGTGTGCAAGTCCAAATGCCACTACTTTTTACTTTTTGCAAATAATTATGGCAGAGTGTCAACAAATGCCATAATCCATGATGAGTTAAACTCTTTAAACTTGATTTGTCATTTTCAATTTCCATGTTTTAGATAGTGAATAAAGATTGGTCAGACAATTTAATCCTGACTAATCAATAGATAGGTAGAGAATAATGAGGTTCTCATCAGTTTAATCTGAGCCCTCCGATGAAATAAGGTAGAATTAGATAGTTTTATGCTTTCAAAAGAATAAAATTTTTCAAGGTAGCAAGCTTAAATGCACCTGCTAAAAGGAAGAAAAGAAAAAATGTTAGAGTAATGTTGGGTAGGTAGAAAGAGGTGGGAAAAAGCATGTAATATTCATCACCAGGAAAAAATCACTAATTTCCCTTCCCCTGTAAGTATTCAGTATTCTATACTACCAGTCAAAAAGGCTCAGAGCATTTCTCTGACTTTTGTTGGGACCGGACCCAAGGCTTGATGACTAGATAGTGGAAAATGTTGAATTCTTATGATAAAATCCCTTTTACCATTATTTATCCCTCATTCATACATTTAATTCATCTTTATAAGTAAATAATCCTTATTACTTAATGAAACCTAAAATCCCATTTAATTAACTTCCTTCATTCATAAAAAATACAAAAACCCTCAAAAAACTCTCTATCCTAAGTAAATTGGTGAAATGATGAAATAATAAGCTTTGCTTTTATTTGTTCACTCTACTTGCTCATTTAGTGTATTTTTTTGTATTCCATATCCCCTTATCACATTAAATTTTAAATTATGCTATTAATTCCCTAAAAATACCTTATCCTATATATATATAATTCCCTTTATCTAAAATACCCCCTAAAACCCACTATTATAAAGATTTTAGACCAAAGATATTATCCACGTGCTAACTTAAAAACCCAAATAATACTCCCTTTGGTCTAAAACTAACCTTAATTAAATACCCCGCCCCCTATGGCTCTTAAACTATTCAAAAAGGTTTAAATACCATATAAATATAATAAACTGCACATGTATATGTTTTATTAAAACGTTTTTACAAATGTTAAAAAAAAAAAAACAACGCATGACATTTAACCTGCTGCTACATATAATTGAAACCAACCCGCATTATATTTTACCAAGGTTTAAGGTGTAACAACCTTGTCTGAAGCGCCTTTGTAATGATATATTACCCTTGTTGGCGAGAAGTCAGGTCTCGCGGACAAGACCCAGGTTCGAGAGTTGTGGCCAACAAAGGGGTCTAGTGTAGTCTAGGAACACGCCGACATTTTCACCCTGCTCAGGAGAGCAGTGCGTCTCACCCGAGGCGTGCCGCAACCACATGCAAAAGGGGATGAGATCAAGGGCAAGGATCAAACCCGCAACTAAAGAAAGACGGTTCATCCATTCATATACAAAGTTATATGCGCAAGATCACTTAATAAGCATTCAGACATTCATAAATAAAATTTTAAACCAACATAACCACATTACATGCACATGAACATCTTATTAAGACAGCAACCTTCCATTATATTAGTCTCTTGGCCCAATACATGATTACATGGCAATCTTCCTGTTAGCTCACAAAGCTGATACAGATGAATCTCAGAACAGAAGGGTAGAATAGAGAAGATAAGAAACCATATGAAGCACATGCATAAATCCTCTGCAGCTGCTCTGCACGTCCTTCCTTGTCTCTGGCCTCACGACTTCTTTAGTACGCATTCAATTCTCAGCATTCAACAACCTTTTCAGCCAGGTGACTGTTATTTATTCACCTGCTCTCGCGACTATCGGCTCCTCTGCGTCTTCTCTTCGGCTTCTCTCAGCTTCTCTTCTGATGTATGCGTGTTCCACTTTCTGTTTTCTGCTGTGTTTCCTTCATCTGCATTTATCTCCATTCTATCTCCAGCTATCGAGTGCTTCTGCGCCACCTTGGTAGCTCCGCAACTCCTGGTAGTTGTGACGCGGTCGCGGTTGCCATGTGTATTTATTCAGCAACTCAAAAAGGGTCAAAACTCAAAATGTCTTGGCCAAGATTTCAGAACTAAACAAAAACAAGGGCCCCAACAGGCCCCGACCACAATTCCTTGACTCGTCCGCGAGTCAATCACAAATAACAGTTTCTATTTCCATTGCCCTGCTGGCACCCGTACTCTGATCTGATGTGCCTTCACCCTGCGCCCTTTCCTGCTGTACTCCGCCACTTGGTTGGTCAAACAAGGGCCCCAAGTCCAGGACCCGGCAGAGCGTTGTGTCTCTAAGCTCTGTGAAGGCCGCCACCGCTTGCTGCCATTCCTGCATAAGCAGGTCGGCTTCTTGAGAGATTCGGTTGGCGGCGGCTTCGTCTATGGGCGTCGGGGCAGCCCCGAACAGCGTGGTGAGCTGGGCTTCGGCCTTGGCATCCAGCTGGTGCATAGCGTCAGCATGGGTGCGAAGGGGCAGACGAATCTCCCGGATGACGTGTTTGGCCGCGACCGATTCGGCCTCCGTCTGTTGCATGTGAAGTTCCAGCTCGTCTGACTGGGCGTAGAGCTGATCTAACCTTGCTGGGTCCGTAGTTGCCTGAATGTCCCGGGCAATCTGTTGCAGCTGGGCAGCGATAGGCTGCGTCTTGACCGTTAGCGCGAGTGAGCACTCCTGCAAACTTCGCAGAAGGGCAGAAGCTGCGGCTGCAGTGGAATGGAGAGTTGCTTGTAGACTGACTGCCTGCGTCTATTTGGCAGTCACCTGTCCTGAATGGTCACTGGGTGGATCTGGAAGGGTAGGCCGTGCGGCTAACGCCGCTTGGAGTTCCTGGTTCTCCCTGCAAACAATAGTGAAAACTTCCTTGAGGTGGTGAGCCTGTAGTGCTATATTGTCCTCCTCTATACCAGCATGGAGTGGGGAATAGTGAGCCCTTGCAGCGGGCCATACACTAGAGAGCGCCTGAATAACAATGTTGGCCTGCTCCTGGAGGTTGGTCTTCTCCCGCAGCAACTGATTGCGTTGTTCAGTAAGCGCCGTGATCTGATTCCGCTGCTCGGTGCACCGCCGCTGTAGCTCTGTGTGAATCTGCTCGGCCCTGAGGGCCGCCCACTGAATGAGCAGGTACAGCTGTGCTGGACTCCATTGTTGTGTATTGGTCGTGTTGGGTGTGCCCTGCTCCGGCACCCTCTCCTGCGAAGGTTGGTTGATGGCCGCTGGTCGGCTGGAAGTTTCTGGAGGATGGACCGGCGTCTGCTGCTGCACTGAAGTGGCCATCTCGGACTCCGACCAGTCTTACTGCATGGTCTGCTCTGGAGGAGGGGCAGCCAAATCAGCCCCCCCATTCGTGAACCTGCGAGATATAGTAGCATGAGGGTCCGGGGCCGTGGCCACGGGGTCAACCGGTGGTACCACGGCTGCAGTACTGGAGGTGACTTCCACCCCGTGGTCACCTCCGAAAAGTTCCCGGATCAACAAATCTGACAGAGTGGCTGATGAGTTGGATGGATTGGGGGAGGTGGCAGGTGGTCGGCTGGTGGGAGCGGTGGATGGAGTGAAAGAAGTGGGAGGGAGGTGGAGGTTGAGGAACTCTACCGGATCGATCAGAGGTTCCTCCGGAATCAAAGTTGCTGTGGGCGGAGTGGCTGGTGGATCATCCTCCATAAGATCCACCACGGGATCTGTGGCTGTAACGCGGGCCCTCTTGGATGGAGGTGGGTCTGTTGAATCGGGTTCGAGGGCCGGTTCACCCATTGGTGTGATGAGGGGGGTGGCAGAAGTGAACAGGTTAGTGGGAATGGGGGAAATGAGGGGGGCGGTGTTGGAGGGACCACGAGACCGATTAATATGAAATTCAGCAAAAGAGGGAAATATAGGGGCACCACTTGAAGCAACTTGGGTGGCCACGTTAATTCTTCGTACCTGGTCGTTGAGGTGCTCGACGATCGGGACCAGCACTTCAGGCAGTGTCGGTGCGGTCTCAGCTGGTTCTTATGGAGGGTCCTCCGCAACCTGTGAGGACCCCGCTACGCCGGTCGTGGCAGGCCGCTGTACCGGCAGCATCCCCTCAAAGTTATAGTGGGTGATCCCGTCGCGGACGTGCTGGACGACCCCCGGCCACGCAGAAACCTCTCGGTGAAAGGTGTCGTCATTCAACTGGAACCGGAGGGGCGCCATGTGAAATGTGGCAGCCGGCACGCAAGTTGGCTAGAGGAAGGTGTGCCTGTGGCTGACCCCAAACCACACCTGCTCACTGTACTCATCCAGCAAGTGCCTGGGCACCCATTGCTGGTTGGCCACAACATCGGTCATCATCCCGTACCACGCCCAGAACGTTGCCGCGTTCACCTGTTTGGTGCTGGGATCCATGGACACCTGCCAGGGGGTGTATTTCATCGCCAGAGGCTGGCTTATTGTCGTCTCCGCCGGCTCCCGGATGGGAGGAAGGTTCCATTTCCACATGGCGAAGGCTAAGATCAAGTAGCCGTAAATGAAACTGGTGGTACGCCTATAATTTTCTTCGCAGGCCGCGAAGAGTTCCTTCAACACAAAAGAGCACCAATTCAACTTGGCGCCCTGGGTGCAGTGCTCTGCAATGGAAATTGTGTCCAGGGTGCATTCTCCCTTCGTATAGTGACGCATCGTCTTGCTAGCGATCAGGTAGCAAGCAAACCAGATTTCTGGTTTGTTGATTAGGTCAATTTTGGCACCTTTTCCACCCCGGCGAGTGCCTACTTGGTATACAGGTCGGAGTCACCCGACTTCCGGGCACGCTTAGAGGATGTCTGGCCAGCAGCGGAGACATATGCACCGTTTTGGGACAGCCCTGTAAGCCGATGAATGTCTTCGGCATGAATTGGGATTTCTTCGTTGAGCCACAGGGACCCGTTCTGTACCCGACTGAGGAGGAACCGGGTGCATTGCAGAGCTGGTCCCGTAGTGCCGAAAATGGGAAGAGACCTCAAATGCATCAAGGTCGACTGCTGTAGGCCCCTGAATTCTTGCCGCATCCGACTGTTGGAGCTGCTGCCTAGCGTGTAATGGTGCTCCATGTAAGTCTGCCAATGGAGGTGAGGAAACTCAGCCGGGTCGGACAAGTTGGCATCCATACATGCTGCGTTGTCATACTTGCCGACCAACGACTCTACACGGTAAATTCTGCTATCTAACGCTGGTTCAGGGATAGATACGATAGCCCTCGGCATCTTGGGTCGACGCTGGTAAACTTGGAGTGTTCGTCTGGAGTTCTCTGCTGAATGTGGTGTGCTTCGATGCTGCAAATGCTCTGGAGATGCTGCAACTTCCAAATTGAACTGGTCCGTCATTCTCATGCTGCTGATCTTCATGCAAATTATGGCATCTGCTGGCACGCACGGAGTTGATGAGACTCCATAACGGCAATTAATTCTTGCTATCCTTCGGGGCTGCGATAATCGTGCGATCAATTGCGTGCCTGTATGTAATCTGACAGTTGCTGACGACGTCATGGGAAGATGGGTGGACTCAACGGCTAAGGGAACTGCAGGTGATGGCAAATGATTACGGTATGATTACTGTCTATTATGGTAATTTATGAACAAATCTGAGCGATCCTACGGATTGACAAAAGGACTGACGGAAATGACCTGGACTGACACTGGCACGAGGATGGATCCTACATAAACGACACACTGGACTGGAGCGGCGACATGCTGGACTGGCGCTGCGACACGCTGGACTGGCCCGCCCCGACCACAGTCGGTTGCGGTAAGGTTCCCACAACTGACTGGTTATTTGACTGATTACCTATGAACGGAAAAGATTACCTACACTCATCCCGGTTGCGGGAGAGTTATTCAACTATGCTACTCTACGGGTTCTCTAGGTTGCGAGAGTTATTAATGAAAAGTGAGAAGGTACCTACTCCTGGTAGGGTTTCAGGCGTGCGCCATTCACCCACCCAGGAAGAACTGTACTGTCCAGCTGTGCCAACCGAACGGCGCCTGAGTTGCGGATCTTGATGACAAAGTAGGGTCCCAACCAGTGCATCTGGAGCTTGCCTGGAAACTTTTGGAACCGGCTGTCGTACAAAAGAACTTTTCCACCAACTTGGAAAGCTTTAGTTTTGATGTGGCGGTCGTGCCACGCTTTTTCCCTGGCCTTCTGAACCTTCTGGTGGAATTCTGCGAGGAATCGAGCCTCATCCAACTCCTGTAGCTCCTGGAGGTGTTCCCGAAGTGACGCCTCTTCTGATAATTGAAGGGACGTTGCGATCAAAAGGCTGGGTACGGTGAACTCGGTGGGAATCACAGCTTCCCGGCCATACACCAACCGGAATGGCGTCTGGTTGGTCAACCGTTTTACCGTGGTCCGGTAAGCCCATAGTGCCGCTGGTAGCCGCTCGTCCCAGTCATCCCGCTGAGCATTGCAGATTTTAGTCAAGCCCTTTTCAAGAATCTTATTGAAGGCTTCCACCGTACCATTGGCCTGTGGGTGGTATGGGCTGCTTTTATGATGCTGAATCATAAATGTGTCCAGTAGTGACTTGACCATGGCATTAATGAAATGCGTACCCTGATCACTGGTTAAGCTCCGTGGGCAGCCAAAGCGGCTGATGATGTGTTCAAAAATGAACCGGGCAGCGGTTTCTACCGAGCAGTCGCGTACCGCTGCCACCTCAGCCCACCGTGTGAGGTAATCCGTTGCGGTAATGATGTACCGGGCCTTGGAATGTCGAGCGATTGGTGCGATGGGGCCGATGAAATCAACATCCCATTTCTCAAACGGCTGCAACACATGCACTGGGTGTAGCGGAAGCTCGTCCCGGTGCGAAGGCCTTCCCGTCCTCTGGAAAACATTGCAACGCTTCACATAGGCCTTACAGTCTGCATGTACCATCGGCCACCATAGGCCAGCCTGGAGCACCTTTCTGGCGGTGGGTTTCGCACCCACATGCCCTCCCACAACACCACTGTGACATTCCCACATCACTGCTTCCCGTTCATGGTCAAGAACACATCTGCGCAACACCTCATCAAGCCCCAGTTTGTACAGCTGCCCCACGATCAATTGGTAGTCGGCCACCCAGAAAACCAAGTGGCATTTCTGAAGTGGGGTGTAATCCTCAGGGCATTGTCCTGTGGTCAGATACGTGGCAATGTCAGCCAGGTAATCTAGTACTGCTTCAACGCGGAAGAGGTCAGCATCCGGAAGCTGATCGTCCAACGGGCCTTCATTCTCTCCTGTCTCCAACCTGGACAAGTGATCGGGACCAACATTCAACCTACCAGGCTTGAAAATCACCTCAAACGTGAACTCCTGAAAAACTAGAAGCCATCGACAGATTCTTCCTTCCAACACAGGCTTATTTACTAGATATTTCAATGCAGAATGGTCCGTAAAAAATGTAAATTTGCCGCCCAGAAGATAGTGGCGGAACTTCTGGAGAGAGTACACCATCGCCAACGCCTCTCGCTCGGTCGTGGTGTAATTCTTCTCCGTGTTCGATAACCGTCGGCTGGCGAAGTATACGGGGTGGTCAACTGTCATTTCCCCGGGTTGCGCCAACACAGCTCCAAGTGCAATTCTGGACGCATCAATGTGCACATGGAACTGCTTATCCCAGTCAGGATGAACAAGTATGGGTGCCGTCGCCAACTTCCCCTTCAATGTGTCAAGTGCCTTCCTGCACTCCGCCGTCCACTCAAACGCTTCTGACATCCGCAACAGTTTCTCCAGAGGGGCCGTAATTTTGGCGTAGTTGCGGATAAACCGCCAATAGTATCCTGTGTGCCCGAGCAGTGCCCGCAACTGCTTCACGGTCTCGGGGGCCTCCATGTGGACGATGACCGCGACCTTGGCAGGATCAACGCAGATCCCTTGCTTGCACACCACGTGGCCCAAGAGTGTACCGAATGGTACTGCAAAAATACATTTCTTCAGGTTCAAGGAAATCTGCAGCTGGCAACACCGGTCGCACATAACACGCAACAGGGAGGCGTGTTTCTTCAGCAGGCTGTAAACAGTCCAGTCGTCCATGTAGACTTCCAGGAACTTGTGAATGTACTCCCGGAAAGCAGCAATGACAATCCGGGAAAACACAGCCGGTGCGTTCTTCAGACCAAACGGCATAACGTGGTATGCGAATGATCCCCACTCAGTGGTGAATGTCATCTTTGCTTTGTCCTCCTCGGCGATGCGCACCTGATGGTAGCCCGAGAACCCATCAGTGAAGGAATAAGCTTTGTTTCCCGCGACATGATCTAGAACTTCATCGCTGAAGGGAGTGGGAAACGGGTCGTGGATACAAGCATTATTCAAGCTCTGGTAGTCTACACAGACCCTGATCTCCACTTTTTCCTTCTTGTTCTGGATGACAATCAGACTCACCCATTTCGCTTCTTCTACTGGAAAGATGAGACTTGCAGCCAGCATCTTGTCAATCTCCATCTTGACTTTCTCTTTGATACGTGGATTCAACCGGTAGGGTCAGTGCTTCACCGGCCTGGCCCCCGGTTTCAGTGTGATGCGCATCTTGCCCAGATCCCCCTTGATCCCCTTCAGGTCCACAACTGATGATGGAAACAAATCTTCGTACTCCTGGAGGAGGCTGAAAATTTCTTTTGTCGTCTCCTTGTCCCAGTAATCTCCCACCGTTGCCAGTTTAGGTTTCTCCTCCGTTCCAATGTTCAGTTTCTTTGTCTTGAGCGGCTGTAAATGGACCCCTTCAGTCGTCGGCTCTTCACTGATGCTCCGCTCTCCTTCCTTTTCGTCAAAATAGAGATGCCTGAGGTCCTCCAAACTATCGTCCTCCGGATCGCCATCAATCTGGTGACAGACCAACTCGCGCCTGACCTCAGGTCGTGACACAGATGGGCCCTTATCGGACTTAGGCTGGTGGAAAAACAATACCTCCTTGATTGCCTGTAGGGCCTGAGACTCCTGCATCGTCTCCCCTTCGAACAAGAAGCTCAAAACGAACTTGTCCGCAACTGCCTGCCATGAGTGGGTTTCTCGTTTCCGCTCTTCCTCCAGGTACCAAGCCTGGGGGATAGTGCCCAGAGAGTGGATAAACCTGTGGACCCACAGCTCCTCAGGGTACCGGGTGCTACGCCGCTATTCTTCGCAGGCCCGCAAGTGGTGTCGCGGGTCTGAATTCCCATGATACTTAAGCGTGCTGGTGGGTCCTTCATCCTCTTTAAAGCGTGCCCGCAGAGCATCCACCACACACTCCCATCGCAACAGAGTGTTGCGGTGATTTTTCCACCATCGAGTCGACGTTGACTGCAAGGCTACATCCAAAAGAGCCATCCGGCTTTTAGCTGGGACCCGATCTTCCACCTTGGCAATAAAAGTATTGACTGCTTGCATGTTTGACAATGTGGGATATCCACGGATCTCAGTCCCTACCCACCGGACCTGAGTGATGGAGGCACATCTCCACGTGGTGGTCTCAAATCCCCCTTGCTGCCAGTCTTCCCACGCGAGTTCGGATCCGAGCTCCGAGCTCTGTACACTCCGCCAACTGACAGAGCCAGTTGCGGTCGGGTTAATATAATCATCCCGCTTCCCTGCAGTCATCTGATAGAGATGGTCCATTATCTGAGCATCCTCCCGATTGTCCACTGTTTCTGTATATTGCGGGCCCTGATATGGGTCGAGAGGCTGGGTGACCCATACCTCCCCATCCTCAAAGATCATCAGCTCCTTCTTGAGGTCGGTGATGGCATAATTCTCAAAAGCCCAATCAATGACGAGTAAAGCAGGATAGGGATCCTTATCGCCCATGATATCAATAACCTCAAAATCGGTGTATGTCTTCACCCCCGCAACGTCTACCTCGACTCCCTCGAGCCGGCCGATTGGCAAAATGCAGTACTGGTTCGCCATCCTGAATTGGATTGGCGAGTGGGCTAGCCGTGGCCTTCCAAGAGCCTCCCACGTCTTTCGTGGCAGTATATTGACGTCAGACCCCAAGTCCAACATGGTGTCGCTGATTTGGAACCCTGCGACTTGCGTGTTAAGCCAGAATTCTTTGCCTGTTCGTTGCTTGTTCCACTTGACCCGTTGCACGTATTGAGGGCTAGCGTCCGCCGGATCTCTGGGTTATGTCCGCCCCTGTAGCGCTCCGTCCAAAGCATGCTTAAGCTGCTGCCGCAACACAACGTTATCAACAATCCCCGAGAACAGCCGGAGAGCCAATCTCACTGGCGCATCGCGACGTTTGCGCACGGAGCCCGGTGCCGCCCGCGCCCAACCCTCCTCGCGTTACCTCGGGCGAATGCCCTCAACCGCCCCCCGAAACACTTCGTCCGGACTGTACCGATCAACTTCTTGGGGGCCGGGCCGAACCACCGTGGCCGGCTCCTTCGTGGGCATCATCTCCGTCTTCTTTCCGCCCGCTTACTATCGCGCCGTTCTTCATGTCAGGGGTGCGCCCTCGCGCCCGAGCCACTATACTCACCTCTCTGCGTCACCCGTTCTTCCCACTTCTTGATGAGATCCGGACAGTCTTCTGTAGCATGGGCATTGACCCGGCACTGGGAACACCAGGGTCGTCGCGGAAGGGGACATTCTCGAGCCACATGACCCTCCTGGTCACAGTTGTAGCATTTTACCGGACCGCGTCCACCTGTGCGGCCTCCCCGCATGCCTCCTCCTCTTCCTCTTGGAGCCTCGTTCACCCTGTAGGAGGGACGGTCCAGTCGGTCCGCAAGTGTGTCGAGAGCCCTGCACTGCTCAGTATTGTGAGTCGTGGACACACAAAATTCGCAGTATACATTGTTCGGGACCATGGAGTACTTCTGTAATATCGGGCACATCCGAGGAGGATGCCCCATCGTCCGGAAAATCTCACAGTACTCCGTGGTGGAGGGCCCCGGTTGCGGTGGGAACCCCGCAAAGGTCTGCTGCGGCTGGTAGAATCCTTGCGGGTTCATCCCCACACCACCCCCCGGTGGTGGGCCCCCCTGGATTGCTGCGACCGAGGGTCCTGCTCCTGTGTCGCGCAACCGAGGACATTCGGTTGCGACGTGGCCCTCGACCAGACAATGTGTACACCAAACGTTCGGTCGCGCTGGTCTCACCGGCTGAAGTTCCTTGAGCTTTTCGGTCAAGCTGGCGATCTGGTGTTGCAACCCTACCAAAGAAGGGTCTTGCGGGGCCACCCCCCCCCCCGATATTCCTGGGGGTAGCCCGCCATGGCTTCAATCTTCATGGCCTACTCCAAAGTGTCCTGCAGATTATCAATATTCTGCTGAGTGATAGGGGTTCGTGTCAAGGGTAGCAGAGCCTTGATGAACCAGTCTCTCTGGTGGTTTGGACGTACCCAGCTCAGCCGATCGCGTCCTTGAATCGCCGCATCAACTCCCATGCGGTCTCACCTTCCTTCTGCTTAATTTCCCACAGCTCGGACAGGCCCTGTTGGTCTGTCTGGGGAAGCTTGAATTCGTGGACAAAATCCCGCTTATTCAGCATTAAGGTGGTTAGGGGTGAACCTCGACTACTTCGATGAATGAACGCAGTAGCTTTCCGAGCGTGTTTGGAATTCTACACTGTGATCCGATATCCGTCGAGCCTCTAGATGGCTTCGGCATTGTAGCCACGTTTCTACGTCGTCATTTCCCCCGGATCTAGCAAGTTAGGGATACCAGAAAGATCCAAATAATATGTGTACTTAAGTATGAATTAATCAGATAAAACCCTCCTGGCCCCGGGTCACAGAACTGCCCTCTTAGGGAAAATGGCCATTACTAGTAACGTCACATATCAAGTGCACGACGCCGCCGAACTATTGTATGACCGACTCAATGCTTGTAACTGAATAAAAATATTTCTTAAAGGTTGATAAAGTACCAGGGGAAGGTCGGGATCCTGGCCATGCGGAAGGTGGGACGTAGGGCTACCTGGAGGGGTGGGTTCCGTCTGATCCTGGAACATCTGCTGCATCACGCCATGCCATTCATCATCGGAAATTTCTTCGGGCTGCATCTTTCCATTATCTTCGCTAGTCGTTACTTCTCTTTCTCACGTCGCTGGGCTCCCATGCACCCACTGCACTTCCACTGCTGTCTCGTCTTCGTTCTGGGTATCTAAACCCATAACTCCCGTCTTCTGAGGCGCCTCCTTCTGATTCTTCCTCTCGATCTCTCTTCTCTTCAAATCTCTCATTACCCTTCTTCGCCACCTATCGGCGATCTATGCCCGCCGATGCGCACGTAGCTCCCGCAACTTGCATGCGGCCTCAACGTCCATCCCCCGCTCCCCACTCTCACAGTCTACACAGCATCGGTCCCCTTAATCCTTCCCCCAGTACGGGTGGTTTACGCTTCCATACTCGTTTTGTGGAATTCAATCAACCCTTCGTCCACCATCAGGGCTTTGATCCACAGCGGAATCTCCTTCAACAGCTTCCCCCTCAGCCCTGAGTGAAAAACAGCCTCGGCCTTCGAGAAGGATTGGTAGCACTCGGCAGCAAACTCTACAGCGTACCCTTCCAACGTGGTCCTTACCCAGAAATCCATTGCGCGGGTTAGTTCAGTATTTACCCGATGCAGTGCCACGAGGTCGTCGTGCGTCCACCTGCGGTTTATCTTCCGCAAGCCTTCTTGGGGCAGCGTCGCTCGTAACCTCCGCAACCAATTATAAAGGTCCGTAGGGAACATTCCCCAGAAAATTTCGTACGTATCACTGGCTGAATCAGAGAAAAGAACAAGCTCCTTGATCGCCGCCTCCTTTTTCTTGGTCAGCTTTGCTTGCTGAGCAATGAACTGGTCAAGATGATCATCCCACCATCGCCGTATTTCTCCTTCAAAAATCCTCGATACCATGATCTAGATCCCCTCAGAACATGCAGGTCCCGGAAACGAAACCATTTGTTGGCGAGAAGTCAGGTCTCGCGGACAAGACCCAGGTTCGAGAGTTGTGGCCAACAAAGGGGTCCGGTGTAGTCTAGGAACACGCCGGCATTTTCACCCTGCTCAGGAGAGCAGTGCATCTCACCCGAGGCATGCCGCAACCACATGCAAAAGGGGATGAGATCAAGGGCAAGGATCAAACCCGCAACTAAAGAAATACGGTTCATCCATTCATATACAAAGTTATATGCGCAAGATCACTTAATAAGCATTCAGACATTCATAAATAAAATTTTAAACCAGCATAACCACATTACATGCACATGAACATCTTATTAAGATAGCAACCTTCCATTATATTAATCTCTTGGCCCAATACATGATTACATGGAAATCTTCCTGTTAGCTCACAAAATTGATACAGATGAATCTCAGAACAGAAGGGTAGAATAGAGAAGATAAGAAACCATATGAAGCACATGCATAAATCCTCCGCAGCTGCTCTGCGCATCCTTCCTTGTCTCTGGCCTCGCGACATCTTTAGTACGCATTCAATTCTCAGCATTCAACAACCTTTTCAGCCGGGTGACTGTTATTTATTCACCCACTCTCGCGACTATCGGCTCCTCTGCGTCTTCTCTTCGGCTTCTCTCAGCTTCTCTTCTGATGTCTGCGTGTTCCACTTTTTGTTTTCTGCTGTGTTTCCTTCATCTGCACTTATCTCTGTTCTATCTCCAGCTATCGAGTGCTTCCGCGCCACCTTGGTAGCTCTGCAACTCCTGGTAGTTGCGGCGCGGTCACGGTTGCCATGTGTATTTATTCCGCAACTCAAAAAGGGTCAAAACTCAAAATGTCTTGGCCAAGATTTCAGAACTAAACAAAAAAAAGGGCCCCAACAACCCCCCCCCCCTCTTGCATACCTTGTAACCCAAAGTTTGTTGAAATAAACTAAGGTTTATTTAATAAAATCAAAACCCTCACCCCATATATATAAACCTCGCATCCATATTCATTAAACGATATATAAGTTAAACCTTATATAAATGTTTTTTACCCATCTGCATGTATATAAGTTCCCTGGTCCAACCATCATTTATCCATTGAAAAATAAAAGGTTTAAACCCCGGTCCCACCATATTTTTGCCACACCTTCCAAAAGAGATCTCAACTCTTCGCTCTCGATTGTTAGATCCAATGACTCTTAAACGATATCGTGCTCATAAACTAATCGTCCACCAAAAACCCAAACAAACGCGAAATGGGTTGTTTTACCCATTCTGCCTCCTATGACGTGGAGAATATCTATTGGATCGCGTTTGTTTCAAGAGAAACAACTTACCACCTGAACTCAATGCGAAAACCATCGCCTGGTTTCACATATTAAACTAAAACCACTCTCGCCATTTGATAAGACCTACATTTAATACATTTATGATGATTCATATCAAAGGTTAAAACCTTTTATATATCACTTTTGATGTTTATATGCGCATTTCAAACTGTAAAAAGCTCTGATAAAATGTGTGAGAACCCTTTGTCCCCAAATTGTCGATTTATACCTAGAGAAAATCAAATTTGACTTCAGATTCTCTATTTGAAGACTGGAAAAGCCATTCTCTGCTTCAGCAAGTCGGACCAGTCCTCACATTTGGCCTCGAACCTCTGAAACCCTTTCAAGCATCCAAATACCTACGATTTAAGGTATTTTTCATCAAATTTAAACCCTGCAAAGTCAGTTATAAATCATCCATAAGTAAATGATATTTTAATTAAAATAACTCACCGAAGAAATTGCCCAAAAATGCCCAAAACAGGCTGAACCCTGGCCAATTTTTCCCATAAAATTCCGAGTCAGAAAAAACCACTTTTTAAGCCAATCTCCTCAATTTGTGACCTCTAAAGATCAATTTCAAAGACAGAAAAGGGTTTAAAGCCTACGGATATCTTAAAAACTCATTTTTGCAGAACAATATATTCAGGAAACCCTCATTTCTATCTTATCCCAGTTTATATCCTCTGACAAAGAAAAATAACTCCTGCAAACAATTTAAGCTTGCAGTAGTTATTCCAAAATGACCAAAATGCAGATCACAACTAAAACTGGAGGTTCTAAACCAACCAAGCCTGGAGGATCCAAACCTCCTAAATCTGTAACACCTAAAGCAGTTAAATCTACTCCATTCCTCACTACTAAATCCATTGTATCAGTAAATCCCCTCCAGCCACCTGTAGCTGATGTAGAAACCCTTCCATTGACTAATATGGACTACAAGATTGTTGATCCTGTTGTAGAATTCAACCTCTTAGAAATACATAATTGGTGCTATGATAAATACTTGGACAAAGATGAAATGCCTATTTGGGAGAGTCATTTGCCAAAATATGTAGTTCCATTGACCCACCCTCGGCAAGACCTTGTTAGATTATGTCAAAAAAATTATGAACCAGACCAAAGGGCCATTGTTAATGCTGACAGAGAAATCCTTTTTTCCATCACACCAGAGTCAATAAATAAAATGCTGCAATTACAGTCTGATCCTAAATCAATCCCCCTATCTATAGAAGCTTTGACCCATTTTTACTTAGGCCTGGATTTCCCAAAGAATTTTATGATATTTCAAAACTTTTTTCCTTCCCATGTTGACATTCCTAAGTTAAACCCTCCTAATTCCACTGCCAAATTTCCTAAAGGATCTAGACATATTATCTCAATGCTATCTTTTATATTGGGATACTTTACAGATGGATTTAGTGATGAATCCATTTTAGTCTTTCTATCCACCTTATCTCCAGGCCAACCTCCAACAATCATTTCTTATTTTTCCAGATTCATATAAGACAATATTCATCATAAACTGACTAAACTACCCTCTGAAGGGGTTTTTATATACTCATCCTACTTGTTTCACTTATTTTTATTCTTCGAAGCTGATAATTTTCCAATTGCATTGCAAAGGATGGGCTTGGAGGGAAATCCTCTGTCCATTTACTTCTAGACTTCCTTGCTTAGGAAAGAGGGTAGTGAGTTCACCGACACAGATTTTTCAGACCTCTTTCTACATCCAGAAATGAACATTTTTTACAAAGCAGAGCAACCCAGAGTCAATGAAGAAATGAAAAGAATCTTGCAACTATTAGAACGGAATAAAATGGGAGACTGGTTTCTTTATGAAAAACATACAGAGATAAGAATTTTTGGATCCAACTTATTACCTTATAAGTTGCCAAAATATATGAACATGAGAATTTTTGCATTGGATTATTTAAGACAGATTCTCAATTCTGACTCTATTAATTTATTAGCTACCAGGAAAAAGACTCAATTCAAGCTAAAGAATCAGGTTGGTCCTTTCATCATAAACAACAGAGAGGCAGAAAAATAAATCATAAAGAGAATAGCAGAGTATAAATTTCAAGAAATTTTTCCGTGGAACTATGATCCTCAAGGGATCCTGAGAAATTTAAGGGTAAAATGTAAACTAACACCCTTCATACATGATCTCAAGCTAGAGATTGCGAATTTTTCCAATCAAGCAGAATGGGTGGAGAAAACACTGATAGATACAACTACTAATACATAGATAGCAGGAAAAACAGTTACAACACAAGCCCTTAAAGTTGTAAAGCAGCCGAGACTTCAGTCAAAAGAGGCAGGGAAGAAGGAGCATACACAGCAGAAACAACTATAGAAACTAAATTCAAACTGATTTATAATAAAAGGCTTAAATTTCAGTTCAGTTGGGAAAGAAAAGGTAATTGATATTGAAGATACAAATGAGCCAGAGGTAAATAATTATGAAGCTACAGTGATAGTCAATGAAACTATTGCAGAGATTGAAAAAGAGAAAAAACTAGGTAAAGATGATACTCAAATGATTGAAAAGCCACAAAATATGGAGGCCTCTTCCTCACAAACAGCTGAGGAAAAGGATTTAGATATCAAAGAGAAATATAAGTAGATAAAATAAAAGAATGAGGAGATCAAGAATGAGATATATTCTCAATTCATCAAGAAAAAAACAAGGAATCAAAATAGGCTATTGACAGCCTTTGATTATTCTACAAACAAGATGATTATGTCATTTTTGCAACCAACTACTTTGGCACCAAAGGCAGTGGCAGAATATAAAAAGGCGGAGTTTGAAGTAGACACTGAAAATGTTCATGAACTGGACCAAATTGAATTTCATAGACATAGCTCTGAAATGTTATATTCAACAGTGGTGACAAAGGCTATGAGTGCTACCAAGTTGCAGAATACTATTATTAATATGCAGGATCAAATGAAGTTATACAAGGGATCCTTGTATGTAAAGGACCTAAGGATTAAAGCCTTAGAGGATTTAGTTTTACAAGTGGGATATGATTGCTCAAATATTCAAGTAGCAGAATTGTTGATAAAGAAAAAGAATGATGATATTCAAACTTTGAGGAAACAGCTTAAGATTCCTCAAAGTGAGCATCCACAAACCAAAGAAATCCTTCAAGAGAAAAGTGAAAAAGAAGAGATGATAAAGCTCATCCTCAAATTAACTGCTCAGTTCAACGAAATGGAATCCCAAATGGACCAGCTAGTCCAAGAGAAGGAAACTGTGAAATAACCTGACACTCCTGTCATTCCTTCAATTATACCAGTGATTACCACATCAGTGGCTTCCACATTAGGAGAAAAACTAGCACCAAAAGAACCACTAGCAACTGTAGTGTCAGTGAGTTCAACTACTACTTCAACCATATATTATTCTACAATACAGGTTCAACCAATATATGAAGCAGGTCAGATTGTAAAATATATGGAGCAAATGTATTTTAAAACTAATGAAATCAACAGCGTAAAGAATATGATTGATAATCTTGAAGCTACAAATAAGTTATCTTTGATAAATGATAAAACCCATGAACAAAAGTCAATTAGACTTGGAGAACAAATAAAGGGTTTACAAAAAGAGTTAACTTTTACTGAGAAAATTTCATTTGTAAAAAATCATCTATGGACAAACATAATTGAAGCCATTCACACTCAATGACCTTCAATTCAGGTTATATATGAGCAGAGAGACTTGTTATTAGCAGCTCAGGCAGAGATTCAAAAGATCAAGGATGATTTAATTGATAAGCCAGCTTAGGCTTTAAAACTCATCACATTCTTGAACAGCAAGAACAGAGCAGTATTGGAAGAATTACAAGTATTGGACAGAAAGGAAACCATTTTAGAGATTAAAAGGGTGGTAACCAAGAAAAATTTGATGAATTACCTGGAAGAGAAATGTGAATCAATGAACATTTCCTTAACAAAGTTTATGGTAAAATACACAAACTTAAGACAAAGGGGCTTGCTAGACATTCATGTTTTTAATGAAAAACTGATGCCCCAAAAGGATTATGATAGAAATATCAGGGGAATTTCCAAGGAGCAAGTCAGCAAACCATTACCACAAGGCACTCCCACAGGAAAAGTCCTCCTTCAGCACTTTGAAGATTTATTCTTTCTACAACATGAGATTAAACATCTCTTTGTGTTCAAGCCCACCTTTGCTAGATACACAGAAGCCGATGAGAATTTAAGAAAGATAAATAATGTCAAAATTCCCAATGAAGAATAGTGAAAAACATTTACAGATTTAATGTAACAATGAGAGGTAAAACAATGAAGAAAATTACCTTGAAAAGCAGTAAAAAAGAAACACTGAAATAAAAGGACAATCTGTTGATTTTTCCTACAAAAAGATATATTTTTACAGGAGTAAACCATGGAAATATCAGTCAAAAGTGTATCAACATTAAAAAGTATCAGATGAAAGAGTATCAGCTAAGTCAACTCAAAAGAATATATTTTCTTCCAACCAGCAAATTAGGACAACTAATCACTCAAAGGCTCCTTGTTAGATAAAGTAGTTCTATTTATTTTGGATAAGAGGACAGCTTGCTGATTTGTTAAGCAGATATCCCTTTTATTTTGTAAAGATATCTTCCATTTCCTAAAGATATTCCAAGATTTCTCCTAGGATATTTGTAATAAAATTTTGTATAAATACTTCTACGTTAGAAGTATTCAGTGTGGAATAAATTGCTAGACTTACTATAGACTTTTTGCTCAACATTGGAGGATATTGTGTGTTGATTTCAAAGTAGCAGACTGGAAAAAGCTAAACTGGCATCATAATTCAGGATCCCTATGATAAGATGATGAGTGAAGTACTCCCTTCTTGTCATTGTTTTCTTTTCTGAGTTTCATGCAATTCATTATATGTTTGTTCTATTTGAATGTGCAACTAGGAATATTACTACAGGATAGTCTAGTGCTCCCTGTTTTTAACTACTTACCATTTTAATGTTTTCTACTGATTTCCGGTGTTAGGAATCCTTGATTTCTCCTACTCCTGTTTGACCCCTGCCTCCTTCCATTTTCTGCATCAAAAGATCCTTCATTTCCCTTTATCCTGATCATACCATTTCACCAAAAAAAAAAAAATCCAAATCTCTGAGGGTTATCTATTTTGCCCTGAATACATTTGTATCTTTTTGGCCTTGATTTCTGGTGCTACTAGCTAGATTCAGACTCCATAGCCCAATGTACAAGTTTATTTCTCTCTATTTTACCTCTAAGTGATTTTTTCCCACCAAAACCTTTGAAAACAAAACTTATTTTTCTATCATAACTAGCCTAAAAACATAAATAAAAAACAAAGATAAATATTAAAGAGAGGGCCCTCTCTAAATTCTAGGAAGGCTAGATCCTAGAATTTTAAGTAGGTTTGTGGTTACCTCTAGTGTTCTTTGACTAAAATCTCAAATCCCACAACTTAAGAAATTACTAGAGTGATAACAAAAATTATCACAAACTAATATTTCTTGACCTTCTATGGCAGGTCTAGAAGTAGATGTCTGCAAGGCCTGCTGCCGCAGAGATGTTGTGGTAGTAGATGTAGGGGAGGCCATTGTTTGACCAACCACTAGAGTTGGTCCAGGGGTGTCCGCAATATGAACCATTGTTTGTTGCCCTAATTCCCCTCCTTGATCAACATCCATATGTACTCGAGCCCTCTTCCTATATCTGATTTTGAATTCTCTGCTTAAGGTATCAGTCACTGAAGGTGACTAATCCTCTCTTGCCCTTTTTCTCCCTATATCTTTTTTTTGCTCTTTCCCCTTGTCTTATTTTCCTTCTACATTCTTCCTTTCTTGTGGTATTAGGGTCTGGACGCCTGGAGTGGAGGGCAATCATTCTTCCTCTTCTTGGAGGGTATTAGTCACCCATTCTGTTTGATTGGCATATTGTACAATTGAAGGCTTGGGTGTGTGAACATAGGATGTGGACTTGATTTCCTCCCTATGTTTTCGTGGAGATGATCCATGCAAGGTCATAAGACCAATTGAAACTGTGGCTGAAGCCCATCTCCTTCAGTATCTTTTATGCTTCCTCTCTTGCGGCTCTACTGTTGCAGATGAAGGGTCCAATTTGTGATTTGATCCTAAACTGAGTCTTCTTCTTTGCAGAGACAAAGTGGAGCTCATATGCATTTATCATTTGCCTTATGTATTCCAATGCAAATACCCTCATGGAGAGGAACTTTGGAAATTTGTAGGAAGATATCTCACTTCCATAGACTTGAATCTGTGTGTAGTTTTGATACAAATACCAATATGTTGTCTTTAATTGTTTTGTTAGTTGCATGGTTTTTTTTATTTCCTCATTTATCCTGGGCTTTGTTGCATCATTGAGTGTGTTTATGGTTGGATGCACAAAAATATATACAGAATCCTTGTATGTAAATTCCTTCTGATCTTTTAGTAGCAGGGTAGTCCAGAATATGACAGATTGGGGCTCATTATTTTGATTTACCTTGGACATTTGAAACTGAAATATTATAGAATGGAAATGGACAACATATATACCAACACAGAAGAGTATTTGAAAACCTCCTTTGTGTCAAATTTCAAAAACTGCTCATGAATGGCTTTTGCAAGGAATTGGGCATTGTTAGGTCTCTGTAATACGCAAGATTGGAAAAAGTCTGATCACAGAGTTAACATCATTTCAACCAACTTTGGGATTCTAGGATCTATCCCTCCTGAATCCGGAGAGGGATCTCTCCAATATGTACAAAGATGGATATTGTCTTTGAAGTTTAGGGTAATGATATTAGGCTAGTTATGAGGTCCAAGGGTTTGTTTGGTTTTTTCGGATGGTTGAACATAGTTGCTGTCTGAGGCGGAAAGATCTATATGCAAACAGGTTCAAAGGTGAGAAGTTGCAAGCAAAAGAGTAAGCTTTGATCAAGAAGAAAGATGATGGCAAGTTTCAGTCCATTGGGCTATGGAGTCATAAGAGGATTTAATTGGAACAATCAGGTTCAAGAGTGGCCTATGGGGCAAGTCATCTATGCCTAAGGATCTTTTAAAGTTTTATTTATTAAATGGAGTGATACAATAAGAAAGGGAAATAACAGATGTAGAACAAAGAGCAGCCCAGGATCTGGTAAGTGCTTTGAAACTAGCCAGCCTTTGACCAGGCACTTCAGAGAAACATAGAAGCAAACTAGGATCTGGTAAGTACTTTGAAACTATCCAGCCTTTGATACACTTCTGATAGAAAAACATATAAAAAACAAAGGGAAGTACTAAGATAACACATAATGGTCTAAGATCTGATAAGTACTTTCAAACTAGTCAGCTTTTAACACATCCTAAGGGAAACAATCAAAAATTTGAGAAAATAAGAAAGGGACTCAGGGCTAACCTTGATTTCCTTAGTTCATCCTCACAGAAAAGATATTGAAAGTAAAATTTAAAAATAACATTCAGCTAAGACGAAAAGATGAGGGAACGCCAGCATCCCTGTACTTAAACTAAATTTAATCATTTTCAAATAACACAGTTGAAGGAAAACATTTAAATAAAGATTTCTCAGCCAGAGAAGGTTACTGATATACAGTAGGTCCTAACCCTATTTAAACTGTTCTTTATAGTGTAAAATGAAACAAATTGAAAACAGAAGCAAAATACAAGTTACAGTGAGAATAACATCACCATCAGCATAGACCAGGATCCCATAAATCAGCTTGTATTGATGCTTCAAACCAGTTACAATATTTAGATCCAATGTTTTAATCCATATCTCTTCACAACCTAGCCTATCTATTACAAGCAGAGCTCCAAGAGCCAGTGAAACCCTATCTACAATCAAGAGTCTTCAGCTCAGTTACAATTACAATGCTTTAGCAATTACATTAACAACCAACCAATCCAAACACTCACTCATCTTCGACTGAAGTATTTATAGAAGGATGAGGAGGTGAGATCTGATGAAAAGATGTCAGATACAATTAATGCAGAATTAATGTCTTCCTGGCCCTTGGAGGCTTGATGAAGAAATCATACAAGTGTTCCACTGCATTAATGGGTTTACACTTATGAAGTAAGCTCGGAGGGAGCTTTTGTTGACCTTTGAGGCTTTGTGTGGTGTTAAGGTTATTCTGCGGACATTCTTTCATTAAATTCCTGGCAGAAATAACTCTTCGTCTGTTTCGAGGCAGAGATCTGATCTTGTTTAATAAATTCAGCCTCTGATTGAGCTTTTTGAGGCAATAAGTGGAGCTTTAGTTGGTGGGAAGAATCAATTTGCTTCCATCTGTGGCGGTGAAGGGTTTCCTGATGAAACACTTTAGTTTTTTCCTTTAATCTGTATCTGAGAGCGGGGATTAGGCATTAGATAACTGTCTTAGCCTTAATCCCCACTAATCTACTATTCCGGATCATCTCCGGTCTTCAATCTCTGATACCCTTTTTCTGCATTTATTTTCATGGTTTCTTCGTTGTGCAGGACTAGGCAGACAGGAAAAGGCATCAATGCCGGCGGAAAAATTGAAGGGACGTGGAAATTAACTCTGTAAGTGATTTCCTTGGAGAAATCGGAACGTACAGGATCGTCACCCTCGTGGACCGAAATTTCCATTAAAAACACGAACAAATGACCTTAACCCTGCAAAATACAAAAAACATGTAAAAAATCCAATTTATAGGCCAATCTGCTTTGGGGAATGTGTGGAGGAACGCAGTCCGTTGGATGGCATCATCCAACGGCTGAGATTAAATATGGGCGGTCGGGGAAAAGTTGAAGAAATATCAAATCGGGACCGTCGATCTGCAGAAATCGACGGTCGGGATCGGGCAACGGGAAGTTAGTGGGAGAATGTATGACCGGGTGATGGAATCAGGAGGATGAATAATAGCCATGGATCTGCAGAGATCGACGGCGGGGATTTAGTTTTGGACGCCTGATGGATGGTTTAACGGGCGCGCATGTCTGTTAAAGGTCGAGTAAGTGGGGCGATCGGCAGCCATCGGATAAGAGGGCCCATATCGAACGGTGGAGGTGGATTCCGCCGCGTGGTCCTGGTACAAAGATTAGCGCGCGAAAAGAGGTGATGGCACGACGGTTTTGAAACAGCAGTGGGGACATGTGTCGGCCAGCGTATGGAATCGCTGGCCGATGGGAGAAAACCACCCTGACTTGGAAGGCGGTGCGGAATGAAAAACCAGCGGTTTCTGGAAAATGGCACGGGGGAGGGGGGGTCCACTAGGTGGGGTGTGCTCCGCTCCGTCGGATCTGGGGAGCAGATCGACGGTTCAGATTGATAGTGGCAAACAAACACGTGACTTTAAATATTTTCCATTAAACTTTAGAAAATGGGTTTTCGCGTTTTTCAAAGGGAAAAGGGGGGTCCTTTTGGTTTAGCACCTAAGGCCTGAACAGTGAGTCTCGGCTCTCGATTATATGGAGGAAACCGGTCCAGGGGTTTAACCGAAGAGGGTTAAAACGCCAAATGCACATAAAATATGCCTTTTATATGATTTTCCAATGTTTTAAGAGGGGAAATCAAGGTTCGGATAAGGTCAAAAGTGAATTTTTTAACCTTAGGGAATGGATTTTGTGAAGGATGTTTTGGTGGGGTTTTTATGAATAAAAGGAAAAATGGAGAAATGAGGAAATGTTGGAAGAAAGGGAAGGGAAAAAGGGGAAAGGAGCATTATTTGATTTGGATTTTTGCAGGATATCAAAGGTTTGAAGAAGGAATCGGATATGAAGATTTAACCAGCCACATGAGTTTCACCAAAAGACTTCAAGCACCAACAATTTCAGGACTGAATTTGTTTCTTGAAGGCTGCAAAAAATATTTAGCCACCAGCTGACATGATAGGAAAAATATAGGTGGCTAACAGCGGCTCCACTTGGGGATGGTGCCTTCTTGAAGGTATCAAGAATTCAGACTTGATTTCTCTGGGATGCTGACTGGTGCCTGATCCATTGCGCTCTTGCTTTTCTCTGAAAAATAATATCAGTCATGAAAGAAACATGAATTTCATCAATACCACTTTCTACCTACCCAATCCTATTGATCTAAAATTTTTTCTTCATCAGAGTGGACTTGGATTGGCAAACTCTATTCACAACATTTTATTCTTTTGAAAGCGGGAAATCTAATCTATTTCTACTCCGTATTTCTCCCTGAACTCAGATTAAACAGTTGGGCTCAGATATTTCTCTACCTAATCTACTGTCTGTTGGGATTAAACAGTCCAACAAACTTTCATTCTCTAAATTCTACAACAGAAATTTAAAAACAGTCAAGTCAATATTGAGCTGTTTGACTTGCTGTGATCTATGGCATAAGAACAAGCTGCACATAGATTATTATTTGTAGAAAAATAAAAATAAAAATTGGAAGGCTTAAGATCTGAAAGTTTCTCATCATGGCCTTCTCTTATTTTCACAACTCTGTTTTGGCTTTTGTTTGAGCTGTCTCTTCCTTGATATCTGATTCAGATTTTGGGCAAATTAGAACCAGTTTTTCTATTTTGTGACTCAGAAAATAAAACAGTTTTGAGACATCTTTCTTTGGAATCTTTGGTTCAGATTTTGAGTTTGTCTGAACCTTTATTTCTTAACCTAATTCTATGTAATGATAAGCCAAGATTGAACAGTTTGGCAAATCACATTCTCTACCCTATCAGCAATCAATTGAAAACTAGTTAGTCAAGTTTAGGCTATTTGACTAACTATAAGTGTGTTTTCAAGAGTGGCATTTGAGCTTGCACACTTTCAGATTTATTTCTCCTTTTGGCATGGGGCCTTGCCTTTCTTGTTTTCATTTCTACCCTCTTTTCTTTATTTTCTTTGTTTTTGTATTTTTGATCTTTCATAACTTTGAATACAATGGTGGATGAAATGTTTACAATGGATAAAGTAAAAAGGCTTCAAAACATAAAAATGAATCAAGAAAAGTAATGCTTAAGCATCCTGCCATCGACAGGACCCCCAAACAATTCTGTTCCATTCAGCTCTTGTAAGAAGAATGCATTGTTTCCAGCAACTGAATGAATAGAGTAAGGGCCAAGCCATAGATTGTCAAATTTACCATGCTTTCCCTTGTCTTCCCTCTTTGAGTCCCACTTTAAAACTTTGTCCCCAATATTGAAATTGTTGGCCTTTGTTCTTCTATCAAATATTCTCTTGATACTGTCTTGTTTCTGCAATGCTTTGTAGTACACTTCCTCTCTGGTTTGCTAAATATGAATGGTTTGATTTATTCTTCTGATTGTGTCACTTTCTTCAGTCTGCAAGTCTTGGATTAACTTCATAACTGGTACACCAAGACTCTTAGGAAAAATTGCATCTGTACCATACACAAGCTGGAAGGGTGACATACCAATAGATTTCTTTAAAGTTAATCTGTCAGCCCAAAGTGCATGGATCAGCTTTGTGTGCCAAGACTTCTTATTGTCTTCCAACAGTTTCTTGATTATGTTTACTAAGCTTTTGTTGGAAGATTCTGCAAGTCCATTACCTTGAGGGTAATAGGTTGTGGAGTGTCCCAATGTTATCTGATACTTGTGACAGAATTCAACCATTTTCTTTGATCCAAATGCTGCTACATTATCTGTGATGATCTTGGTAGGACAGCCAAATCTGGAGAGGATGTTAGTCTCCATAAATTCTATGATTACTGAACCATTGGTCTGTCTACAGGGGATGGCTTCTATCCACTTAGTGAAGTAGTCTGTGGCAGTGAGAATCCACCTATGCTGGGCAGAAGATGGTGGATGAATTTCTCCTATGAAGTCAAGTCCCCATTGTTGAAAATGGGCTTCAACAGTGATTGGATGTAGAGGAAGGGGTAGCAATTTTCTCTTGCCTTCAAACAACTGGCATTTGTGACAAGTGGTGGTCATCTTATGAACATCAGGAAAAAGAGTGGGCCAATAGAAACCAGCCCTCAAAATTTTGTTGGCTGTTGACTTCCAGTACAAATGGCCTCCACACTCTCCTTCATGGAATTCCTGCTTAATCTTTTCTGCATCAAACTCAGGCAAACATTTAAGCAATATTCCACTTGCATTTTCCCAATAAAGACATTTATCAATAATGCAATAATTTACAGCTTTTAATTTTAGAAATCTTGCCTTTGTTTTTGATAAACCAGGAGGTGAATTCAGATTAAGCAAAACATAAACAATATTAGTATACCAAGGAGAATTCACAAAATGGTCTTCAACAATGGGAATTGAAAATTCTTCTTGGTTATCCAAAGAATTAATCATATTAATATCAAGAACTTCACAATTTGATTCAGCCATTAATCTAGCTAAACCTAGGCCTTTGATGAGCTTAGTGGGTTTAATCTCTAAATCATATTTGAGAATAACAATAATCCACTTACCTCTCTTACCATCTGGGTCCTGTGTTAGAATGTCTTTAACAACCGAATTTGGAACGAAGGCAATAATATGTGAGTGAAGGACATATACTCTAAAATCTTTCAAAGCCTTTACCAAAGCAAAAGCTTGTTTTTCCATAATATTATATTTCAAAGGGGCATCCCTCAATGCCTTACTAAAGAATGTAATAGGCTGCTCTTGTCCTTGTGGGTTTTTCTGTAAAAGGACAACAGCTATGGTATGTTCTGATGCGAATGAGAAAATATAAAAATCCTTTGAAAAATCAGGACCTATGAGAACCGGTGTTTTGGTTAATGCTTGTTTCACCAGCTCAAAGGATGTCTTTGCTTCCAAGGTCCATTTTATCCCTCGCTCCTTCTTCAGCATGTTTGTGATATTCCTAAGTAGCTCAGCCAAGTTAGGGATGAACCTTCTCAAAAAGTTGATCTTTCCAATGAAAGACTGCAACTCTTTGATGTTTCGAGGATGAGAGATTTGAAAAATGGCCTCAATCCTCTTTGGATCTATCTTTATACCCTCTTCTGAAATGATATGCCCAAGAATTTTACCTTCTTGGAGACCAAATAAAGTCTTCTTAGGGTTCAAAGATATCCCAAACTTTCTGCACTTCTCGAAAACTTTCCTCAAATGATCTAAGTGTTCTTCATCTGTTTTTGAAAACACAGTGACATCATCAAGGTATATAATGATGAAGAAGCCCAATTCTTCCGAGAATGCTATGTCCATGGCTCTCTGAAAGGTTGCTCCAGCATTCATTAGACCAAAAGGCATTTTCACATACATGAAAGTGCCCCATGGTGTAGTAAAAGTTGTCTTTAATTGATCATCAGGGTGGACTAAGACTTGATTATACCCTGAATAGCCATCTAGCAAAGAAATTCTTTTAGACCCCACCACCCTTTGTAAAATATGATCCATCTTGGGCAAAGGGTAGTTGTCTTTTAATGAAGCTTTGTTTAAATTTCTAAAGTCTATACAAAGCCTGATTTCTCCAGTCTTCTTCCTAACAGACACTAGATTAGATACCCACTCAGAATATCTAATAGGAACAATAATACCAGCATCGTGCATCTTCATGATTTCCTTCTTAACCAATGGCAACTAGATAGGGTTTATTCTGCGTAGTTTCTATTTGAATGGTTTTTGGTTTTCTTTGAGAGCGATTTTGTGCTGTATTATTTCAGTGTCATAGGATTTAAGATCTTCGTAACTCCATGCAAAAACATCAGAAAATTCTTTGAACAACTCTAGGTATTTGAGTTTAATGTGAGCTGGAAAAGTTTTGGACAGTTTGATCATTTTCAGTTTTTCCTCACTGCCTATATTGCATTCCTCCACTTCAGTTTCTACAGGTTCCAGTTTAGGCTTATTGTCCACATCATTAAAATCAAACAATTCTTCTAAAGGGGCCAAACCCTTGGGCAAACTATCATCTTTAGAATGCAGATTTTCCAACTCCTCTGTTTCAGATTCTGCACTCAATTCTGTTTGGTTTCTAAGTTTTCTAGTCTAAAGGTTAATGTCTATAAGCTCAGGAGATGGTTCTTCTTCACCAAGAAAATTTTCTTCACTGCAGTCTGTATCGTATTCTAAATCTGAACTATGGATTTCAAACTCATTTCTGAATTGCATGAAGTCTTCTATTTGTTTATCTCCATCAAACACCTGCCAATATTTCTTGTTATCCGGGACAGCTGGTCTGAATCTAATCTGAGATGTGTCATCATATATCATTGGGCAGGTTCTAGCAGCAAAGGCTAAATTGTGGGCTGCAATATTTCTCTTCCTTGGGACAAAAGTCAAGTTGGTCTCCTCAAATGTTTTTAAAAGATCCATGACATCATTCCTGTAGGCCCTAAGTCTGGGGTGATTTGCATTATACTCCCCATTGACTTGCCTAATGATTAATACAGAATCTCCATATACATTGATTTTCTTGGCACCTAGCTTTTTCAAGAGATGCAAGCCTAAGGGAAGGGATTCATATTCTGCTATGTTGTTGGAACACTGAAAGTTTAATTTACATGAGATACATTCTGTATGATTGTTTTCAGTGTTAGTAATCCAGACACCTGCACCAGCATTTGTTCTGGTGCATGACCCATCAAAATACATAGTCCAGAGAGGAACATTTTCAGCTTTATCAGTTTGGTGCATGTCCTTTTCATGACTTGACTCCTCAAGTTTTTCATCGGGTCGAGGATTGTTCTCTCGACTGTCAAGTTTTAAGTTTAATGGATTGATGACTTGCAGTTCAAGACCTGTGTTTAGTTTGCTAGGATTTTCAGATACAGTTGAATGTTTCGGCAGTTCAGCATTGTGTTCCTCTTCCTCCGTTTCAGCCATTGATTCTGTTGAAATGATTTGTTTTGTAAGTGTTTCATCATTAAACATGATAAAAGAATCAAGGCTCGTACTAACAGCATACAGAGGAGAGTTTTGAGGCCGGTCTTGACTTGTCACTGTGTATTGCATGTGTGACTCCCTGTAAAGCCTTCTAGTATGATTGAAAACAGGGATAGTCGCATAGGTCATGTCCATTTGCATGGTCCCCTGTAACTTAGCCCCCCAAGATCTCGATAAAAGCATTCCATACTTTGGGGGTACATCAGCCACCACAACATCCATAACTAAGCATTTGGCTGAATCTGGGCTAAGTTAACACAGAGGTCTTTGATCAATCCTAAAAATTTAACTCTGCTTGAGTCAAAGGAGTATAGGCCTTTGTAAGGTCTAGTAATTTCAAGACCCAGGCTTTCCATCACAGCTTTTGGCATTAAATTATGGGAAGCGCCTGAGTCATGCATAGCATTGTGTAGAATTTTGTCATGAATGTTCAGACTAACATAGAAGGGTGGGACCGGTCCCTCTTTAAACTTACCTTCAATCTTTGGACCAAAAATAAGCTCTGGCTGGTCGTCACTAAGATTGAGTGTATCCTCATTTTCTTCTAAGTTTAAAGCCTTCAAAATTTTGGAACTATATACATGTTGGGTAGCTAACTCAGTCAAAGGAACAGAAATTTTGATTTTTGAGATTTCCTGTTCCAGGCTAAAAGGAATTTGATTCTTTAAGTTGTTGGTTTCAGCCTTGTTTACTGCCAATTTATCAGCAACAACAACTTGCTGATTTGTTTTATCTACACTTGATACAGTAGTTGTAATAGGAGTATTAGCTGAAGGGCTAGTACTACTGATGCTTGCACTCTGTTTTTCAAGATTTTGAGTGTCTTTCCCTTTACCTCTACCAGAATTATCAGCCACTGTTTTGTCCTTTTGTTTGACTGTTTTAGTCTTGGTTGCAATGTTGTTTTGAGAAGGCTTGTCAGAGGTTTTGTTGTTGGGGGTTTGTTGATTAGATTTACTTCTGAGTTCATATTCCTTTGAAGGTTATATGACAGCATTTTCCATGTTTTGATAATAATTTTCATTATCATCTCTTTTGTCATCATAAGGTGTGTAAAGACCTTCTTTTCTGTCATAATGAACCTCGAAGCTATCATCATCTACCCAAAATAAGTTTATATAATTATCCTCTGTTATTTCATCTATTTCCTCAACCTCACTTAAATAGTTTTGATGAAAGGGAGGAGTGATCTGCTGATCATCTTCCCTAGGTCTGTTTAAAGGTTGGTTTCTTCTAATATTCTGATTCTGGTTTTGGTTTCTATTTTGAGGAGCGTTTTGATTTAGACTTGCTTGCGCTCTCTCTAGAATGCTCATTTTCTTCATCATTTCTTCCATCATTCTTTCCATCTTTGAGCTTGAAGTAGAAGGGGTGGATTCCTCTCTAAAATATACTCTCTTTTCAGCTTTCATCCTCGCTCTCTTCTCCATAAGGTTAACTTCCACAGAAAGAGCACCTCTTTGCATATCTTCAAGGGTTGCAAAAACTCTTTCTCTGAGTGAATATGTCATGTCAGGATCAAACCCTTCAGGAAATTTGTTTAAAGCCGAGCCCTGAGGAGGTTTTAGTTCAGGGGAAAGTGCATTATACACGCTGTTAAATCTGGTACAATAAGCTTGTACACTTTCCCCAGGGTTCCTATGGAGATTGTTATAGTCGGCAAGGACTTGGAGAGGATTTTTCCTCACTTCCCATTTGTTTAAGAATGTTTGATGGAAGCCTTGGAGATCATTAATACTATGGGGGGCTAAACCTTTAAGCCATTTTCTTGCTTCTCCCCCCAAACTTTGAGCAAATAGTCTAAGTTTGACAAAATCATCATCAATTTCATTTCTGTCAAAGTAGTCATTCATCTTGTCCACATGTTGAGATGCTGTTATAGTATTGCTAGCATCATACAATGGAATTTTGGACTGATAGTCCTGTGGAAGGTTGACTAATGGTACAGGAAGGACTAAGGGAGCATACCATGCTGCCATGATATGTGGTGGATTTACAAGAGGAGGTGTGGGTTGAAGTGGAGTGGTTTGAACAGTGGATGAAGGGTGAACAGAAGTGGATGGGACAGTAGAAGATTGCTGAGCTGATCTTGGATGAGAGACACCTAGATTATGTAGAAAATGTAAATCAGGGGGTGTTGAATCTCTATCCCCAAGGGGTTCACTTGTTTCGGGAGATGAAAGTGAAGGTTCAGAATCTAGCTGATCTAAATCATCAAATGACCTAGTCCTAAATGGGTTCAAAAAGTCAGTTTGTGATTTCTGAAGAGCTGAAAGATTTTCAGGGACTGAATTAGCTCTTAGGGGTGATCTGAAAACAGTTGAAAATTGTATCTTAGGAGACTTCCTAAGGATTCTTTCTGGGTTATCAACTATCTTAGGTGGATCAGGGTCGGGATGGGCTCTAGTGTGAATCTTTCTAGGAGCCACTATGCTAAGTTTTTAGACCCAAATAAACAAGAAAAGTTCAACCAGATATGACAATATTTGAGAGGTCAACTAATCTGTTTTCTCACTTCTAATCCTACAACCTTTTAATTAAGTTTGAAGGATATTATAATGATGAGGGTTCTTTCCAGTGGAGTCTTAAGGTCTGTTCAGGATTGTGGAGTCACCAGGTGGAAAGTCTAGAGTGTTTTCCAAGGGGTACACTGTCCACCACAGTGTTTGTGAAACCTTCCTTTTCAAGGATATCTCAAAACACAACAAACTCTAACCAGAGATTGACTGGGAGGGCATTCACCAGATATGTCACCTCTAAAAGAGGATGAGATCCGGAGGCTACCTGGCCCTTTCCAGAATCTATCTTAAGAGTATAGAGTAAAACACATCAAAGGTGTAGACAAGGTATCAAAGACTAGTGTTTTACTACCAATCTGAAATGTTTTTGGTATTTTTCTGAATCGTTTTTATTTGTGGTTTCTAAGAATGTCCTAACTTTACTTCAAAACTTAGCTACGGTTGTGAAACAAAGACAGTCTATCCTTATGGCTAAGCTAGCTGATTTTCCAAGGTTAGATAAAAACTTAAGAGAATCCTAGAATTAACCTAGTTTGTCACTGATTCAAACAAGTTTCATGATTATTACCATTTCTTGGTAGTGCTTGAAAAGGCTACTTTTTACTCTCAAGATTTTATAAGATTAGGGGAAAGGTGATCCCCCAGTTGAGTCGCCAGAAATGTTAGGTTCTAGTGGCCTCAGCTGGTTAAATAAAGCAAGTGCTCTATGAACCAAATCCCAAGCTTTTTATGAATAGTTTTGAATGTGAAAAATTCTGAGTTTTTCCCCAGCGGAGTCGCCAGAAATGTTAGGTCTCTGTAATAAGCAAGATTGGCAAAAGTCCGATCACAGAGTTAACATCATTTCAACCAACTTTGGGATTCTAGGATCTAGCCCTCCTGAATTCGGAGAGGGATCTCTCCAATATGTACAAAGATGGATATTGTCTTTGAAAGCTTAGGGTAATGATATTAGGCTAGTTATGAGGTCCAAGGGTTTTGTTTGGTCTTTTCGGATGATTGAACATAATTGTTGTCTGAGGCAGAAAGATCTATATGCAAATAGGTTCAAAGGTGAGAAGTTGCAAGCAAAAGAGTAAGCTTTGATCAAGAAGAAAGATGATGGCAAGTTTTCAATCCATTGGGCTATGGAGTCATAAGAGGATTTAATTGAAACATTCAAGTTCAAGAGTGATCTATGGGGCAAGTCATCTATGCCTAAGGATCTCTTTAAAGTTTGATTTATGGAATGGAATGATACAATAAGAAAGGGAAATGACAGATGCAGAACAAAGAGCAGCCCAGGATCTGGTAAGTAATTTGAAACTAGCTAGCCTTTGACCAGGCACTTAAGAAAAACATAGAAGCAAACTAGGATCTGGTAAGTACTTTGAAACTATCCAACCTTTGACACACTTCTGATAGAATACATATAAAAACAAAGGGAAACACAAAGATAACACAGAATGGTCTAAGATCTGATAAGTACTTCGAAACTAGTCAGCTTTTAACACATCCTAAGGGAAACAATCAAATAGTTGAGCAAATAAGAAAGGGACTCAGTGCTAACCTTGATTTCCTCAGTTCATCCTCACACAACATATATTGAAAGTAACATTTAAAAATAACATTCAGCTAAGACAAAAAGATGAGGGAACGCCAGCATCCCTGTATTTAAACTAAATTTAATCATTTTCAAATAACACAGTTGAAAGAAAACATTTAAATAAATATTTCTCAGCCAGAGAAGGTTACTAATATACAGTAGGTCCTAACCCTATTTAAACTATTCTTTATAGTGGAAAATGAAACAAATTTAAAACAAAAACAAAATAAAAGTTACAGTGAGAATAACATCACCATCAGCATAGAACAGGATCCCATAAATTAGCTTGTATTGATGCTTCAAACCAGTTACAATCTTCAGATCCAATGTTTTAATCCATCTCTCTTCACAACCTAACCTATCTGTTACAAGCAGAGCTCCAAGAGCCAATGCAACCCTATCTACAATCAAGAGTCTTCAGCTCAGTTACAATTACAATGCTTCAACAATTACATTAACAACCAACCAATCCAACCCCTCACTCATCTTCTACTGAAGTATTTATAGAAGGATGAGGAGGTGAGATCTGATGAAAAGATCTCAGATACAATTAATGCAGAATTAATGTATTCCTGGCCCTTGGAGGCTCGATGAAGAAATCATACAGGTGTTCCACTGCATTAATGGGTTTACACTTATGAGGTAAGCTCGGAGGGAGCTTTTGTTGACCTTTGAGGCTCTGTGTGGTGTTAAGGTTATTCTGCGGACATTCTTTCATTAAATTCCTGGCAGAAATAACTCTTCGGCTATTTCGAGGCAGAGATCTGATCTTGTTTAATAAATTCAGCCTCTGATTGAGCTTTTTGAGGCAATAGGTGGCGCTTTAGTTGGTGGGAAGAATCAATTTGCTTCCATCTGTGGCGGTGAAGGGTTTCCTGATGAAACACTTTAGTTTTTTCCTTTAATCTGTGTCTGAGAGCGAGGATTAGGCATTAGATAACTATCTTAGCCTTAATCCCCACTAATCTGCTATTCCGGATCATCTCTGGTCTTCAATCTCTAATACCCTTTTTCTGCGTTTATTTTCATGGTTTCTTCGTTGTGCAGGACTGGGCAGACATGAAAAGGCATCAATGCCGGCGGAAACATTGAAGGGACGTGGAAATTAAATCTATAAGTGATTTCCTTGGAGAAATCGGAACGTAGAGGATCGTCACCCTCGTGGACCGAAATTTCCATTAAAAACACGAAAAAATGACCTTAACCCTACAAAATACAAAAAACACGTAAAAAATCCAATTTATAGGCCAATCTGCTTTGGGGAATGTGCGGAGGAACGCGGGCCGTTGGATGGCATCATCCAACGGCTGAGATTAAATCTGGGCGGTCGGGGAAAAGTTGAAGAAAGATCAAATCAGGACCGTCGATCTGCAGAAATCGATGGTCGGGATCAGGCAACAGGAAGTCAGCGGGAGAATGTATGACCGGGTGATGGAATCAGGAGGATGAATAATAGCCATCGATCTGCAGAGATCGATGGCGGGGATTTAGTTTTGGACACCCTATGGACGGTTTAACGGGCGCACATGTCCGTTAAAGGTCGAGCAAGTGGGGCGATCGGCAACCGTCGGATAAGAGGGCCCAGATCGGATGGTGGAGGTGGATTCCGCCGCGTGGTCCTGGTATGAATATTAGCGCGCAAAAAGAGGTGATGGCACGGCGGTTTTGAAACAGCAACGGGGACATGTGTCGGCCAGCGTATGGAATCGCTGGCCGACGGGAGAAAACCACCCTGACTTGGAAGGCGGTGCAGAATGAAAAACCAGCGGTTTCTGGAAAATGGCGCGGGGGAGGGGGGGTCCACCAGGTGGGGTGTGCTCCGCTCCGTCGGATCTGGGGAGCAGATCGACGGTTCAGATTGATAGCGGAAAACAAACACGTGAATTTAAATATTTTCCATTAAACTTTAGAAAATGGGTTTTCGGGTTTTTCAAAGGGAAAAGGGGGGTCCTTTTGGTTTAGCGCCTAAGGCCTGAACAGTGAGTCTCGGCGCTCGGGTATATGGAGGAAAACGGTCCAGGGGTTTAACCGGAGAGGGTTAAAATGTCAAATGCACATAAAATATGCCTTTTATATGATTTTCCAATGTTTTAAGAGGGGAAATCAAGGTTCGGATAAGGTCAAAAGTGAATTTTTTAACCTTAGGGAATGTATTTTGTGAAGGATGTTTTGGTGGGGTTTTTATGAATAAAAGGAAAAATGGAGAAATGAGGAAATGTTGGAAGAAAAGGAAGGGAAAAAGGGGAAAGGAGCAGTATTTGATTTGGATTTTTGCAGGATATCAGAGGTTTGAAGAAGGAATCGGATATGAAGATTTAACCAGCCACATGAGTTTCACCAAAAGACTTCAAGCACCAACAATTTCAGGACTGAATTTTTTTCTTGAAGGCTGCAAAAAATATTTAGCCACTAGCTGACATGATAAGAAAAATATAGGTGGCTAATAGGCATAATTAAATAGGACTGTGGGTTTAACACCTGGGGAAAGAGTGGACAAGAAACCTATCATAGCTTCCTCTACCCACTGATCAGTGTGATAACCTAAAAAATAAGATAAAACAAACATAATGCTTACTTCTATTAGAAAAGGTAGATGAGGGATGAGGAGGGTTCTTTGGAGGCATTTGGGTATCAGGGGTCATGGAAAACTACAAGGTTTTGGCTCTGTTGGCAGGGTCATTAGGGGAATTTTGAGGTCTAAAATGGGCCTCCTAAGAAAAATGTACAACCAAAATAAACTTTATAAGAACCAATAGGATTCAAGATGATGATCTCAACCATGGGGGATGATTCAACATTTTTTAAGTAAAAGGGTAAAATTTTTAAAAAATAATAAAATAATAAAACTACTTTTTCAACTCGTATTTTCAACTTATCTCCCAAATTTTTTACTCAATTTCGAGCGAGAGCACTCGTTGGATGAAAAATTTAATTCTTCATCCAAGGAGTACCCATGTTTCATACTTGGACCCTGCTACAGGAAAAATGAGAAATACATGAAAAACGTGATTGCAATCATGTTTTTTCATGTATTTCTCATTTTTCACGTAGCAGGGTCCATCTAAAGTATGCAACATGGGTACTCTTTGGACGAGGAGTTAAATTTCGCATCCAACGAGTACTCCCGCTCGAAATGTGAGTAAAAACTTTGGGAGATAAGTTGAAAATACGAGTTGAAAAAGTAGTTTTTTATTTTTTCCCTCTAAAATTTGATAATGTCATCAAATCTTATTTTATTATTTCCACTATTATTTTATAATTTCCTTAGGAGGCCCATTTTAGACCTCAAAATTCCCCTAATTTTAGCTTCTGATAAAATTCTCTGAGGACTTCATATGAGAAAGGGACTGCTTGTTTAGGAGTGGGGGCCTGCATCATCTACTGGATGGATTGGGCATTGATGGAAAACATGATGTTAGGTCCCTATATCACTAGTATAGTCCCTTAATATTGTTAGTGTAACCCCCTTATTGTTATTATTGTACCCTTGTAACCCCCATTTTATTATTATTGTGCCCTTAAATTATTATTGTTAGGTCGGCTAGGATTACATTGTGGCCCACTAGGATTACATTATGGCCCCATGGACTCCTATATATAGAAAGGATGTTTTGTAAATTGTATCATCCAAGAATTGTTCATTTATGTAATGTATTGGAGGTTTCCCCCTCGAAGTGGCTCATTTCCAAGGCGTTGTTATCTCTTTTCTTCTATTTTTGGAGCTGGTTACACAACATTTGGTATCAGAGCTTTGGATTCTAGGGTTTCGCTGCTCCAAACAGGTCATCGTGGAATTTTCGCTATAAATTTTTTTCTACGAAGGTTCAGAAGCTGAAATGTTTAGGGTGCGAAGCCGAAATCTTGAGGAAGCTTGTATAAAACTTTTAGAGCTTGGTTCGTAATATTTTCAGAGATATGATCTGTGGAAGTCAGGTCTTTTTTCAGGCTCCTAAACAGGTCAACGTGGAATTTTCTCTATAAATTTTTTTGTACGAAGGTTCAAAGTCTGAAATTCATATGGTGCGAAGCTGAAATCCTGAGGAAATTTTTCAAAAAATTTCAGAGCTTGGTTCGCAATATTTTTGGAGATATGATCTGTGGAAGGTAGTGCTTTTGCAGGCTCCTGAATTTCATCTCAAAGAGGTGATCGTGGGAAAATTTCAATAACTCTTTCTCTGGGCATCAGATTGGAGTGCCGTAAAAATTGGTTGCAAGTACACAGACTGTAGTTTCTTGGATATCAATTTCAGAGACAAAGGATGAAACAGTGACACGTGGAAAGTCGTACAAGTTTTCTCTACTGAACCATTGTGGGAGATTGGACACAACTTTGTCTTGGAGAATCCAAATCAGGTCGGACCTGTGGAATTTTAAAGAAGCTTCAGAGGGCTACTACAGGGCTGAATTTCAGATATCTAAGATTTTCAATTACATAGATAATTCAATTTCAATATCGAGCTCCTTAAAGCAAGTAAAAGGTGTGTAATTTTTTTTTCCAAATTGCATAAGTCTTGTTTGAAGAATCAAGTTGAATTGATTGCAAGGGCATATTGTAGAATACATATCAGTATTGGATTATAAAATGGCCCCTAAAAATAATTCAACACCCATTAAGCCTATGGAAAGCTCTACTATGACTCATGAAGACAAAGAATGGCAACATGACATATCAAAATTACAACAGCAAGTACAACAAATTTCGCTCTCGCAAAGAGCAACAAAAAATGACATGGAAGTTTTGAAGAAAGGCATGGAAACTAAGATGGATGGTTTAGAGAAAGGCGTGGAATCTAAGATAGATGGCATGGAATCTAAGATAGATGGCATGGAAGCTAGCATGGAAGCTAATATGGATGACATGAAAGACAACATGGAAAACAACATGAAAAACATGAAGAATGATCTAAAAGCAGACATCGAAGATTTGACCAATTTGATACAAGAAATGTTTCCTAATGGTGAAAATATGGTAGAAGAACCTCATGATGAGAACAAAATAAATGTTAATCGTGATTTCATAAACTCTAATGTTGGTGGGAAGAACCACCATATTCCAAAAATGGATATGAGGAAGTTTGATGGAAAGGATCCTGTAACATGGATACTACAGATGGAGCAATATTTTGATCTCCATAACGTGCAAAACACACAAAGGTACGCATTGCAACTTTACATTTAGAACAAAATACATTTGTATGGTATCGATGGCTTTGCTCCCATAAAAAAATTGTCACTTGGTCGATTTTTACGGAGGAAATGATAGCACATTATGAGGATACAAAGAGCAACACCTTCTTTAGCCAATTGATAAATCTCAAACAAAAGGGTTTAGTGGGGCAGCACATTGAGGACTTCCAAAAATTGAATATAAGGGTAACTGATATTCCGGAGGAACATAGGATTGATCTCTTCATAGGCACTCTAAAGGATAACATCCAACATGAAGTTCGTGTTTTGGAACCTGATTCATTGGAGAAGGCATTCAGGTTGGCAAGAAAAGTTGAATGTAAAATTATGGCGACAAGGAAGCCTACCACTAAATTCTATAAAGAAGGAAGTGTTGCTACGCCTAGATTTCCACAACCTACAAGGTTGACACCACAACAATTGGAAGAAAAAAGAGAAAAAGGGCTTTGCTACAGTTGTGATAGAAAATACACTAAAGGTCATAAGTGTGCTTAAAAGAAATTATTTTACATAGATTGTGAAGAAGAAGAAGAAAATGAACAAGAAGAGGATATACACCAGGAACCGGCCCTAGAAGAGGAAGAAATGAATTCGACCATATCATGTAATGCACTGGCAGGAATTACCACTCCTCAAACTCTCAAGATAGCAGGACAGATCAAGAAGAAAAAGGTAATAGTGTTGATTGATTCAGGTGGCACCCATAATTTTATTCATTGTAAGGTAGCCAAGGAATTAAATTGTTTCCTATACCCAGCACCAGAATGTCAAGTGATGGTTGCAAATGGAGGAACTATAAATTGCTGTGGAAAATGCCATAATATCAAGCTAACCATGGGGGAATATGTATTGACTAGTCCAATGCTTTCCATTCCTATGGGAGGTGTTGATGTTGTACTAGGAGTACAATGGTTACAATATTTAGGGACGGTAGCTTTTAATTTTCAAGAACTTTTCTTGAAATTTTTTTCAGAAGGAAAGGAAGTCGAATTACGGGGTATTGAAGGGAAGCCAGGAAGGATAATAAGCTCTAATGTCATGACAAAGCTTCTAAAGAAAGAACAACGAGGCGTAAATGCACAATTATGCTCTCTAGAAGTTCCGACATCAAAATCATCTATTTATGAAGATCTCCAACAAGTCTTGGACAATCATTCCAAGGTGTTTGAAACTCCCAAAGGACTCCCACCTATTCGTGATCATGATCATGCTATTCATTTGATTCCAGGAAGTGTTCCTCCAAACATCAGGCCTTATAGATATCCTTACTTCCAAAAAAGTGAAATTGAACGTATGATTGCAGAAATGTTAGAGGCGGGTATAATTCAACCTAGTCAAAGTTCTTTCTCTGCTCCTGTAGTATTGGTACACAAGAAGGATGGATCATGGCGAATGTGTCTAGATTATAGGGAGCTCAATAAGCTCACCATTAAAGACAAATTTCCCATTCCTGTGATTGATGAATTATTGGATGAATTACATGGAGCAATTTATTTTACCAAGTTGGATCTTCGTTCAGGATGTCATCAAATTAGAATGAAGACTGAAGATATTCCAAAAACAACATTTCAAACTCATGAGGGTCATTATGAATTTGTGGTCATGCCTTTTGGCCTTACCAATGCACATTCTACATTTCAAGGGTTGATGAATTCCATTTTCAAACCCTTCCTTAGAAAATTTGTGCTAGTATTTTTTGATGATATACTAATCTATAGCGGGTCTTGGAAGGATCATGTTGAACATGTTGACAGGGTGCTCAAACTATTGCAGGAGAAACAATTATATGCAAAAAATCCAAATGTTTCTTTGGAGTACAAGAGGTGGAATATCTGGGTCATATTGTATCTCACGAGGGTGTTAAAGTAGACCCTAACAAAATTAAAGCCATTAAGGAATGGAAAGTCCCCACAACCATGAAGAAGTTGCGAGGATTTCTCGGGTTAACGGGGTATTATCGCAAGTTTGTTAAGAATTATGGGAGAATAGCAGCACCTCTAACAACATTATTGAAGAAAGATGCATTTTCATGGACTCCTGAAGCAACTAAGGCCTTTGAATGTCTTAAAAGGGCAATGTGCCTAGCACCGGTCTTAGCTACACCAGACTTCACAAAAACCTTTATTGTGGAATGTGATGCCTCAGGAAATGGAATTGGTGCAGTTTTAATGCAGGAAGGAAGACCCATTGCTTTTGAAAGTCGTCCAATCAAAGGAAAGTATTTACAAAAACCTATTTATGAGAAGGAAATGTTAGCAATACTGAATGCACTAAAGAAATGGCGAACTTACCTAATGGGAAGACACTTCAAGGTAAAAACTGATCATGATAGTCTTAAACACTTTTTGGAACAAAGACTATCATCAGAAGAGTAGCAAAAATGGGTCACAAAGATGTTGGGTTATGACTTTGAAATAATCTACAAAAAAGGAAAGCTTAATGTTGTTGCAGATGCACTCTCAAGAAAGGATGAAGAAGTGGAAGCATTGCTTTGTGCCATTTCTATTATCCAACCAGATTGGATAACTGAAGCAAGAGATGAATGGAAGAAGGACAAAGATGTATGGACACTCATCCAAAAGTTGTAGCAAGATCCTAGTACATCTGATACATTTAGTTGGAAAAATGATTCCTTGTGGTACAAAGATCGCTTATATCTTTGTAAGAATTCCCATCTAAAACAAAAGATTCTTCTGGAATTGCACACTTCTCCTTTAGGAGGACACTCGGGATTTTAAAAAACTTACCACAGGGTGAAGAAAGAATTTTTTTGGGATGGCCTTAAATCTGATATTCAAAAGTTTGTGGCGGAATGTTTGGTTTGCCAGCAGAATAAAGTGGAGACAATTAAGACCCGGGACTTCTACAACCTTTATCCATTCCAAGTCAGCGTTGGGAGGAGATTTCAATGGATTTTATCACAGGTTTACCTAAGTCTGAAGGAAAGAATGTCATCATGGTGGTAGTTGATAGACTTACCAAGTATGCACACTTTTGTACATTATCTCATCCATTTAAAGCAAGTACAGTTGCTACTACATTTATGGACAGAATTCAAAAGCTACATGGAAGCCCAAGGGTTATTGTGAGCGACAGAGATCCCATTTTTACTGGAAATTTTTGGACGGAGTTATTTTCTTGTTTGGGTACTCAATTAGCTCATAGCTCATCTTATCATCCTCAATCTGATGGTCAAACTGAGATCGTAAATAAATGTTCGGAAGGATATCTTCGTTGTTTTGTATCTGATAAACAAACACAATGGGTCAAGTGGTTACCTCTTGCTGAATGGTGGTATAACACTTCCTTCCATACTGCAGCAAAAATGACCCCATTTATGGCACTTTATGGATATCATACACCATCCATCACATCATATTTAAGAGAAAATTCGAAGGTTCAAGCAGTGGAAGATCACATCGAGCATCAGCAAGAAGTTCTCCAACTCTTAAAGGATAACCTGAATTTGGCACAAAATAGAATGAAACAACAGGCAGATCAACATCGCAGTGAGAGAAGTTTTGATGTAGGAGCAACACATGATTTCTCCTTTTGGGGTGACTATGGTCCTCTGGTTAATATCATAACAGCCCTGGCACTTCCTGATGAATTCTGGGAAAATATGGGTCTTTGGGAAGATGTAAAGGGGAAACTAGGTTTCCCATAGGCTAAGGTCATTGATTCCTTCAAAGAATTGGTCCTCAAACCAGAAGTAAACATCAAACAAACAAAACTAGACTCTGTCTCATGAATCTTGTAATCTCTTTCTGCTAGAGCCAAGTGATCCAGGTCCACTTGTGGGTAGATCATCAGATTAAAAGGCTATTGATCTAGCTTTGAAGACATTTTCCTCAATGATTTTTCGTTCACAAACTTGTAATGGAGAAAGGGATAATAGAGAGGGGAGATTGAGAAGGGAAATGATAATTGGTCTGCATGGGGAAGGGATATAACAACAGGGAATAGTCACCGAGATTGAAAGTCTAAAGGAGCCCTATAATCTGGTTTCTCACAGTGCTGACAGTTTTCCTTTTGCAATTCACACTTTCTTCAATTTTACCTGCAAATTCAATATTTGTATTAGTTCGAAAAAAACTACAGAGTAAACCCTATAGTTATTCCAGCCTTTGGATATTTAAATAGAAATGCGGAGGTATGGAGGTGGCATGAGATCCGTTGGGTAACGACTCGACCATTTATGGCACAACAGTTGTTTGAATGGGAAAGGGATGTGACTTCAAACAGACAGTGGGAGTGAAAACGTGGCATGGGAAGTGCATGCAAATGGTCAGAAAGGTGCAGCGGTTTGGTGAAATAGCGCAAAAGGATTTCTGAAGGGGGGTGAAAGTGGTAAGCGGTGTTAGGAAAGGGGGGTGAAAGTGGTAAGCGGTGTTAGGAGAGGGGGGTGTAGAATATCCCTGGGTGTGACACATTAGCCAGATGGGTGGTATGGGATACCACCCACTCCGGACACCCCCCCCCCCCCCCATGATAAAGTTTGAATACAACAGGGGGGCTAAAAAACGTTGTGGGCCATGTGATGTGTAGAGGAGGGTGGATATAGCGAGAAGATGTGGGGATTTTAACATAGATTTGATGGGGAGAGGAGCAAGTGGGTTCACTCGGACTTGAAAAACCTTTAGATCTTGGCTCTAGGATATATCACATCCGTGCCGATATCACACTTCACCATCGCTATTCTTTAACTTTCCTTCGTGTTGTCTTTTAAAACTTGCTATGTGTGCCTTGCGATTGGGTCCCACCCATCACACATCACAACTCAGAAATTTTAACATTTACCCTTTGCGCTTGATCTTTAAGAATTGTGATGCGCGCTATGCGAGACGGGACCATGTCACCCTTCCAGGTCATCTGCCATGTCACTTGCCACGTCATTGTTGGGCCGCTAATATGTCATTATTATTATCACTTTTTAACATGTATTTCATCCATTTCTACTCTTCTTTATCATGTCATTTATTATAATTTATCATATAATTCCATTTTATAATTATTTATGCTCTTATGGATAAATATTATTTCTTCTCCTTTATTTTTAATAAATTGATGATTATTATGCATGATTTTATCAATGATGGTTTATTAATATATTTTGTAACATCACTCACCATTTTAGCCTCCAAGATATTTTCCAGATTGCAGATTTGATCTCCAAATCATCATCAAATATTCCAACTCAGAAATTCGTTGGAATAAGAAGTGTCAGTTTTGCGTTGGATATTATGGGAAAATGGAGAAGAATATGGAAACTCTGGAACATGGGTTTTGTCCAGAACGGACCGAATTAACTTTAGTTAAGAACATTTTGCCCAAATTTGGTCTGTATTAAGAGAAACAAAAGGTTCTCTGAGGATGATTTTCCCAGATTTGTTGTTGTGGCCATTTTCCAAATTCTTCCAGTTGCAATACCGAATTCGAATTATTTCTATTGAATGATTGATGGAAATATCTTTTCTTGCTGATCAAGTTGTTGGGGACAATCCAATATTGTTATGAGGGATCATATTTACTATTTAATTTCTCCTCTTTCTGATTGTAAAAGGAGAGCATGTATTATGTATTGGGGGGTATTGAGGGAGATATTTCCTTTTGTAATTTCAGAATTGTTCATCAACTCTTGTTAATTAAAACAGAGTACGACTGTTTGTAAACGTTGTTATGCATGATTAACACAAGATATTGTTGTCGTTTAATTTCTTAACTCTGGAGTAAAGCCCATCGGCGTTTCACTGGTGGTTAACGGCTCGACACTGGTGGAACGATCTGTTGTTTGTATTATTATCTTTCAATTATTGTTGTGTGACAGTTTGCATTTGTTTCCATTATAGCTTTCAAGTCTAATAGTTTAATGCTTAATTGCTTCATAATATTGGTGTGTTACATTGGTGAATTGCGTTATGTTCTAACAAGAATCTTAATTCCTATATCATTTATCTTGTTATGCTTTAATAGAGCTTCATCGTTTAGCATTTGATGTTCTATTTTAGTTGTTGTTCCATTCCATTTGCTGTTTCGATTGACTGTTATTCATTTCAAAGTGCTGATGAAGAGAGTTTGCTGTCGACAGGATTTGCTGCTTAACAAGATTTGCTGCTTAATAGGATTTGCTGTTTAATAGAATTTGTTGTTCAAATTCATTAGATAGAGATTGCTATTCAATTCCAGATTTTTTGTTCATTTCAATTCATTAGCTTACAGTCTGCAAAGAGTTTGGTTTTTCTTTTGAGAACTTGCCTAGTTTACTTTCATTAGCAGCATTAATGATTTAGTTTAGTTTCCATTTTCATTTAGTTGTTTTAATGCGAGATGATTAACTGTAAAGGGCATCTCGTTATTGCTACCTTCGTTCTCAGATTGATTATCTTGTTTTCATTTTATTTTAATTCCATCAGTTTCTAAAGGAAGAGTTATCATTACTGCATCCTTGATTGATTTTTTCTGAGTGAATGGTTGGATTTCAGAGCATTTAAGTTCATGTCATTGTAGTTAGATTTCTTTTCCAAGCATCTGTTTACTCTTGTATTTGAAAGATCTATACTACATTGAAGAGCATTACTCTTGGATTAAATTGCAGCCTCAGACTGAGTACACTCTTCAAATAAAAAATCATAACTAGATTGATAATTAATGTGAGACAAATAGGAGTTAAAAAGACACCTTTTTTACCTCAACAGTCATCATGGGTCATCTACCATATGTGGCGTCAAAGCCACGTCACCATGCCACGTCACCTGCCATGTCACCTACCACGTCATCTTCCATGTCACCTCATGCCACATATCAGTGAATTTAACATTTTTCCTTCGCACTTGTTTTATAAAATCTGCAATTTGCAATTTGCGCTCGGGTCCCACCTGATAATGCACATCGCACTTCACTGAACTTAACATTTACCACTCGCACTTGTCTCTTATAATCTGCGATTTGCGATTGCGATCGAGCCCCGTCGTATCACATATCACCCATCGGCCATTTTAACATTTACCTCCCGCAACAATCCTTTAGAACTTGTGATGTGTTCTTGCGACCACATCGCATCGCAAAAAAATTATCATTGCGGGTGCCTATAAGTAAGTTGTAAATGGTGCGAAGTGCGCCATTCGATGCACTAACTGTTGACAAGTGTGAAAAGGCGGAAGGTAAGGAAACTATGAAGTTTGAAAGGTTTAGCTGCGGATTTTGGAAATGTATAAGGTTGGATGGGCCCTACCCAATTGTAGTGACAAAATTTTATGTTTCAGCAATGACTTAAGAAGAGGCGGTTTAAACTTGCGTGCTGCAAAGTGAGGGCAAGGCATAGGTTTCATGGTATAATGTAAGACGCGCCTGCTAGTGGGTGGGCAGAGATTTTTACAATAGAATTTAAGACTTTAGCATAAAGAAATAAGTCCCAATGGTCATGTATGTGGGTCTTGGGGGTTTAAGTGGGATTCAGAGCATCAGATTTCAGAATTTTGGAAAATGAAAGGTAAGAAGGGGATAAATGACATGGACGGGGGGCAATATGGAATTTTTCTGATTATTACACTTACTCAGCAACCCTGCCTTCTTCCTTGTACTAGAAATGGAAGATGATTTCTTGTGCAACTCTTTGGCAGTCAGGGTCTCCCTTTCTTCTCTGAAAATAAATGATATTCATAGAATATTATTTTCAGCATATAAAAAATCTAATCAGTGATCCATCACCTAGTGATACTGTGAAATACAGGAGTCTAACACATTGAATTTCCGATCACTTAGATACACAAGGGCTTGCCAACTTTATTTTTTCCAATTTTTCTCCCACCCTCGGGCAAAGTATAAATTCATTTTTATAAACATTTACGAGAATATTTTTAAGTGGGTTAAGAAGGGTCATGTGACTCCCTCTTCATGGTAAATAAAGCTCCACCTAACAAATCAATAAGTTGTCGAGGAAGCTCAAAATCCACCATTACTTTATGTATCTAAACCATTAACTACAAAGACAAGCTCATATATATTTAAGGATTGTAGTACCAAGAGAACTTTGTAATGGAATTGTTGAAATTAAAAGTAACATCACTAAACTTCTTCCAAATAAAAAAATTGAATTTCTAGTATAATACTCGTTAAGGTATATCAAACTCAATGGATCATGGCATGTGGTTTCCTACTAAGGCAACATTATAAGACTCGTTAGATGTATGGATATAATGTTGACATATAGATTCAAATTGGTGCCATACAAAGTTGGATATGATACATGATTGTAAAATAAGTTGTGAGCCTTTGCTTAACCACGCTGCAAATAATGTAGTTTGAACAACCAACTAAAGAAAACTAATTTGAACTCATTGACTCCCCATATCTAAACATTAGGGGAAAAGAGCTATCTTGGGTTCTAACTTTAATTTCCAAATGTTTATGAAATTAACTTAAATAGCCATGTATGATGTTTTGAGATCAAATGCCATGACTTTTTGATTGAGCCTTCTAAGGGCTATCCACACACCATGTAAAACAAAAATATTTCCAACTTTTACATGAGAAGAGATGATGAGAAAGGTTTGAGGAAACCCATTTCTAAAATCACTTTCTAAGTGGAAGGTATTCTTTGATTCAACACTGAAGGAAAACTTTTTATGTCTCATTTCCAATGAAAACTTGAATACCCTTTTTACCTTCTAATTATATAACATAGATGCCAGTTAATTTTGTGGAAACATTTGCTTTTACTTTATTTTTACCCTAGAAACTTTCTCATATCAAACCTTGTGTGTATTGTTTAGAGGGAACCCAATAAGAGAAGTAGTATAAATGTGGCATTACCATCAACTTTACACATATTTAAAACTCGTTAATGAATGTTAGAACACTTAGTGTCTCGGGACATTTCATGGATTTTGTGTGTGAACACATGATGTGTGTAAAATTGCATGGAGTTGGTGTGTGAAATTGCATGGATTTGATCGTGGGGGGTGGGGAGGAGTATAAGTGGATTGCATGAATTTTAGGTTTTGAAATATAAGTGGGTTGCATGAATTTTAGGTTTTGAAATAAACCGTGATGATTGGTTTTGAGAGAATTTTTCTCGCTTCATCCATCAAACTTATGCTTAATACCATGTACCAATAGATTAAACTTGGATTATTAGCAATCATGATTTTAGTGGTGTTTCTTGTGATGCCCCTTAGCAATCTATGTCTCCACGAATTAGGTGTATATGTTCTCATTTGCAATCATTGGGTGTATTTTGTTGTTCGTGGTATCATCATGATGTAATGTGTGAGAAGTAACACAACTTAACTATTTGTGTCCTCGTTGAACCTTGCAATTTCATTAAAGTTGATTTGTTTGCCATCACCGGATATTGGGAAAATGAGTGCAATGTGTGAAAACATTAAAGTTGATAGGTTTGCCATCATTGGAAATTGGGAAAATTAATGTAATGTGTGAAAACCAATAGAACACCTAAAATCCTTTTTAGGCCAAACTTCATATTAAAATGAATTACAAAGACTTCGGTTGCAAGTATGCGTAAGGATTATAGATAAAATATTATTCTTACATCAAGCCCTCAATAGTAGGGAATATGTATATGTGTGAAAGAACTTTGACATTACCTTTGAATTTTTTAAGTCTTGATTATAGATTAAATTAAGTTTAGTTAATTAATTTTATTATATATAATAAATAATTGAAAAAAATATTTATTGTTTTCCAATTTCATATTATTTTCATATATATATATATATAATTTTTTTTAATAAATATCTAAATACTATTTATCTATCTATTTAGTGTGATTGTTGGTTAATTAGTTATATGTCTTTATTTAAATGAAATCAAAGAAAATTTCTAATATATTGTTATTATTATATGAATTATTAAAATTAAATTTCTCTATCAATAATTATTTTATGGACTTACTAGTCATCTTATTTTATTTATTTATTTATATTTTAAAAATATAAATATAGTTGATGAATCTATTATCTAACTACATTCAAATGGAATAAAATATACCTACTATTTATTATTGTATATAATTATTAAAATTATATCGTTTTGACAACTTGGACAGTTAGTTATCAATCATTTATATATAGAGATAAATGTGTAGTTTGTTATCCAGTGATTCAATTCCATTCAAATGAAATGTAAGAAAAATATGATTATATTATTCTAAATTATAAAAGTTATTATTTGTTTGTTTTCATTTTTAAATTTTAAAAACAAACACATAAAAGTATTAATAAAATGTAAATATAAAAGTAGAGGAAAAAGTTTAACGGGAGGTAGGATTCTTGGCTTTATTAGAGGTTCAAAAGATGAGAGAAAGGAAGGTTTAGATTTTTTCAAGGAAATGAAAGGATAATATGGCTTATCACTTAGAAAGAAGAACTTGATGTATCCAAGTATGTGTATGCATCAATTAAAGGAAGATTTCAATGCATCACAAATGGATAGATGATGTGGTTCTTCTATAAGCAAGAGCTCTTTTTTGGTAATTTTTGGAAATATGGAAACAACTACTAAAATAATTCATTGATTAGGGGAATCTTAGGGAAATATTGTATTTAGAAAGGCTTAAAACTCTCATCTCAATCATGTATTTCTCTCATTTTATTTTGAAAGCCTAGAGGACAAGGTTGTGATTATGCAAGGAGCTATTTGGTCTTGGGGAAATGCTAATTTATTCCTCTTCCCCTAGGTCAAAAATTTTGATATCTTTTATATGAACTGAAATTAATAGTTGGTATGGGCACATGTAGTTGAGTTACTGTAATGTCTTAGTTTTGACACTTCTAATGCCTTGAACCTAATAATGTACATGTTTTAAAGGATGCAAATTTCTTATATAAATTCTTAGTGCATAGCTTAAGGACAAGGCATAAGTCGTAAATGTCTAGACACATGTTTTCAATAATTATATTTTTATACCTTCAAGTTAATGGTCCAATGCACGTTGACTAAGAATGAGCACCTAAATGGGTAATGCTACCATTAAAGGGGAAAGGTAAGGGAGTCCAAGGAAATGTTTATTGAAAATAAACCTTTGTATTTTTCTTCCTATCCACCTTGTCATTACATTAACCTTCAATATTTTATAATGTCAATATTGAAATTTAATGATACCATGAAAGGGGAAAGGTAAGGGAGCCCATGGAAACATTTATATTCAAATATACCCTTGTCTTTTTCTTCCTATCCACCTTGTCATTACAGTAATCTTCACTCTTTTATAATGTCGATATTGAACCTATCCTATAGATTAATTTCAGATAAGAGATGAGGATGTAACCAACTTCTATATCTAGGAAACCGCCTCCTATATAATTGCAACTTGTTCCCCCTACATTTTGAAATCTGAGATAATTTAGATAGGATTCTTCTTACATCCTTCACTGATGCAAAAGGAGGAAAATTCAAATGGGGACGAGAGAGTTGTTTCTAAAGAGGTACAAAGGAGAGAACAAATAGATTTAGATTAAAAAAGAGGACTCCCATACTATGGGATTGAATACCCTATTAAACAAATTCATTAGAGATTTTTGAGTAATAATTAATAAACAACTAAAAAGATGAAGAAAGTAATGATGTGAAATATTAGAAACTAAACTGAATAGAGAGACACCATTAGAATCTTTGAATAAATTTTATCATAAAAATGTTGGAATCACAATTGTCATTAGACCAAACCCACAGGCATTAGTCTCCACTACAATCGCCAAAGTTAGGATCCACGAGAGGCGGTTAGTCCATGTCGCGAAACACACAGGGAGCATTGAACCAATGTCCAACAATCTCCCCCCCAATGCAAGTCGGGTGAGTTTCGAACTCGAGACCTATCGCTCTGATACCAAGTGTTAGAATCACAATTGCCGTTAGACAAAATCCACAGGCATTAGTCTTCGCTACAATCACCAGAGTTAGGATCCACGAGAGGCAGTTAGTCCATGTCGTGAAACACACGGGGAGCGTTGAACCAATTTCCATCAAAAAATTGCTAAGAACCAAGAGAAATTTATTTGTAGTTTAATTTCAAATAGGTAATGACTTTCACTTTCTATGCACATAATGAAGAGGGTTGGAGTGAATAATATTAATGGATTGTAAAGAAGAGAATAAAGTGTCCTCCTTCTGATGTGTGGGGTGGGTATTATGAGAACCAAATGATGGTATGCTTAAATAAATTAGTAGTGGGTTTCTTATTTGACCTTCTAGTTCTCTATAGGATAGGAAGAATGGCCCGAGATTTTGAAACTTTTCATCTTTGTCTTGGTGGCATCATAGCCTAGCTAGGGGTGGCATCCATAAAGGATTTCCTATAGTTTGGTGGAACTTCACTCAATTGTAGTTAGTTTCTTGGTATCTATTTTGGCTTTGGAGATGATAAGTGTCTCTTCATTGTTATGGGAATTTCTTGTTATTTTAAGATAAAAGTGTTGAGTGTGTGTTATATTCTTTGCATGATTATCCCCATGTACTCAAACAATTTGTGATGCATAGTAAGGATGATATCCACCCTTGTTTAAGGGGGTTGTAGGGGGAAGAATCTCCCCTACATGGGGGTATAGGGGCAACACCTTTGATTTATTTTTTTATAATTTGTTGGGGGAAGTTTTTTGGGTTTGTTTTTTGCAGTTATCGGAATAAAAAAATTGTTAAACATAATTTTGTGGTGCATGGTGGTCTTCCTATGGTTTTGTAGTCTTGGTTAAAAAAATATGGTTGTATTATAATATAGGGTAGATATATTGATGATTCATGGATTTTGAAGGATATATATTGTGTTGTAATATTGTAAAGAAGAATATATTTTAAGAAAAATCTTATTGATTTTCCTTATTTTTGGGTTTCCCCAGATAAAATATTTGTGTTAATGTGTGTGTGTGTGTTTTCCATTGCATATTTTCTATTTTAATTAAGAATTTGTTTGTAGGAATCAACTGTATAGGGTTGAAAACTACATTTGGTATTAAAGAAGTTTTGGCTTCAAGGGATGCCTTTATGGCTAAGGGGCTTGGCTTGGGCTAGTGACAAATACTATTACAATGGGAGATATGTGAAATTATTTTTGTGGTGAAAGTAAATGGTGAAAAGTTCAAAGATAGAGAATGATAAATTTAACGGGTAGAGTTTCGAGCCGTGGAAGATAAAAATGGAATATTTGTTTGTCAGCAAAGATCAGTGGATCATTTTGGATCTCAATATTGTATGGTAACAAGGATGTCAACAGAAGATTATGTTGGCTTTGATGTCAACAAGCTCTTGGTGTTGTTGATCATATGCATGTGTGATGAGTGCTTGGGGATAGATGATTGGTTGATGGTCTGGTTAGTTGGAATTGATGTCAACATACATATGACTAGACCTAGTGGAGATGATGTTGTGGTTGTTGAGGAGATGGATTCTAGACATGTTGTGTTGGTAGGAGAGTGTTGTTGCTGCAGGAGATTGAATTTTTTCTCTAGGTGTTGCATATGTCTATATATGTCTTCAGAGACATTGGATATGATACTACATGTATTGAGTTGTGTATTATTGTGCCAGATATTCCTCTATTTATATTCTATGCACTTGGATGAAATGATGATGCTGCTACAGGTGTTAGAGATGTTCAGGTTGTTGCTTGAGGAGATGGAGGTGTTGGTCTTGGTTCTAAGGTTGGAAGAATAGGTTTTGCATGTAATTGGCTTGCTCCTTTCCTAATCATTAGTTGCAGACTTGTTACATAGGTTTTAGAGGTTGTTTATGGTGTCCCTTACACCCTCCTAAAACTATGTTCCAGTTGGTGGCGAAAACAAGTTGGAAACAAGGATTTTGGAGGGTATACACTAGTTCCCTTCATAGGAATGGCATATATATGCATGTTTCCTTCATAGGAATGGCATAGATATGCATGTTTCCTTCTTGTCTTGGTCGGGTTTTTTCATGTAAAGGTCAAAAACGGTTAACTAACCTCCAGAAGCTAATTAATATTAAAAATATAAAAAAGGAAAGGGGATTTAGTGGTTGATTGAATCAATGATATGAATCTAGATCAAATAAAATGTATGAACAAAGTTGTAAAGCATAGTAGATCTTGGTAATTATTGAGTTAAGCACTTGAGTTCGTCTACATATTGGAGAAAGCTCATTGGTAGTATGGTTGAATGTCGATTTGGTGTGGAGTGAGAGTGAGCTTGGAGAAGAGTCTGCAAAGTGTGTGAGTCAAATTATGCAGAATTTCTGAAGTAGTTTGCAGTTTTATTAAGATAAAGTTGAAGTAAATTTCAGCCATTAGATTTTTGTAGAGTGTGAAATATGATGTGTGAATTGAAGTAGAGTTTCAGAGATTGTCTTGCACCTGTGTGGATAATTTTGTATGGATTTTTGATTGCAGCTTGTGCTGAAATTTTATCATTTTATTGAGCTTTGATGCTATGTTGTTGCAGTGCTCATGTTGATCAAGTTTTAGGAGCCCAGTTTGAAAATAGATGAAAGGAGGCTCTCATGGAGGAAGTGAAGGCATGAAGGCTTTGAATATAAAGTGATTTTTGTATTCAATAGACGGAAGAGATTTATCCATCCAATGGTGGTTGGATAGTTCATTAGAAACTAGGCGAGGCTCATTGGTCGTGATTGTACCAACATATCAGAGTTTGTAGAGTCGTTTGTTAGTTCATGAGTAACCAAGTGAGGATCGTTGATCATGGTTTCCTTCAGCAGATGTTAGTTCGTAGATCCGTGAGAGAAACAATTTCTTGTCTGATAATGTTAGCATACTATGAAATAAGTCGAGTCTTTTGGCTCATGGGTGTGAGATGACCCATGTATAATTTTTTCAATAAGATAATAAAATATTGAGTAGTATAGCAGTAGTAGAGTAGTTTTTTTCTCGGAATGGGTTTTCCACCAGAAACACTTGTGTCCATTTTGTGATTGATTTCATGGTTTCAAATTTATATTTAATGCACTAATCTCTAATTATGCATTTCAGTTTATGCATGTTAAAGATTAAATAATTGGAGAACAATTTTGTAAGTGACATACTACTGATTAACCCCCTTTCCCCCCCTCTCTCAATAGTAATATTGTTTCCAACAATTTCTATCAGAGTGGGGCTCTCAAGTGCAACTTGATCGCTAGAGAGCGGATCTTGGAGATTTTGGAAGAATTTTTGAAAATTTACTGAAATGGATCTACAAGGTATTCCAGTACTTCATAAAGGTAAATTTGCAACTTGGAGAGTAAATTTGGATTCGTATCTTTTATGAGTTAATGAAGATATTATATTATCATATGAATATGGTGTTAAAGATGAATCTAAAAATTTGGCTAAAACTATGATTTTGAATAGTATTTCAAAATACGATAGCATGCATGTGAAGCATTGTGAGACTACCAAAGAAATGTTGGATAAGTTGCAGAGCTCGTGTCTTGGAGGAAAATCACATTTTTCAGAATTGGAGAGAATGAAAAGGATTCTACTTTCATTGCAGTAACAAATAAATCCTCCTCAAAAGATGATGATGAATGCACGAGTGATATCAGTGAAAGATTGAGCATAAAAAATGAAGAGAATATTGAGCATAAAAAATGAAGAGAAATTAAATATAATTCCATTTGAAGCAGAAATTGAAAAATTGAAGGCTGAATTAATTTCTGGAAGAAAAGAAGTAGAGAGGCTCAAAACTAGTGCTCAAGCATCTACAAGAAAATATGAAATTGTTGGAGCACCTAGTTTCATAAAAATTATTGAGATCCATGAGTCATACAAGAAGCAGTAGATTAATAGAAGGAGGTCCAAGAAGAAGAATATAATTGGGAAGTGTTATTATTGTGGTGTTCGTGGACACATAGCAACAATGTGTTGTAATGGAAAATATTTAATCCTCTCAACATAAGGTGCACCCAAATGAGAAGCAACATCAAGCATGCATGCATAGTAAATCTCCATATTTCAGGTATAATAGTCCTTTTTATGGTTATTGTTTCTTATGAAATGATTTTTTCCATAGGGCTATTGACTGCAGGGAACATGCAAGGAATCAAAATCAAATCAACAAAAGATATCAAGTTATTCCTCAATTCCTTTGTCACATTAGATTTTTTGTGTGTGACAATGTTGGCCATAAGGCCAAGGATTGAAAAATTCCTAGGTGTTACATGATATCCATTCACAAAGAGGAGAATATGAAAATCCAACCGCATAAGAAGAAGAAGGATTAACAGTTAAAATTTTGGAGGAGAAAAGAGCAGCAAGGATTTACCACAAAAACTTGAGGCATGGATGGTCTGAGGTGGAGCATATGGTTGAGTTATGAGTTGCATGAATTTTTTTTTTTGTGCATCCATATGAGAAGAGAAATGTGCATTTATAGATATGCATGTGTTTAGGGGGATTCCTTGAGGTTTGAAGCGTTATTTTCATATTTGATCTATTTATATTCCAATATGTTTTTGGTTGGAGCAGCCATGTACATTTGTTGATTATTTTAGAGAAGATATATGTTTTGGTTTATGTTGATGCTAATGATGATATGGCAGCCATGTAGTATTATTACATGCATTGTCTAGGTGTGATGCAGGATCACACATTCAGGGGGAGCATTTGTGCTCCCAAATGGATTAGGAATGTGTTGGAATTGTGTTCAGGATTTTTATTTTTTTGTTTCTGCCACACATTGCATGTTGAATGAGATAGTATGGTTGCATGGAAAATTTGGCATATTATTAGTGTTTTCATTTATATATCATATTCATGTGTCATCGTGGATGCATTGATGCCACAAATATTTGATGTTTTGTTGGAGTTGTCTCATCTAGAGTTTATGTGTTTCATTGCTTATGCTTTCACTTCTAGATGAATCATGATGTTGCTTATGATGTTTTGGAGATATTTCATCTAGATTATGCATATTGTTGGTTATATCATTTCTATATGAATCATGCATGTTGCTGATATGTATTGGATGGATGAATCATGTGTTTTAGCTGCATGGAGAGAATATGTTGCTTCCTATATTATTCATTTACATGGTTGAGAGATAATGATATATGTTTTTGCTTATGATTTTTTGGATGGATAAGACATAAGGAAGATATTTGATGTTGGTAATGATAGATTGTTGCATGTTGATGGATGATATATTGTGTACTTGTGTTGTTTTATATTTTTCATTTCTAGACATGGAGATTATATTGTTGCATTTGGAGAGCTCATGTCATAGCTGGTGGATGTTATGTATTGTATTCATTGTTGTTTCCATATAGAGCATATTTTGATGCTCATTTATGCCATGTACTCATGTTATTTTATGCTTTTGGCATGTATTGATGAGATCACCATTGTGTGTGGATGTAAAATCCATGTATTATCATTGTTTCATCTTTTGCGCACATTGCTCTTGGAGAGACCCTTGGTGTCTAGTATGTTTTATCATTATCTTGTATGGGTCAATGGATGTCCAAGTCATGTTTCATGTTTTATATCATTGATGTATAACTTCTAAATTGGGTGAGAAATGTAAAATTGGGTCCTTAGAGTCATGGTTGGTGATAGGTGATGGAGGATTTATATGTCAGTCCTATGTACTTGTCACAACTTTGTATTTTCTCCATGAAAGCATTGTATTGTATTGTACTTCATTTTATATCATGTCCAAAGTTAGTTAGAGTGATGGTCCATGAGGAGTAGTCTCTTGCACTTAGCAAGGAGGCTCATTTCAGCAGTAATATGTGTTGCTTTAGCAAGAAGAGTGTATGAGTGTAGATCCATTACATGATTAGGGAGAGCATGTTCAATCTTCAGAGTTGGTATGGCTAGTGGTGTTGGCAGCCAATTTCCTTGTTCTAAATGGTTATCTTGCAAGATATATTTATATGGGTTGCATGAGTATGGTGTTGAGTATGACAAGGGGAGCCCTCTTCTCTTCCGACACATTATTAGCATTGTCTTTAGTGTTGGTATGGCCCTTCTTCATTGATGTCAAAGGGGGAGAGATTTTGGATTGTTGGTTTCACCTCACATGTTGGATTGAGGTTGAAATAAATGCCAAAGGGGGAGTTTGTTGGCATTATAGTGTTCAAATTGATGTCAACAATCTCTTAGAGCTATTGGTCATATGAATGTGTGATGAGTTATTTGTGGTAGATGATTGGTTGATGGTCTTGTTAGTTGGAATTGATGCAAACATACCTATGACTAGACCTTATGGAGATGATGTTTTGGTTCTTGAGGAGATGTATTCCAAACATGTTGTGTTGGTTGGAGATGCTACTATTGTAGGAGGTTGGTGAGATGCTCATGCTGTGTTGATTGGAGATGTTGATGTTGTAGGAGGTTGGAGTGCTTCTCTAGGTGTTTCATATGTCTCTATAAGTATTTGGATACATTGGATATTCTGCTACATGTATTGAGTTGTGGCTACTTGTGTTGGATATGCCTCTATCTGTATTGGAGGCAGTTGGATGACATGATGATGCTGCTACAAGTGTTAGAAATGTTAAGGTTGTTGCTTGAGGAGTTGGAGGTGTTTTCCTTAGTTCTAAGGTTGGCATAATAGGTCTTTCATGTCATTCACTTGTTCCTTTCCTAATAATCAGTTGCAAACTTGTGTTATAGGTTTTGGAGGTTTGTCATGGTGTCCCTCACACCGTCTTGAAACTATGTTCCATTTGGTGGAAAAAACAAGTTGGAAACAAGGATTTTAGAGGGTAGTTTCCTTCATATGAATAGCGTACATACGAAGGTTTCCTTCATAAGAGTAGCGTAGACATTATAGGAGTGATGTTTCCTCGCATTCCTCGCACTGCTCATTTAATTAATGGTTTTTTCAGCTTGTATTTGTCAGGTTTTTTCATGTAAAGGTCGTAAAAGGTTAACTAACCTCCAAAGCTGATTAAAGTTGAAAATATCAAAAAGGAAAGTGGAGTTAGTGGTTGATTCAGTCAATGAGCTAAATTCAAATCAAATTATGCATATGAACAAAATTTTGAAGCCCATAAGTTCTTGGCAATTATTATGTTGAGCACTTGAGTTAATCTACATATTGGAGAAAGCTCATTGGTAGTATGGTTGATTGTATAGTTGGGGTGGAGTGAGAGTGAGCTTGGAGAAGAGTCTGCAAACTGTGTGAGTTATATTATGGAAATTTTTTTAAGAAATTTGCAGTTGTAGCAGTAGATAGTTGAAGTATATTTCCGCCATAAAATGTTTGAAGTGGAGCTCTAATCAATTATATATATATAAAATTCCTTCCATAGGAATTATTCAAAAATAAAGAGTGATTGGTGGTTTTTGGGATTAAAATGATACAACAACGACCTCCCATATTTTTCAGCAATATGGGATGCTTTTGCATGAGAGCTAGCATTTTTAACTTTAGTGCTCAGCTTGTAATAAAATTGAGTTTTTATCATTATAAGCATTTCCCCCCCTTTCTTTTAATAACCTCCTGACATGAATTTTCTTGCATAGGGAAGTTGTAGTGACTATTAGCACAAGGATTCACTCCTTGAATGCAAAGTAATAAGCCTTACAAATCATAGTTCATTTCAAAGAAAAATATTTTGGATGGTGGGATGGCTTCTTAAAGAGTTTGAAATGATTTCAACTCTTTTAGACCTTTATGCATTTGGAAAGTTGTGGAAAGTATAGATTGTATGGAAAATTTTGTAGTATAGTGAAGAAGATTGTGACAAATGAAAGGTGACAGTTAGTTAGTACTCATTCTAAGAAATAAACATATCCTAAATTAGTCACACAACTATAAGAGTGGCCTTTTATATAAACTATGTTTTATGTAAAGGAGCAACATTTAAAAATCAGAATACATGCATTAAGAATCTCATAAATCCTTTATTAAACCTTCACTAGCATGCTCTACACAACATATAGATGATTTGAAAAATAATGAACAATAGATAATTAACTATTAGATCCTCTAACAATGCTCTTACTCCTACTTGCTAGTTGCTGCAAATCATAAATTAGATGAATAAAAAAATAAGAGAAACACACCATACATTAGATAGTCCTTGAAACACAAAGTCCTCCAGCATGAAGTACAAAAGGAGTTTTCTTTATTATGAACAAGTCTTTAGGTCGACCAAAATCCAACCCTGAAATGGTATTTACAAATGATATTTATAGAGAGAGGCACCAACGCCATCTCACCTAAAAATAAGGATCCACTCTTCCTCTCATTACATAGGAGTTGTAGAATATTAAACACATATCCTATCAAACTATAACTAACATCACAGATGTAGATAGGAAGAAAAGGACTATTCAAACTTTGTTGTTGAGTGTTCTGGCAACCTGCCTACTTTTATGTTGATCTGTCTCTCCATGATATTGCTTCTTTAAATCCCATGTAGCTCCATTAAATGTGTCATTTAACAACCTCAAAACCACTTATCAACCATTACTTGAAATTTCCTTATCATCAGGAGTCCTTATCATCCTTGGACTAGCTCGAAAATTCTACTCACAGCTGTCAAAAATCATTTAAAAAAATGCTACCAGAACTTCTGGTAAAAAATTGTAATTGCAAAAAAATTGTAATGCTACCGGACCTAGTAGTAGAGCTCTGTTTCCTTTTAAAAAATGCACATCAAGATATTTGAAAAATTTTGTGTTGATTAAAACATTCTGAAAATTGAGTTGTTCCAAAATATATCTAATAGGCAAAATGATACTTCATTGGGAAATCCTTTTACCTCTCCTCCATATGAGCTGCAACTTCTGCAAGCTTGTATAAATTTGTTTTACTTTCAATTGTTGATTATGACCTTGTGGTCTTGGTAGTTGTCTCTTTTTCAATGGCCTTTTTCTCTTCTGATCTCTTCTGGATTTTTATTCTCTTGGGGGTGCCCGTTTGCTGGTTTGAAGGATATTTAGCCTTTTATTTCTTCTTGAACCCACTATATTCTACAATTGAATGAGTTACAGTCTATAACCCTTTAGATTTCCTCTCCACATATATAAATTTTGTCATCAAGCTTGGGTTACGTAGGGCTTTGGATCTGAACCTGAATTTGTTGCTAGCTCTTGTATGTCTTTTCCTGTTGCTAACAAATTTTCTTTTCCTATTGCTAACAACATATTATGCATCCTTCAGTAGCTCCTCATCTGATTTGGTGGGTTGATAATCCTTTTGAACCGTAGGCTAAATGGTTGCTATCGGAAATTTCGGCAACACCTATTCTTTTGATTTTTCTGCAGCTGTAGTCTTTCCTTTTTGTGCTATGGAATATACCTTGGGAAAAGGAGAGACAGGATGCAAAATCTTCATTGATTTGGGCTTGCTAACAGATGAACCTTATCCTTTTTGCAACTTCTCTTCAACTTTGGTTGGGGAAGTCTTTTACTTTTCCTTTTTGTCCTTAGCCTTCTTGTAGATATTTACATTATTTTCTTTTCTTTTAGTCATTTTACCAAATAATGAAGTAGTTGGTTTCTTAATTTATCCCTTCCGCTCAGTAGGTTTATAATGTTGTTGTGAGGCTGGAGGTTGCTGAGCAGGAATTTTTTGTGTAGGTACAGATTGGTCTGCCCTATAAAATAGGAAATGCTCTGAAGAATGGTTCTCTTTTGAGTTCTTCAAGAATCATCACCTTGATAAGAGCTTGATGATAGATTCTTTAATCTGAAGCTGTTGCATGGGTTTGTATTCTAGCAGACATCTTAGTCAAGCTTTTCAGCAGGAAGAAATCTAGGTTGAGAGTCTTCATACCAAAAAGGTGAAACAAAATCCTCATGTGATACATAAATACAATAGTATACCTCTTCTAACAAGTAAGATATATATTAATGAGGTTGAAAGTTTCAACCCATTCATCCTTGAGATAACTACTAGGAATCCATTTATCCCATTTAGGGTCTCTGTATTCATCCTTGATGAAGCTTTTTAGGTATCCTCTAGTAATAACCTTGTTTTTTAACCATTTCTCTCCTTCCTGTGGTAGGTGGAAAGCTTCAGCAGTGGATTATGTTGATACCTACAATTTTAGGCCATAAACATTTGCTTCTTGTCCATCAAATGAGAGGGAAAATTATTTTTCTACTCCTATATGAGAGCTTCCTAACCTTTAGAAAAATGGGTACCACCCAGTTTGTACAAAAAACCTCCTCACATTTGGTTTGGCATCTATTAAATCAACCCATTAAGGTTCAATATGCTTAAGTTTTCCTCCTTTAGTCATCTAAGAAATAATGAAGGTTGTCTGCTAAATCAGATAGGTGTCAAGATTATAAAAACTTACATTATAGGTGTTGCTAAATCCTCAATGTAAACTGTATAAAAACTCAGTCTTCTCTTCAAGTTGCTCACTGGAACTGCATATTCACCAACAACCGAATTCGAAAACTAATGTCTTTCCTTTTCTTTCGGTGATTTTTAAGTGATATGTTGGTTCATTTGTCCATGTACAAGATCTTTTCATAATGGGAGGTATCTAGAACTGTATACCACACCTCGTGATATTCATAATTATCTTTTAGTTGCATGATTTGTTTCAGATTCTCTGCAACAGGTGGTTGAAGTTGAAATATGTTTGAGTTGGCCACAGTCACCTCCATCGCATTCTTTATGGTAGGCCTAAAATTTTGGCAGCTCTCATGCACGATACCCAATCAGTCCCCACATTAAACCGTAGATCCATTCAGATTTATTTTGATAATAAATGCATAACTTTGACATATGGGCACAATGACTTAGGCTGAAAAATAGAACAAACAACGGTTGTTCTTCATGATTGCACATTAACACCTAGCTCTTCTACATATGACCACTACTAAATCAACATCATTCAAACGTATAACTTTTCCTATCACGTGACATTGCTCATGATTACAAATATTTAAACCTTAGTTGATATTGGGAACATGTGGCTAACTAAAAAGTGGGTGCTCTTTTTTTATTTTATTTTTAAAACAGGGGAAGTTACTGGAACTTCTGGTAGCATCTGGTAAAGGAAAAAATACATAAAACATATTTAAAATAGATGTTCCAACAGGGTTAAAATAGATGCTACCAGATGATGGTGCGTGGTTTTAAGTTGTAGTGGCATCCACTTTGGAGGAAAAGGAACAATGTATATTGGAGATGTGTTGGATGGCACTGGGTCCCAACTATTGTCAAATATGTGTCAACAAAATACTGCATGGTTTCAAAAAACCTAAAACTACCTCTATGGTCACTCTTGATGGTTTCTGGAAGTCAAGGAGAGTGTTGTCAGAAAAAACTCAGGCTATGGATCTATTGGATGATGGTTTTTAAAATCCATTCTCCAACATCCATTGGACCATGTTCCATTGATTGTCGTAGGATCTAGGCATCAATGTTATCTTTTTGTAGGAGATTTTACTATTCAAGAAGTTATGCATTCTTTAAAATTTCTTAAAAAACCACATATGATTTCCAGGTTAGATATTTCCAAGTCTTACGATCATGTTAACTATGAATGACTTCTATAGTTATTAGATGGCTTTGGCTTTTCCTGGAAGTGGATTTCATGGGTTAGTTCCTTAATTTATACTACTTTTTTCTACATTATTATCAATGGTTCTCCTTCTTGTACCTTTTCCCCTTCTTTTGGACTTCGTCAGGGTGATCCTCTTTCTCTTTTCCTTTTTATTATGAATGTTGAAGGTTTGGGTCGATTATTGTATTCTTCTACTCATATGGTAAATATCAAGGGACTGAAAGTATTAGGGCCAAACCTTTCAATAGATCATCAACAATTTGTCGATGATGTCTAATTTTTTTCCTTTCATTCTCTAAAAGAAGCCAAGGAATTGAATTCTCGTCTTTATTAATGCAATATTTCGGCATGTTGATTAGTAATGAAAAATATTGTATTTAATTTTTAAATTGTAAGGATTCCATCGAGAGACATTTTTCTTGAATTCTCTAGTTTCAATGTGCCTCTTTACCTTCAAAATATCTTAGAGTCTCATTAGTATTTAATTCCAACCATATTTCTTATTGGCAAGACCTAATCACCAAACATTCCTCTAAAATGGATACTTGGAATTTCAGGTCTCTGAATTTTGTAGGTCATTTGGTTCTTACAAAAGTTGTGCTACAAGTTATTCCTATTTTGTCTTAGGAGATGTTCAAATGCAAATAATTCACCAAGATGTTATAAATCATCGATGAAGATAATTCTTGAAATTTAGGAAGTAATATAGATAATTGATAATTCAAAAATATATGACTTCACGTCTTTGTGCATTCCTCCACTGGTGCTCATCAACCTCAATGACCAAAGTATTTTATTTTATTGTGACATGTATGATGAATAGAGTTCATATGAGAGGTATGATCGTCACAGGTCCCAATGACAGGTCGCAGGTCCCAATGATTGTCGCTACTCTTGAAATCTTGCTTCAAAATTGTGTTACCTGAATACTCAGTAGACCACTAAGATCCTTTCAGAAACTCTCCATTAGAGTGTATTGAAGAAGAGCTCCCTTATTTTTTAAATATATTTACATAAAAATAGAGTCAAAACCTTATCATGTAAATCCTTTGTAATAGATATCTTCCTAGAGGCTATCATCGTTGGCTAGAAAATGCATGATTTCATTAATAAACTGCATGGTTTCATGGTGCTATCATCGATCTTGTGGCTCGAGTTACATTTTATTGTAATTGGGATTTTCACCTCTGTAATGAACGTTGATCCCATATGCATGAAATAATGTGCCTAATTTATCTAACTTGGGACCTATGACTTAGTACAACCATGAGTGATTTAATATGTCCACTACTTAATGACTTCTTGACAAGTAAGTAAGAACTGAACCAAATATCCCACATCGGAGTGGATATCCAATTAATTATATATATAATTTCAACAATAAAATAATGATTGGTGGTGGTGGGGTTTAAAATGATACAACAACAACCTCCCCCATTTTTCAAAAATATGGAATTCTTTTGCATAAGAGTTAGTATTTTTAACTTTGGCACTCGACTTGTAATAAAATCAAGTTGGAGATTGTATAAAAAAAATCAGGAGCGAAATAATGCTCATAAATTTTTTTCCAAAACTTAAAAAAAAATTATAATAATTTTGTCATATAATATCACTAGCTCAAGAATATCATATTTTCTTATAAAGAAACATCCAATTAAATATTCAACATCTATCATTACATGGATTTCATTTTCAAAACCGTCATTACTTCACTTTGAAAAGGTTGACTACAACATATTGGCTTTGAATGGGGATAATGTTTTGCTTTCAAAGAACTGAGAACTATAGACAAATATCCTTTTTTGGGCATGGAGTCAAACTTCAGGTTTGGAAACTAAAATATGAAATCTAAAATATCTCAAACATGTTTCAACTGGGGATTGCTCCCGTTATTCACCATCTAAAAAATTGAATTGTAAAACTTTAACTAAAAATAAATGCTCAATACTTGAGCTTCTTAATGTACATGTCCTCCTTATATACATGGATGAATTCCTTCAAGTAAATTCATCCTTCTAATGGTACCATACCAACATCTGGGTGCTAGACATTCTACCTCCATGCTGATGAAATTTAAAATCAAAACTGGCATGCACGATAAAAAAAATTAGATAAAAATTTTTTCACAAACCCCAATACTGAAATTATTTGTTGACCAAGGAAAGCTTCCATATAATCAGCTATTGGATCATATAACTAATGAGAAAAACTTATAATTTCTCCCCTTTCTTGAATAACCTCCTGACATGTATTTTCTTGCAGAGGGAATCCACAGTGACTACTTAATGCTTCAACCTTGGGCTCTTCCTAGAAAGGTTGTGTTTGGTCATATTCTTTCCATTTTCCAAAAAGTAAATATTCCCAGAAATATGCAACAAAATATTCCTCTGAATTGTAAGTTTCATAAACTGGAGAATCTGCTGAAGAGTTAAAAACCTCATCTGAAAGATAAGTATCATAACCAGGAGAATCATAAAAATATACAAAACATGACCTTTAGGGGTTTGTAAGAAACTGAATCAACTCTTCTTTTACTGAAAAGAAGTTATCAGAAATGAATCCAGGGACTGCCATTTTTAGACCCAGAAAAATAAAACCCAAAGTTGAGCAGATAGGTGAAGATCTACAACTGAATGTTGAGACTTGTCACCTTCAATATTCAACCCCAAACTTTTTGGAAAACCTAAGGAAAATTCTTCTAATTTGATCCCCGATAACAATGCCAATTTGATTTTTTTCCTTAGAGATAGTTTCCTAGTTTTGGGGGAATGAGTGCCTAAGACATCTTAATATTGATGAAATGTTTTAAACTCAGTGACCAAAGGTTCAATCTATTATGGCTTGCAACCAAAACTTCTTATTCTGAAACCCTAGCTTTCCAAAACATAGTGGCCAGAAAAATATGAGGGTTGCAAGGTCTTGGATTGAAGGAGTGGTTTGAAGAAAACAAAGATGAAATATTTCATACCTAGGAAATTAAGAATATGAATATAACTTATGTAGAAAGAACAATGGAAGAGTGAGCCAATGTGGATGAATTTCTAGCATGGTGAAGCGTCCTTTAGGGATTCTTTAAATAAGATTTGAAGGTACTCTCTGTTGACGAGACAACACTAGTAAATCTGCAAAATAAAAATAAGACAAGAACTTCAACATTAATGGAAAAACAAAAATATAGGAAATAAAACATGATTGCAACTAACCATAAAGCTAGAATAAGAACTATCGTGTATTCTTTGATTTCACAAAGAATTTCAGATTACAGTGCCAGTCATGGATACTAGAATCCGAACCCTTTACAATTTTTGATTTATCTTTTTTATTTACCCTCCCCACCTATTTGTTTCAATTAGTTTATAAAATTGATTCTTGATATGGTTATAAAAATCGTTTCTTTATTTTTTTCCTTTTTAAAATATTTACAAATAAAATAACAACATCATATATATATATATATATATATATATATATATATATATATAAAACACAATAATCTTTTGGGCTTTTCTAAACTCCAAGACCCATATGTAAACACATACAACAGATTATAAACATGGATCGTGGGTCCCCGGTCAACATAACATACTATGGTGTGTAGGTGTTAACCCTATACAGAAATTAACTACAAAATAATTCTTAAAATATAAAAATAAACAATAGCAAGAAGATAAAAATAATATACACAAATATATTCCCCTAGATCCCGAAACCAAGACTACCAGATTGATTTTTCATTATGTCCCTTTCATGTTAAAATACATATATATACATGTCTAAGCATTCATAAACCCCAATTCATTAACCCTGGATTAGAACATAACTCTAGTTCCCTTGACTAGATCTAAAAACTACTATGGGCAGAAAACCATCATGCCCAAAACCATGTGAAAAAACCATGCACAAAACCATAGGTAGATCTGACCACCTATTATAGGGTCCAAATTTTTTTTCCCGAGGCGTTGTCCCAGAATTTTTGTAGGGGGATACCTCCCCCCTATAAATCCCTCGAGAAGGGGGATTATACCCCCATGTCACCCCCTTGCTTCACCCGACGCAACAAACAAGGGGGACTTTCTCCCACATGTGTGCGACTAGTCGTGGAAAGAATATAACATATGCCTAACATTATCCCACTTGTTATTTTATTTTCCACATAGGAGTTCACAGGAGAGCTTAGTCATTGGTCCAGTCTTGCAACACCCATTGTTTCTCTACACCAATAAAGCTTCTCAGTGCTCACAGACTTTATCAATGCATATGCAACATTCTTCAGAGTGTCCACCTTTACAAACAACACATTTTTGTCCTCAACCATGTCCCTCAGAAAATGATATTGAACATCAATGTGCTCTATCTTTCAATTATAAGCAAGGTTCTTTGCCAAGAAAATTTCACTTTCGTTGTCACATTCTATCCTTATAGGTCGTTGTACCAATCTCATACTTGAACACAATATCTACAACTAAACTACTTCCTCGCTTTAATGAGTGGATGCCATGTATTCAACCTCTGTATTTGAACGATGTTAGTTCCCTATAATACTAGTGTATCCCCATATTGTTATTGATGTACCCCTGTAGTCCCCATATTATTATTATTTTTCCCTATAAAAGACCAATATTGTTATTGTTGTGCCCTTACATTATTATTGTTAGGTCGGATAGCATTATATTGTGACCCTATAGACTCATATATATAGAAAGGAAGTTTTGTCATTTTTATCATCCAATAATTGTTCATTTATGTAATGTAAAGGATGCTTCCCCCTCGAAGAGGATGATTTCTAAGGCATTGATCTATATTTTCTTCTATATTGTGAGTTGGTTTCATAAAATTTGGTATCAGTGCGAAATTTGTTGCCCTTGGTCCCGTAATTTTGATATATCATGTTGCATTTCTTCCTTTTCATGAGACATAGTAGAGCCTTTTGAGGGCTTAATGGGTTTTGAATTCTCTCTAGGGGGAATTATAGAACCCAATGTTGATAACAATGCTTCAATATGCCCTTGGAATCAATTCAAATTTATTTTTTAAACAAAGGTTATGCAATTTAAAAAAAAAATACACACCTTTTATTGTTGTAGAGGAGCTCGATATTGAACCTGATGTATCTCTGTAAATTTCAGATCCCCAATATTTTATCTTTGGTCCTTTAGTTCCCTCTGAATCTTCTTTCCAATGCCATAGATGTTAGAAGCAACCAAAAATAATCAAGCGTTGAGAACAACACTTGTTTGAAGGATAGGGGCATGTTAGTTTGCTATAATACTAGTGAATCCCCTTATTGTTATTTTTGTACCCCTCTAGTCCCCATATTGTTATTAGTGCGCCCCATAAAAGACCACTGTTGTTATTGTTGTGCCCTTACATTATTATTTTTAGGTCGTCTAGGATTATATTGTGACACCGTGGCCTCATATATATGTAGAAACAAGGTTTTTTCATTTGTATCATCCAAGAATTGTTCATTTATGTAATGTAAAGGATGTTTCCCCCTCGAAGAGGTTGATTTCTAAGGCGTTGATCTATTTTTTCTTCTATTTTGTGAGTTATTTTCATAACAAAATCCCATAAGTATGTTATCACAAATGGTCAATTGCATTGGAAATATCATGTTGGGGTATTGTTGTTATGCTTAAAAGAAGATAAAATTCCCAAAATTACAAATTAATATCATGGTTGTGTGTGTGGAGGTCATTACAGTTGGAAAGTTACAGCCTATAAGATCTTGAAGATTCGGTTTTAATGGCCTACCTTGTTTTATGATTTTTATAGATTAGTGAGGTTGCAAAGAATGTCATATTTTTGCTGAAAAGAAGAAACTGGCACCATTTTCATTGATTCCAGCTTTTGTGGAGGAACCATTTAAACATTGGGGATTGGATTTCATAGGTGAGATCCACCCACCTTCCAGTGGATAGCACAAATGTATTTTAACAACTACAAATTATTTTACAAATTGGGTGGAATCCATTCCTACCCGCACTGTAGCTGATTCGGTGGTTATTAAATTTCTTGAAGAAAATATTTTTTCTAGATTTGGTTGTCTAAAGAAGTTGGTGACTGATGACACCCAAGTATTTAAATCTTCAAAACTTATTAATGTTTTCTAGAAATATAATTTCATAATCAGCCTCTCTACCACCTATTATCCATGGGGGAATGGGTTGGAAAAGTCATAAATAAGGCCTTGGAGAGAATTTTAAAGATGACTATTGCAGATAATAAGAATAAATAAGACTCTCAACTTAAGTTTTATCTTTGGGAAAATAGGGTGACAACGAAAAGATCCACTTGAAAGTCACCGTTTGAACTGGCATATGGTATTGAAACACTTTTTCCTAGTTATTTAGCCATGCCAGTGGCTAAATTAATCCAGGATGCAGAAGAGGAACCCAATCCATTGACTAGGAGGATAAATCAGTTGGTGGATATACATTAAAGCAAAGAATAGGTAACTCGGAATCTACTCAATTAAAAAGAAAATATGAAAGTTGTATTTGATAAGAAGGCCACGGATATATTGTTCCATCCTAGAGACCTTTTTTTTAGATGGTATTTCAATAGAGAGGACAAGGGTAATCATGGAAATTTTGATCTCTTGTGGTTTGGGCCCTTTAAGGTAGGTGAAGTTTGAGGAAATAACAATTTCCTTTTAGAAAATTTTGATGGTGGGTTGCTAAAACTTCTTGTGAATGGGAAGTATCTTAAGCATTACTTCTAGTACTAAAGATCATCTACTTCTCCATTGTAAATACCGGTGAGCCCATTGTAAGTATTTGGTGTGTTTATTTATTGAATTGGTTGATTTGCAATATGACTCAATGTTAGGTCCCTATATTACTAGTATAGTCCCTTATTGTTGTTAGTGTAACCCCCTTATTGTTATCATTGTACCCCTGTAACCCCCATATTGTTATCATTGTACCCCTGTAACCCCCATATTGTTATTATTGTGCCCTTAAATTATTATTGTTAGGTTGGCTAGGATTATATTGTGGCCCCACTAGGATTACATTATGGCCCCATGGACTCCTATATATAGAAAGGAGGTTTTGTAATTTGTATCATCCAAGAATTGTTCATTCATGTAATGTATTGGAGGTTGCCCCCTCAAAGTGGCTTATTTATAAGGCGTTGATATCTCGTTTCTTCTATTTTTGGAGCTAGTTTCACAACATTTGGTATCAGAGCTTTGGATTCTAGGGTTTCGCTACTCCAAACAGGTCATCATGTAATTTTCGCTATAACGTTTTTTATATTAAGTTTCAGAAGCTGAAATTTTTAGGGTGTGAAGCCGAAATCCTGAGGAACATCGTCAACAAATTTGAGAGCTTGGTTCGCAATATTTTTGGAGATATGATTTGTGGAAGTTAGGTCGTTTTGTAGGCTCCTCAATTTAATTTAACAGGTCATCGTGACATTTGCGCTATAATGTTTTTTCTATGAATTTTTAGAATATGAACTTTTTAGGTTGCGAAGTTAAAATCCTGAAGGAAATCGTCAAAAAATTTCAGATCTTGGTTCATAATATTTTCGGAGATATGATCTGTGGAAGGTAGTGCTTTTTCAGGCTCCTGAATTTTATCTCAAATAGGTGATCGTCGGAAAATCTTCATAACTCTCTCTCTCTGAGCATCGGATTGGAGTGACGTAAAAATTTGTCGCAAGTACATGGAATGTAGTTTCTTTTCTATAAATTTTAGAGCTAAAAGACAAAAAAGTGACACGTGGTAAGTCTTACAAGTTCGCTCTACTGAACCAGTCCATAATTAGGTCATTGTGGGAGATTGGACATAACTTTGCCTTGGAGAATCCAAATCAAGTCAGACCTGTGGCATTTGAAAGATAATTCAGAAGAAAACCTCAGTGCCCAATTTTAGATATTGAAGAGCCTCAATCACAAATATAATCCAATTTCAATATCGAGCTCCTCAAAATCAAGAAAAAGGTGTGTTTTTTTTTTTTACGAATTGCATAAGTCTTGTTTGAAGAATCAATTTGAATTGATTCCAAGGGCATATTGTAGAATATATATCAGTATTAGGTTAAAAAAAAATGCCCCATAAAAATAATTCAACACCCATTAAGCCTTCAGAAGGCTATACTATGACTCATGAAGATGAAGAATTGCAACATGATTTATCAAAATTACAAGAGCAAGTGCACCAAATTTCATTCTCGGAAAGAGCAAAAAAAAATGAAATGGATATTTTGAAGAAAGGTGTGGAATCTAAGATAGATGGCATGGAATCTAAGATGGATGACATGGAAGCTAAGATCGATGAAAAAATGAAAGACAACATGGAAAACATGAAGAATGATCTAAAAGCAGACATGGAAGGTTTGACAAAGTGGATACAAGAAATGTTTCCTAATGGTGAAAAGATAGTAGAGGAAAGTCATGATGAGAACAAAATAAATGTTAATAGCGACTTCATAAACTCTAATGTTAGCGAGAAGAACCACCATATTCCAAAAATGGATATGAGGAATTTTGATGGAAAGGATCATGTAACATGGATACTACAAATGGAGCGATTATTTGATCTCCATAATGTGCAAAACACAAAAAAGGTACACATTGCAACTTTACATTTAGAACAAAATACATTTGTATGGTATCGATGGCTTTGCTCCCGTAAAAAAATTGTCACTTGGTCAATTTTTACGGAGGAAAAAATAGCACATTATGAGGATACAAAGAGCAACACCTTCTTTAGCAAATTGATAAACCTCAAACAAAAGGGTTTAGTGGGGGAGCACATTAAGGACTTCCAAAAATTGAATATAAGGGTAACTGATATTCCAGAGGAACACAGGATTGATCTCTTCATAGGTACTTTAAAGGATAACATCCAACATGAAGTTTGCATTTTGGAACATGATTCATTGGAGAAGGCATTCAGGTTAGCAAGAAAAATTGAATGTAAAATTATGGCAACAAGGAAGCCTACCACTCACTTCTATAAAGAAGGAAGTGTTGCTACGCCTATATTTCCACAACCTACAAGGTTGACACCACAAAAATTGGAAGAAAAAAGAGAAAAAGGGCTTTGCTACAGTTGTGATAGAAAATACACTAAACTTCATAAGTGTGCTGAGAAGAAATTATCTTACAAATATTGTGAAGAGGAAGAATAAAATGAACAAGAAGAGGATATACACCAGGAACCAGCCCTAGAAGAGGAAGAAATGAGTCTGACCATATCGTGTAATGCATTGGTAGGAATTAACACTCCTCAAACTCTCAAGATAGAAGGACATATCAAGAAGAAAAAGGTAATAGTGTTGATTGATTCAGGTAGCACCCATAATTTTATTCATTGGAAGGTAGCCAAGGAATTAAATTTTTTCCTATACCCAGCACCAGAATGTCAAGTGATGGTTGCAAATGGAGGAACTATAAATTTCTCTGGAAAATGCCATAATATCAAGCTAACCATGGGGGAATATGTATTGAATAGTCCAATACTTTCCATTCCTATGGGAGGTGCTGATGTTGTACTAGGAGTACAATGGTTACAATCTTTGGGGACGGTAGCTTTTAATTTTCAAGAACTTTTCTTGAATTTTTTTTCAGAAGGAAAGGAAGTCGAATTACGAGGTATTGCGGGGAAGCCGGGAAAGATAATAAGTTCTAATGTCATGTCAAAGCTTCTAAAGAAAGAACAACGAGGCGTAATTGCACAATTATGCTCACTCGAAGTTCCAACATCAAAATCATCTATTTCTGCGGATCTCCAACAAGTCTTGGACAATCATTCCAAGGTGTTTGAAACTCCCAAAGGACTCCCACCTATTCGTGATCATGATCATGCTATTCATTTGATTCCAGGAAGTGTTCCTCCAAACATCAGGCCTTATAGATATCCTTACTTCCAAAAGAGCGAAATTGAACGTATGATTGCAGAAATGTTAGAGGCGGGTATAATTCAATCTAGTCAAAGTTCTTTCTCTGCTCCTGTAGTATTGGTACACAAGAAGGATGGATCATGGCGAATGTGTCCGGATTATAGGGAGCTCAATAGGCTCACCATTAAAGATAAATTTCCCATTCCTGTGATTGATGAATTATTGGATGAATTACATGGAGCAATTTATTTTACCAAGTTGGATCTTCGTTCGGGATATCATCAAATTAGAATGAAGACTGAAGATATTCCAAAAACAGCATTTTGAACTCATGAGGGTCATTATGAATTTTTGGTCATGCCTTTTGGCCTTACCAATGCACCTTCTACATTTCAAGGGTTGATGAATTCCATTTTCAAACCCTTCCTTAGAAAATTTGTACTAGTATTTTTTGATGTTATACTAAACTACAGCAGGTCTTGGAAGGATCATGTTGAACATGTTGACAGGGTGCTCAAACTATTGCAGGAGAAACAATTATATGCAAAAAAGTCCAAATGTTTCTTTGGAGTACAAGAGGTGGAATATCTGGGTCATATTGTATCTCACGAGGGGGTTAAAGTGGAACCTAACAAAATTAAAGCCATTAAGGAATGGAAAGTTCCCACAACCATAAAGCAGTTGCGAGGATTTCTCGGGTTAACAGGGTATTATCGCAAGTTTGTTAAGAATTATGGGAGAATACCAGCACCTCTAACAACATTATTGAAGAAAGATGCATTTTCATGGACTCCTGAAGCAACTAAGGCCTTTGAACATCTTAAAGAGGCAATGTGCCTAGCACCGGTCTTAGCTACGCCAGACTTCACAAAAACCTTTATTGTGGAATGTGATGCCTCAGGAAATGGAATTGGTGTTGTTTTAATGCAGGAAGGAAGATCCATTGCTTTTGAAAGTCATCCAATCAAAGGAAAGTATTTACAAAAACCTATTTATGAGAAGGAAATGTTAGCAATACTGCATGCACTAAAGAAATGGCGAACTTACCTAATGGGAAGACACTTCAAGGTAAAAATTGATCATGATAGTCTTAACACTTTTTGGAACAAAGACTATTTTCAGAAGAGCAGCAAAAGTGGGTCACAAAGATGTTGGGTTATGACTTTGAAATAATCTACAAAAAAAGGGAAGCTTAATGTTGTTGCAGATGCACTCTCAAGAAAGAATGAAGAGGTGGAAGCATTGCTTTGTGCCATTTCTATTATCCAACCAGATTGGATAACCGAATAAAGAGATGAATGGAAGAAGGACAAAGTAGTGTGGGCACTCATTCAAAAGTTGCAGCAAGATCCTAGTACATCTGATACATTTAGTTGGAAAAATGATTCTTTATGGTACAAAGATCGCTTATATCTTTGTAATAATTCCCAACTAAAACAAAAGATTCTTTTGGAATTTCACACTTCTCCTTTAGGAGGACACTCAGGATTTTTAAAAACTTACCACAGGGTGAAGAAAGAATTTTTTTGGATGGCCTTAAATCTGATATTCAAAATTTTGTGGCAGAATGTTTGGTTTTCCAGCAGAATAAAGTTGAGACAATTAAGAACCCGAGACTTCTACAACCTTTATCCATTCCAAGTCAACGTTGGGACGAGATTTCAATGGATTTTATCACAAGTTTACCTAAGTCCGAAGGAAAGAGTTTCATCATGGTGGTAGTTGATAGACTTACCAAGTATGCACACTTTTGTGCATTATCTAATCCATTTAAATCAAGTACAATTGCTACTACATTTATGGACACAATTCAAAAGCTACATGGAAACCCAAGGGTTATTGTGAGTGACAGAGATCCCATTTTTACTGGAAATTTTTGGACGAAGTTATTTTCTTGGTTGGGTACTCAATTAGCTCATAGCTCATCTTATCATCCTCAATCTGATGGTCAAACTGAGATAGTAAATAAATTTTTGGAAGGATATCTTCGTTGTTTTGTATCTGATAAACAAACACAATGGGTCAAATGGTTACCTCTTGCTGAATGGTGGTATAACACTTCCTTCCATACTGCAACAAAAATGACCCCATTTATGGCACTTTATGGATATCATCCACCATCCATCACATCATATTTAAGAGAAAATTCGAAGGTTCAAGCAGTGGAAGATCACATTGAGCATCAACAAGAATTTCTCCAACTCTTAAAGGATAATCTGAATTTGGCACAAAATTGAATGAAACAATAGGCATATCAACATTGCAGCGAGAGAAGTTTTGATGTAGGAGACTGGGTATTTTTACGGCTACAACCATACAAAAAAATGTCCCTCAAGTAAGCTAAGAAGGATAATAAATTATCGCCAAAGTACTATGGTCCTTACAAGGTGTTGCAAAATATTGGTACTATGGCATACAAATTGAGGCTTCCTTATTCTTCACGAGTGCATCCAATTTTCCATGTTTCATGCTTAAATAAGGTTATAGGTGAAAATCTTCCAGTTCAAACAATATTGCCAAAACTTGATGAGGAAGGAAAAATCATATTGTAACCTGAAGCGGTCACGGAAACAAGAACTCGACAGCTACGAAATCGATCAATTTCAGACTATCTCATCAAGTGAAAGAACTTACCCACTGAAGATTCTACATGGGAGGATGATAATTTTATACAGAAGCACCCAGAGCTACTCAAGCGTTGAGGACAACACTTTTTTGAAGGAGAGGGGCATGTTAGGTCCCTATATTACTATTATAGTCCCTTATTGTTGTTAGTGTAACCCCCTTATTGTTATTATTGTACCCGTGTAACCCCCATAATGTTATTATTGTGCCCTTAAATTATTATTGTTAAGTCGGCTAGGATTACATTGTGGCCCCACTAGGATTACATTATGGCCCCATGGACTTCTATATATAGAAAGAAGGTTTTGTAATTTGTATCATCCAAGAATTTTTCATTCATGTAATGTATTGGAGGTTTCCCCCTCGAACTGGATTATTTCTAAGGTGTTTATATCTCTTTTCTTCTATTTTGGAGCTGGTTTCACAACACTCAATGCTCGAGGTGAAGGCATTAATCTGAAGTTCTTAGAATTTTGTTCCAAAAGGCTATCCCTGGGTGGAGCCAGTGTTGTAGCCATTTCACTTTTCTATTATAAATTTATATATGATATATTGAATTCATATCTAATCACATCTTGGAGGTATTATCTCTTATCCCTTATGTTTATCCTTCTTCATAAGTGGATCTCAAGCCTATATTGGTAAATCCTAAACCCATGTTTACCTTATAAATTTATTGCTTCCCATGGAGTCTGGGTTGGCTTTTGGATATTTCTAGTTGCCTCATGTTGTTGTTGTGAGATCAAGGAAACATCATCCATTTTCATTAGGGTTGAGTGTGAACGTTTACTTTGTGACAAGGAAGGACAAGTAATTTTGGAATACATCTAAAAAGTCAGATTCTATTTATGGTTGTAACTCTCTCCTTTATTTATTAATACAAAATGTGTCATTTTTTCCTATACTTGTGTTATTATCATGCTCTGTAGTATTAAAAAATGGAAAAGATGGGAATATAGAACATATGCACAAAGTCAACTACTATAAAATAAGAACTAAACATGTAGAAATCGAAAAATGCCAGAATACATCAAAACATCATAAATGTGGGAAAAAAACACTAAGCCATATCATTATACATCAATAGAAATGAAAGTACAAAGTGCTCCAAAAAGAATGCACTCAAACCACAAGATGGCTGAAATACACTAAAGAAACCAAGCACTGGAAATGTTGTGCCGCTACTGTTGCTGCTACTGGAAAATGTTGCTAATAAGGAGAAGAACCATGTGTGGAAGGATGTTAGAGTGCTCAGAATGGTCCGGGATTCTAACTACGGTTTCTACTCAAGAAAAATTAGAAAAACCCAGAAATTTTTTGGCTATATTTTAACTTTGGATTTTCGACCCTTTTTGGCTTGCCCACTACAAAAACTCACTAAAATAACACAGTCATGGACTGGAATTGTGCTATAGGGAATGATATCACCTTGGCCTAATGCCAAAATATTTCATGAACTACAAAGATTTTCCTTACTGATATGCCAATGGAATGAAACCTTCCTCCACTGAAGACATGCTCGGAAATGCCCCAATGAAACCCTCAACTGTTGCACCCTGCAACTCAGCACATATCTAAACAAAATCTGTGCTGTAGAAGAAATTTTTAGCTTGGAAAAATGCCAAAATGTGGAAATGTATTGCAATACTCTTCCTAGAGGCTTCTCAAGGATAGAGGTGGGATTCCCGACCAGGAACACCCTGTGTTAAACAGAACTGCAATCTTAGCTAAACAACTAAAGAAAGCTATATGTATAAACATACCATATAATCAGAAACATAAACAACATTAATCATCCAATATGGTTGCCATCCTCTTCCTTATATAAGTGATGAGATTTTCTAACCCTAAGCCCCACTCATTTAAGACACTACTTCCATGCAAAGAGTCTCCAACTAAAACTGCGTTGTCCCATAATGAATGCCACTTCTCCATGACGACGCTATTGATTTGGTCAAAGTTGACCCAATCTATGTGTTCCAGCCCCTTTTCACACCTAAGGGTGCTCAATTAAGCTACCAAGATGTCCTCCTTCCACATTGGAATTGATTTTATTCATATTAAGGAGATTTATGGATCTCCATATCCTCTTATTCCTCCAATTAAGAAACAAATAAAAATTTTAATATTCCAATTAACTGTATGCTAATTTAGGAATATTACAATCCTCCCCTCCCAAATTTTTCTTGTCCTCAAGCAACGACAAGGATATAAGTGAAGAGCCTCCTCTCCTCATCCTGTAGCATCCTCATATGATAAGTACCTCCAATGAACAATATGCTCTCTCATCAATATGTCCCCAAGTTGCTCCTCCCAAGGGTATAAGTATGCCTTTGGTGAAAAATCCAAGTGGCTCTCATCGTGAACAAGTGGGATATCCATGGAGGCAACTATATGTGGTCTAGAGGCCTTCTTGAGGCATGGAATTTGAAAAATATTAAGAACCATCATTCCCATGTGAAGCTCCCATCCCCAAGCTATCATCCACACAAAATGAGTCACCCTCCAAAATGGTAACTCATGTATAAAATCCTCCACCTTTGGCTCCTGCAATGTAGGTGGGCTGCATAACTGAACTTGATAGACCCAAATGTCTATCCCACACTATCTCTCTCTCCACATGATAAGTGTAGAGCGGCTATTGATTTTGGGCTTCAATCATCATTCCCTCATGAAGCAAAAAGGAAATTGGATCCTCAAAGACCCACTCTTTGGTTCTTGCCCAAACAATACCATAGAGAGTAAATAGAGAATCACCATATGGGATCCAAATGAGAAATATGTTAAAGGTTATGTGTAATGTTGAATGGTACCAATAGTTTCCCAAATGGTTACAACGTAGTTTTTCCAACTGCTGTGTCAAAACATAATATGGCAAGTTGTCTACCAATAATTTTCTAATTGTGCATGTTATCTCATCTACTAGAAAATAGTACATGGAATTGTGTATCAACTGAGAATACAAATAATAGCACAACACTTTCCCAAATTCATACAATGGATGGCTATCCCCATCATTTATTTTGGTCCCAAAATGACCATGAATCCCAAATAGAGGCTTACCCTCTTGTGGAGAAGTGCACTGTATATAAATGGAAAAATAATGCAAATATTGTGTTAGATGATCAATAAATGAAAAAATAAAACTCTTACCATCTACTGAGAGTAGGCTGATAATGAGATCCATGGATAATCTCTCCATAGTGGTCTAATATGTCTCCATAAGGCCTTGGTGAATGGAAAAGAATGAACCATGTGCTGCATGCAAAGCCTTCTTCTTATGCTTGGATATCCAAGTCAAGAAGATCATATCATAGTAATAGATGTCTCCATCCACCACTCCACCCCTCTCATATCTTACTTTTCCATCAAGTGCATCATATATGAAGTGATCCTGGGTATACTCCACCAAAAAACCCAAGCTCCCAAGTGAAAGTGTTGTTGGTCTTTGTAATAAGGCTCCTATACTCATCTCATAGCTCCATTCTTTAACATGCCAAATGCCAAATTTATCTACCATAATGATGCTATATATGAGATATTCCTTCCAAAGTGGAAGTACCTCCTGATCCTTCAAAGCTAAGGAGTAGCCCTTTTGCACCGTGATTGTGCCACCATATACTCCTGCAACATCATGCAAGTTATGGGAGAAAATCATCCCATACTCTCCCAAGAGTATCCAAAGCAACAACATCTCTTGTTTCCTCCTCACACCATCACCATATAGACCATGGAGTAACAACATGATGATTGATATGAAAGATATCACATCACTCCCATACACCCAAACTCCTTGTTGCCACATGATGCAAGTGTCTTGCCATGTCCCAATCCTTAACATACCCTTGGAAATAGGATATGCTGCAATATGACCAAACTCTTTTAAGAATATCTAGTGCAGCCATGCCTCCTACTGCCCTATGTCATAGATTTGCAAGTGGCTCACCAATCTCTTGCTCACCATCCACACCCATTCATCCAAATGTCAGTGTCTCCTACATGCTCAAAATTGGTATCCCTCCAATGAAGAACACCATCCTCCCAAATCATATTTCTATATTTGCATCTCATGGGATGTTGAAATGCAATCTCCTAGAGATCTCAAAATGAAGACCACTCATCAATGACCAAGTTGACCCTATAAGGATCAAAATAAGATGTATGCAAAAACTTCTCATTGATTTATGAAGTGCTCATCAAGAAGCATATATCATAATAATGGAAGATGTTATCCATCATAAGATGTCCTCCATCAACCATTTGCATATCCACTTCTATAGAAGTGTATTAGTCATCAGAATGTCCCAATATTAGTTGGGCCCCCAACTCATCATTGCTGCTCAATGACAGCACTGTTGATCTCCATGATGGTGCATCTGCTATCTCAAGATCATGCACAATGTTGAACATATAGTTCTGCATTGGATTGACTAGGATAATTCTCATCCTATCCTCTAAAACTCTACACTCCAAACCCAAGAGTTGTGTGAAACTCAACAATGACATACTAGGATGAATGTATATCTCCTCCTTGACTCTATCAAGGGTCCTCTGTGCAGTGATAGTATGTTGCTCCAAATCAACAATGTATCTTGATCCTAGGTCATGCAATGGCATGTCCCCACAACCTTCCATAAGATATGTTGAAATAACAGAAAGTGGAAACATTTGGATACCTTGGTTTTTCTTGGGAACATCTTGTACAGCTACAAGGGTTCCTCCCACTGGTGTGATGACTTCCCCAACTACTAATGATGATGTCTACTCCTTAATGGCTACACTAGCACTGGTATATGTCTCCTCCTTCTCATGCATCTCCTGAATAATGCATGGGACTCTAAATTTCAAGAGATCAAGACCACTTTGCAATGATGCAAGTGTTACTTCTCCTTACACAAGTTCTCCTGTAGCATGTGGTGTTGGAAGTTTCTTTTCCTCATCCCTTATTTTTTCAAACTTCATGATCAGCCTTTGAGTGAAATCTGCATAAGTGATCACTCTGGCATGACTCAAATGAATGAACCACCAAATTTTTGCTTCACCCTCAAGGTGCAGTGCTGCTATCTCAACTGCTTCTCTTTCTACTACAAGATGTAGCAGGAAGAATGCATCTAACTTTCTCCTCCAAGCCCTTGTTGTGCATGTAGATGACCCATTAAAAGTACAAAATAGGAATCTATTTTCTTTTCTTCTTCTATTGCTGCAAGGTCTCCTTTCTTCTCTAATCTCAATAAACTGTGGGAGAGTTAGATTCTCCTTGAAATCCCTCGGTTGAGACTTGTACTCTGCAAGATAATCACTTAGAATATCATTTATCCAGGTGGATATTGGTGGTCACCCGCCTATTTCACTTGGGGCTCCACCATTGTCTCTTTCAGTTTTTCAGTTTCGGCACAATTTACTATTTTTAGCAATTTTTCGGGTCCTGAACTTCCAGAGCCATTTTGAGGCCCTAAACGACGTTTTTTTTGGGAAAACAGAGAGTAACATGGGTCCATGGACTGATGTTGCTACTTGTTCCAAATTTTTAGTCCTTGGATAGATCTTTCTAACGAGGTATGGTACGCATCAAACAGAGATCGTATGCCAAAGTTACGCCCCTGGGAAGTTGAAACACCAATTTACCCAAACGAGGCCCATAGTTTTGGCGCTTCATCTCCTAGGGTTAGGGTTTTGGCTGTTTAGGATTTCCCATTGTTTCTAAATAATAAATAGGCCCTTGAGCCTCATTGTAACTCAGTTCAGAGGCCTGTAGCCGCCCATTAAGGGAATTTTGAGGTCTAAAATGGGCCTCCTAAGGAAATAATAAAATAATAGCTAAACCAATAAAATAATATTTATGAATTTGCAATTCAATTTTTGCACCAAAATCCATGTAACCATAGTTAAATTCAATTAAAAATTTGTACCAAAATAAAATTAATAAAAAATTTGTATTGATGTGACTATAAATAAAATGAACTTTTCAAGAAAAAATCATTATCATTGAACAATTAATGCATTTTTCCTTTGTACTTAAATAATTTAAAATAAAATACAAATATAAATTTATAAATTCCTAATTGTATTATATGTTATTAATTAAAAAATTGTATTATTTAAATTGTATAATAAGATGTAATTAATATACTATATAAAAATAATATAATATAATATAATAAATGTATAGGGATATGCATTGTTTCTTTCAAGAAATATGAAATGACAATAATATTATTTTATTCAAAAAGTGTGAAATGACATTTATTATGAGTACTTTACTTTTACTGTACAAGTATTTAGAGCACTACCATGGTTAACCATGAGTTTTTATCCACCATTGAGAATGTGACAAGTAAGTACCTTTAACTCAAGCAATGCCACCTCAACCATTAGGGATGATGTCATCCCCTAAAATGTGTTTGGTTCTCATAAAGTGAATTTTGATTGTACATTTTCCTTAGGAGACCCATTTTAGACCTCAAAATTCCCCTAATGACATCTCTTCTCAGAGATAGCTACCAATGCCCTAGCTAGTTTTATTTCCATTCTGTCTGTAAGAAAATTTCAGTTCTTTGATATTAATGAAATGAAGTGTTATTTCCGTTGCATCTCTGTATTTATGGTTATATTTTTATTCTGTTGCGTTCCTACATAAATCTGGATCAATCATGTTATAAGTTTCCTCCATCTCCATGCCTTTTATCTTCTTCTTCAAAATAAAAGGAAATAGTACATTTTTTTGGAGCTATATGAAATATTGGTTCCTCCTTCTCTTGATAGGAAGTGCATGGACCTTCCTCATCTTGAAACTCTAACGAGTTCTCATTGTTTCTCTCCATTTTCATTTGCTTGACCTCCTTGGTGAGGTCCCTCCTAGATCTGAAAAGAGATGAGATAAAACTCATTCCTTCCATCATTCTGATCTCTTTCTCCTTCTTTTTATTCTTCTGATAGCATAATGGATGAGATCCATAGGCTGAGCCAAGATACCACTGTAATATTCCAAAATTGAAAAGACAGAAATATAGAACATATGCACAATTCCAACTACGATAAAATAAGAACTAAACATGTAGAACTCGAAAAATTTCGGAATACATCAAAACATCATAAATATGGGCAGAAAAAAACTAAGCCATATCATTATACATCAATAGCAATGAAAGTACACAGTGCTCCAAAATGAATGCACTCAAGCCATAAGATGGCTGAAATACACTAAAGAAACCAAGCATTGGAAATGGTGTGTTTCTACTACTGCTGTTGTTGGAAACTACTGCTACTAAGTAGAAGAACCATGTGCAGAAGGTTGTTAGAGTGCTCAGAATGATCTGGGATTTTAACCACGGATTCTACTCAAAAAAACCCAGAAATGGTTTGGCTAGATTTTAACTTTGGATTTTTGGCCCCTTTTGGGTTGCTCACTAAAATAACGTATCCATGGACTGGAACTATGCTGTAGGGGATGATATCACCTTGGCCTGATGGAAAAATACGTCATGAAGTACGTAGACATTCCTTATTGATCTCCCAATGGAAAGAAACCTTCCTCCATTGAAGACAAGTTCAGAAATGGCCCAATGAAACCCTCCACTACTGCCCCCTGCAACTCAGCACATATCTAAACAGAATCTGCGCTGTATAAGAAATTTGTAGCTTGGACAAATGAAAAAATGTGGAAATTTAGTGCAATACTCTTCATAGATGCTTCTCAAGGATAGAGGTGGGATTCCCGACCAAGAACACCTTGTGCTAAACAACAATGCAATCTTAGCTAAACAGTTGAATAGAGCTATATGTCTAAATAGGCCATATAATTAGAAACATAAACATACATTAATAATACAATATGGCTTCCATCCTCTTCCTTATATAAGTGATGAGCTTTCTAACCCTAGGCCTCACTCATTTAAGACACTACTTCCATGCAAAGAGTCTCCAACTAAAATTGCGATGTCCCATAATGAATACCATTCCTCCATAACAACGCTGTTGATTTGGTCAAAGTTGACCCAGTCTATGTGTTCCAACTCCTTTTCACACCTAAGGGTGCTCAATGAAGCTGCCAGGATGTCCTCTTTTCACATTGGCATTGATTTTATTCATATTAAGGAGATTTATGGATCTCCATATCCTCTTATTCCTCCAACTAAGAAACAAAACAAAATTTTAATATTCCAATTAGTTGTATGCTAATTTAGGAATACATGCTCTTGTATTTCAATGACATGTTGACTCATTGAATGAAGATATTAGATTATGCTATGCAGATGTTGCAGTTTCTTTACGTGTTTTAGTCATTGTTGTAGGTTCAATTTATAGCACATGGAGCTACGATTGGAGCCTAAAAGCCAAGAAAGAGAAGGACTTGCTATGAATTCCAGGTAGGCCCATTTTCCATATTCCAATCTCTTTAAGGAAATAATTGATTCTTTTTGTCCTCTATTGTTCTAGATCATACCACTAGTTCTATGTAATTCATTTTTTTCGTAGAAGTGAAATTATGTATAACAAATTTTATAAATTTACACATTGGTGCATCTTGTTCTCCTTAAGAGGTTAGGAACTATAAATCCCATTTTCGGGAATTTTGAGACGTTTTTTCCTAGACATATGAAGAGATGTCAGGTATTGATACAAATGTTGTTGTACATGAAATAAAAATGTATTCATATGTTAAGCCAATTCGAAAGCGCTTGTGTCTGATTCATCCTAAAAAAATTGTTATGATTAAAGAAAATTTTGAAAAAAATTTGTGTGCTGGTTTCATTTACCTAATACCTCTCATTGATTGTGTCTCTAATAGTGTTCTTATCATGAAGAAACAAAGCGTAATTCGTGTTTTTGTCGATTATCGGGATATCAATCGTGCTTGTCCTAAGGACAACTATCCCACCCTGTTTATCAACCAAATTGTTGATGATTGTGCTGGAAGAAATTTTTTTTTATTTATGGATGGTTTTTCCAGCTACAACCAAATCAACATACTCCCATTGAACCAACATAAAACTACATTTCTTTGTCCATGGGGAACATTTTCATATCGTAAGCTCCCTTTCAGTTTGAAGAATGTGGGTGTGACCTTCCATAGGTCTATGAATTATGTCTTCCATGATATTAAACACATTGTATAACCCTATTTGGAATATTTACCTTCCCACTCGATAAATTGTGAGTGTTATCACTAAATTGAGGCTGATGGGTTGCTTCAATAGTCAACTCAGAGTAACTATTTCAAACCTAATTTTAGCTGGAACTTATCCTTTCCATCCTGAGAGGGCCCTCTCAAGCATAAAGATAATATTATGTAAATGAAGATCAACAAATGGCTAACTCTGAAATTTTCTTTAAATTATTTTATGTAGGTGAAAGATGTGAAGAAGTAGCTACCTTGGGTATGGAGTTAGAGGAACTCAATTACATGAAAATCATCTAACATGGAAGATGAGGCATGTGTGTATTCTCATTAAAACATAAATTTAAAAGTAACCCATATGTGTACAGGAAGTTGGATCATGATTATACATGAATTCAACGTGATTACACATAAAGCAAAATAAAATACCAAAACACAACTAGAGCAGTAAACCATATGTGTACAGGAAGTTGGAGCATGATTAAACACGAATTCCAAGTGATTACACATAAAGAAAATTGAAAGAAGATCAAAATAACTTGTAGGAAAAACACATACAATAATAAATGATGAATCTCTAGTGAGAAAGAAGTTTGTTGCGACTGTATATTACTAACAGAAAAAAATCACAAAAGTAGCTTCTAGCATTACATACATTCCCTTTGAAATGGTATTTACAAATGGTACATATAGGAAGAGAGGCACTAAATCCACCTCTTATAAAAAGAAGGAAACATTACTCTTCACATTACATATGTGTCATAATGCATTAAAACCTCATTCATCAAAATCCAACTGAAATAACAGGTGTAGAAGAAAGAAGAGAAGAAATATGAGTTGAATTGTTGAGTGCGCTGACATGATGCTCAAGTTTTATACTGATTTGTTTCTTCATATTTCTGGTTCTTAAATAACCGTGTATTTTTATTAAATACAACCTCCAACAATTGCTAATGTATGGAATATCTGGAACCGCCAACCTTCCCCATGCTTTACTTATACCGATGGTGATGGCAGTGGGCGCGGGTCTGTTATATGCTTGAACGGTTACCCTGGATATTCATTGAATGGACTAATTATTTTTTGGCTATGCATGGAGATGAAAGTGGAGGGGAGTGCGTGGGAGTATAATAGTAATCAGGAGGCGTGGTAGTAGGGGAATGAAGTGAGGAGTGGAAAAATACATGGTGGGAAAGGAGGGTGGTTTTGACGGATTTAGGAGGGGGGTTGAGATGGTTTGTGGTATTGAAAGGGGTGGGGGGTGAAAAATAATAATAGACTGACATGTTGACGTGGGGCCAGTGGGAGAAAACCACATTTTCATATATTGCAATCGCAATCGCAGACTAGTGGAGTGGAGTGAATGCATTATCAGGGGCAGAATTTGCAATGCGATATATCACAATCGCAATATCACAATCGCAAGAGGATATTGAAATCAAGTATCGGAGAAGGAAACAAGACATGGTAACAAATAATCTATGATCTGTGATTGCAATATGACGTGGCAGTAAGGTGAGTCCTACTAATATATAGCATCAGGTTTCGAAGCGAGAAACACAAATAATAAAGTAATTTTAAGATTATGATAGTGATAAGCAGTAGGGCGGAAAGGTTAACAGGGCAGAACAAGTAAATACATTATCAAAATTGCAAATTGGGAGCAGGAAAGTGAATGTGGCAATGTGAGTGGCACTTTGATTATGCAATATGAGATAGGTGACATGGAAGAGTTATGGGTCCTACCAAATATTATATAATAATATCGCATTTGTGAGAAGAGTTTGCTATTGCGGTAATGTAATGTGATTGCACTATTATATATGATATGGTTGTTGAGGGGGGCCTTTTTCCTCTGTTTATCGTTTTTTCAGAATTTTTAAAACCAAAGGAAAAATGTGAGACTTTGAATTTTTTTAAAGGTTTTTTCAAGAATAAAACACCACAATGATATAAAGTCAGAGTTTAAGAAGTGAAACACGAGTTTTTCGAAGGATAGAAAAAAAAAAAATTAATGGGGGTTGAGGCTTATGTTCTATTCTAAAAGCTAGAAATTAATAAAAAATCAACTTATGACTTAGCAGAGAACTGTGCTAATAGACCCTATCAACCAAAAATTGAAATTTTATGTGTGATAATGGTGAGGATCATCTGATGAATCTCCCAACTATTTTCTTACATTTTCGGCATTATAATGTTGAAATTTGCAACAAAAAATAGTGAAATTAGCATCCAGAAATAACATGAAAATGCACACACACTGGTGTGGGATTATAAGTCACACATGAGTGAGGGATCCTAGTGAAACATTAGTGTGCAACCAATTTTTAAATCAATTGGAAAATTAATTGTAATCTTATCTCATAACAAGTTGTAAAAGCTAACTAAGTGTGATAGACTTAGTTAGCTCAAGAATTTGGAGTTGAGGGTCAAATGATAGGCATGTAGAGTGATTATATTATTAACAGGGTCCAGTTGAAGTTTTAGTACTAGTGTGGTGTTAGTGTGATCAGTTAACTCAAATTAACTGAGTTAAAATAAGTTTAACTAGTTCTAATTATTTGATGAGCTAGTGGAAGATCAAGTGAATTAAAATAGATTTAATTCACCTATACTGACCTACCAAGTAACTTATGATTCACTATTTATACCTACATGCATGCTAATTCTAGTGGAGACCCAGTTGAGATAAAGGTTTAAGGAAAGTAAACTATAAAACCACATGAAGCCCCTGATGAATTGCGCGATCAGGGAAGGTTGAATTTCCTATTTAATAGGGTTTTAATTCTCTAGGGATTGTGTAAGTAGGGTAGGTTGAGGGTAGGTTGATATTTGGCTATGTGTTTGTCCAATTTTTCCTAGATCAGTGTGAAGCAATTGGTAGAGTGTATGAATTTGTGGTGATAACAAATACATTGTATTGTTTCATGATTCCCTGGTTGATTATACAATAAATATAGAGGGGTTTTGATCAGTTGCTTTCCTGGAGAATATCTGGTGTTGTGTATTGATTTACTTATTTCTCTTACTTGCATGTGATTGAGCGATCGAAATTTATATTCTGCAAATAATGTAGAGGGATTCAGTATCTTGTTTTAGTACATTACATGATCGGATTGAATCCATTGGTGTAATTTATACATGGTATCAAAGCTTATTTGCAACAAGAAATGGTGAAATTGGAATCCATAAACAACATGAAAATGCACACACACTAGTGTGGGATCACAATTCACACGAGTGAGGGATCCTAGAGACACATTAGTGTGCAACCAATTTTTAAATAAATTGGAAAATTAATTGTAATCTTATCTCATAACAACTTATAATAGTTAACTAAGTGTGATGGACTTAGTTAGCTCAAGAATTTTGAGTTGAGAGTCAAAGGATAGGCATGTAAACTGATTCTATTATTAATAGGGCCCAGTTGTAGTTGTAGCACTATTGTGGTGTGAGTGTGAGTAGTTAACTCACATTAATTGAAGTTAAAATCAGTTTAACTAGTTCTTAGCTATTTGATGAGCTAGTGGAAGATCAAGTGAATTAAAATAGATTTAATTCACAACTAGTGATCTACCAAGTAACTGATGATTCACTATTAATAGTTGCATGCATGTCAATTCTGATGGAGACTTAGTTGAGACAAAGGTTTAAGACAAGTAAACTATTAGTTGTATTTTTGGTGAACTGCCCAGGTATAGTTATAAAGTAAGAGGAAGGTTCCATAGGTATTGCGCAATCAAGGAAGGCTCATTATCCTATTTAATAGGGATTAATTTCCTAGGGATTGTGTGAGCAAGTCTGGGCTAAGTAAGGGCTAAGTATTGGCTGTGTTTGCCAATTTTTCCTAAGAATTGCTAAACAGTTTTGAGCAGGATCAGAGTGAGACAGTCAATATAGTGCAGGATTTTCACGGTGTGAGAAAGCATTGTATTTTTTCATGATTCTTTAACTATTTACAATATATGACAGAGGGTTTTTGAGTAGATGATTTCCCCAGGAAAATCTTGTGTTGTGTGATTGATAATTTTATTTCTCTTACTTGCATGTGATTGAGCGATCATTTTTTATATTCCACAAATATAGTAGAAGGATTCAGTATCATTCTTTAGTATATTGCGTGTTCAGATTGAATCCACTGATATGATTTCTACATGGTATTATAGCTGTGTTATATATTTTCTACATGGTATCGCAGCAGGAAAATTTTGGGCAGCAAGTTTGTTAGTGTTCAGGTAAGAATGATTTATCCACCCTAATCCGACATTAATTTTATCAATCTGGGAACGTATCCTTTCAAGGCAACGCGCAAGGTATATGTAGGAACAAACACATAATCCGTCTTAACCAAGGGTTTATAATTAAGATTCAAAACATTGCCGTGAGATGAAATCAAATACTGAACTTCAAAACCAATCTTAACAGCAGAATAATAAGAGCAACCATAACAAAGAAATAATTCACACACTTACAGGCGCAACACCTAATTCTGATCAGGGTTGCGTTAGTCACGAAGACACTTAGAACAGAAAAACTAGTAGAAATTTATTAATATGTAAGATGCGATTACAATATCCCTTCAGGAACCCCCATTTATAGGAACAATATCCATTTTATACACAGCACGGGAGAATAACAGATCTCCCTAGAACGTGGTTATCTCGCATTCAGAAATACACATCAGTTGGAACAGCACAAACATCAGATGTCTAGGATAGAACAAGGGGCCAAGAATAGGCCCAGGGAATCGTGACTCCAGCTACGCGATCTCCCTATAGCTGACCGTTACCAAATATGTTGCAAACCACTGGAGCAAGGGTTCCTGTTCTCCAAACTGCAGTCAAGCACATATCTTAGTGCCGCAAATAGGTAAGACTCCGTGACTTTACTTCATTAATTAAAATATTCCAATTGGAAAATTTAGGGGTATTTAACTCATAATTTTAGCATAGAAAATGTAGGTAATTAAGGATAAAAAAGGATGATAAAAGTGGTCAGAAAGGTAGCCAGATTGGTGCCCAACATCTCCCCCAACTAGCCTTCTGCATGTCCTCATGCAATCCATCACCTCTATAGGTCTGGGTTCTGCAAACTGTGAGCTTCCTAAAGCCCAACAAGATCATACTCTAAAGCCATCTCTGTCCCTGGAACTTTAAATCCATCTGAAAGGAGAACTTACTTCCACCAATCTGCTGGAACATTGTATGCTGGGGTGTAAACTTCTGCAGGCAACCAAATAACAGGATACTGAAACCAAAGCCCCATCCACCAGATCCCACATGTTTGAACACATGCCACATATCTGGGTACTCTGGTGAGTACTCGTGCAAAGTTGGGTGCCCCAAAAGTGTCTCTCTTCCGGACAGCTGTCGATGACATCATCCACCTTCTCTAACAACAATCAAGGGCCTCTTTTTGAAAAATAGTTAATTGATTGACACAAAGGTCGAGGCACCACCTTTGTGTCCTCAAATTTCTATCTCTGTTATCCTCAAATTTCAAAAATATATGGGGTTTATTGCACATTGTATCTGACCTCTCATGTTCTCCTCTTACTATAAATGGCTTTGTAACTTGATTAGACTCAAAATTGTTATAAGCCTTCTGCCAATGGATTTGATTGAGAGCATAAGAGGTGAGGGCCCTCAAATGGATGTCCCCTACATATGAGATTGGGTTAAAATCTCTATCCATACATAACAGATACCCATGCAGGTAAAACTCACACATCAGATGTTGAGTTGGCACATCATGATTCCTCATGATTCGGAGGAATTGTACACCATCTTCTATTTCATAACTGACCTTGTTTTTTATGCTTTCCATGCATAATAAAAGAAAACGTTCATGCAAGAATAAAGAATAACAAGAAGCAGGGCGACGACATGCCATCACCTCTTGCACCAGATTGAACATCTGTTCCTTATCATCTTTCAGTTTGGCCACTTGTTTTTCCAGCTGTTCCATCTTGAGCTACTGCTTCACATGCCTTAATCTCATAACATCTATGTGCTCCACATATCCGAAGACGGTTGTGGAGGTTCTCTCCTCAGTTCTTTTGATCTCATTATTATATTGAGCCGCAGTAGACTTCCACATTTGTAATTCGTCCATTAAGGCATACTCTCTGGCTTTGAACAGTTGTTCAATCAGGTCTGTTTCAGTTTCTGCTTCAACATTGATGACTTTGGATTTCTTGGCTTGCCGCTTGTACTTGTTTATTCATTTCTACATCCTGTGCACTTTCCTTATCAAATCCATTACCTCCATCTTGAGCCACATTATTTCCTTAAACTGTTGTTGGTATCTCTGTTTGATGGGAAGTCTTCGCTGTCCACACAGCTCTGCCTCTTCTTGCTTGACCTATGTTTCTTCTGCCTCGGTAGCTGGAGGTAAATCCCTCAGGACTACCTCTATCAGGCCAACAATCGGTACAACCTCCTCTGCCTATTCTTCTTTTTTTATTTCTTGCTTCACTCTTTTCACGCCTAAGTGCTCAATTGGTTCATTCGATGGGACCGCTCTGCTTGGTCCCTCCTCTTCACCAATGGCCATTCTCTCATCATGTACATTCTTTGTGACCAATGGTGACCCAGTAAGATGCTCCCCTACTGATATGCCTGTTGGGGCCTCTTCCATTCATGGCCTTTATTTTAAATTCGAAGCCATAGGAATGGAAAAATCTTCTTCCTCTCTTTGATGTGGATAACGAGTTACCTTTGCTCCCTTAGGAAGAAAGATGGGGAACTAGAACAAATCCTCTACATTCAGCCCCGAGGTCGACGTTGGTTCTTGTGGGGCAGCGTCAGCCTCACACTTAGTTCTCTCGTCATTTTCTCCATGCTTTCTCTGGTCGGAGTGGTTATGACTTCTTCTTCAATTAGATTACCCTCCTCCATTGGTTCCATGTTGACAGGAGATCCTTGTAAAGTGGCCTCGGTCACAATTTCAACCGATTCACCCTCTTTCATTTGCTGTGGGTTTACCTCCGTGCCCATTGCACTATCTATTTTCTCAGCTAACTCCACGAACGGGGCTGGTTATTGTGGGACATCCTTGGCCGTAGTGCTAGTGGGTATCTCTGCAACTTCCATCGATTCCACGAGTTCAACTTGCTCTTTAGGAACCGTCTCTTCTTCACATTCTTTAGTCTCCATTTCCATCTCTGCCGGCTCCTTCTGATCAATGTAATCATCATCCTCCACATCCTCCTGCATGGCTTCAGGTTCTTCTGCCCTAGCAGCCATAGCAACTACTATTTCCTCCTATATGGAATCCTGAAGCAGTTCCCAAGGAATCGAGATCTTCCCAATGGCGTTCATTACTAGCAACTGGACCAGCCCATGGTGAGAGAGGACCGCCAACACCTGTCATGCCCAACGAGCTGAATTTGCCATAAAATGAAGCCTCCTTAACAGAAAATAGGGCACATTCATTGAAAAAGCCTCTGTGTATGGAAATCGCAGGTGAGCCAATATGCAGAGGTTATATTTGAAGATGGTAGAATATCTTCCTTCAGATGTCATATACTTTATAACAACCTCTGCAACTCCTCCCCATGGATGAGGTAACGAATTTCTGTAATATCCCCAACCCTTCTGTGCAATACTTTCTCCAGCTTGCAAAAAGGCTTTGGGGAGTTCTGAGAGGGGTGCTCTCCTTGAAAACCAGCGTTCTCTAACTTGTGAAAATTCACTGACTTCCACGATGGTTTCTTCTGTCACTGGAATTTCGACTCCACGAACCCAAGAAAATCCTCCTTCCAAATTCAATGCGAACTCCATCGTGATTTCTTCATCCCATCTGTTCAACCTGTCAAAATAAACATCCCAACCTGCATTCTCAAATACTTTCCATACCTCTCGATTACTCCAGATTCTCGTTGAATCATCAGGTTCATGTCACATAGATTGACCACCCATTGTTGCTTATAGTTAGCTGGCAGGGAGGAGTGACAGGGCTCCAAACCGTTGGCAACTAAAATAATGTCATGGCCACTTTCGGATATAATGGATGAAAAATAATGGTATGCTTGGGAGTAATGAAAGATTATGGTAGTACTGTTAGCTATTCTCAGGATTTAATGCGGCGTGTTGGGAGGGTGACTGATATGACTTTTGTGCGTACAAGTATGCATTCCAACTCATATGGTATGATTACGAAGTACTTGAAATCATTAGATTTGGTTAGGTGGGAATCATGTGTCATAAATACATTTACGAATTATGTCTTCATTCATTATGATGGTTCCCTCCCCCAACTAAATGACGGTCATCCTCGGAAAGTTTGACCGTCCTTTTGGAATAATTAATTAAATCCATAAAATCAACAGAGACGTACCTGCAGACTTACCTTAAAGTGGAGTAGCAGCAGAAATATCTATCTTAGTATCATCATAGTAGGTAACGACGTCAGTGAATAACATGAACAGTGAGTAATAGTAGCTACAGAGTAACAATAGCTACGGAGTAACAGCAGTTGCGGAGTAATAGCAGTTGCGGAGTAACAAAACTTGCGAAGTAACAACAGTTGCGGAGTAACAACATTGACGGTGTGGCATCAACTTCAAAGTTAGAGCATCGGCGGTGTAGCAGCAACTTCAGAGTAACAGCAACTACGGGGTAACAACAGTTGTGGAGTAACAACATCGGCGATGTAGCAGCAAATTCAGAGTAACATAAGCTACAAAGTAATAGCAGTTGCGAAGCAACAACAGTTACCGAGTAACAACAACTTCAGAGTATTAGCAGCTATGGAGTAACAACAGTAGTTGTAGAGTAACAGCATCAGTGAAACAAAATATCTCTATAGCAACACTGATGGAGTAACACGCTGAATGTTACTTCCCTCCTGGCCATATTTCTTTATTATTCCTACAAAATACAAACAAGTAATAACCATATATTATCATCATTATATATATATATATATATATATATATATATTTTATTATTTTATTTTTTTTTAAAGAAGAGTGAGAGTGTCCTCTATTGAAATAACCATTAGATCAGCTAAATCTGAAATGGTTTTGACAAAGGCATCTTTAGAGGTCGGATGATGGTATAATTTTAGACGGTGTCCATTCACCACAAACGTGGTATGATTCTCATCAATTGTAATTAATATAATTGTTCCATTGTCGAACACTGCATCCACTTGATATGGTCCCATCCAGCAAGTGCAAAGCTTGCCTTTGAAATCCTTAAATCGGGAGTCATACAGTAACGCCCAATCCCCATCATGAAACACCTTATTTTTGATGAATTTATCATGCCATTTCATTCTCTGTTGTTGAACATCAGTGGCTCTCTAGACAGCTACTGATCGAATCTCATCTAACTCATTCAGCTGTTCCAGTCGGTGTTTCTATGCTTCTGATAGATCTAAGCCTACTTCCAGAGTTGTTCCGAGTGTGCTAATTTCAAATTATACCAGAAACAAAGGGGATTTCCCATAAACTAATTCAAATGGAGAAAACCCCGTTGTGTTCCGCCATGTTGTTCTATAGGCACAGAAAGCTTCTGGGAGTTTTTGTGCCCAATCTCGGCGATGACTTGCTACTGTCTTTGTCAAGATATTTTCCAATACCTTGTTTGTACTCTCTACTTGCCCATTCACCTGTGGATGATAGGGGGTTGTTACTCTATGTTTGACCCCGTATTTCTGCATCAATTTCTCTATCATATGGGATGTGAACTGTGATCCTCCGTTTGATACAATTTCTTTGGGAGTCCCGTACCGAGAAAATATTTCTTCAAAAAGGAGGTTTGCCACTACTTGCTCTGTTACTCTCATGACTGCTCTAGCTTCCACCCATTTAGTTACATAATCAGTACAAACTAGGATGTAGGATTTCTGATAAGAAGGTGGGTTAAAGGGTCCAATGAAATCAATGGCCCATTTCTCAAATGGTTCAAGGACAATCTGGGGTTGGAGAGGCATTTCATCTGCTCTCCCAGGTTGTCCCATCCACTGACATCTATCACACCTTCGAATATAATGCCGAGCGTCACGAAAGATGGAGGGCCAATAATATCCCATCTACAACACTTTATGACCTGTCCTTTTGTTTGAAAAATGTCATCCACAGGGTCCATCATGTGCAGCCTTTAAGATCTCATAAATATCATCCGTTTCCACACAACACCAGATCTGCTGGTCAATCCCTGTATGGAAGAGATATACTGCCATCCATGAATATCGGGTACTCCGGTGAATGATCTTCCTTTGCTCCTTATAGGACAAGTGACGAGGCACCTCACCTGTAGCAATATAATTAGCAATATTTGCATACCACAGAGTGTTAGTAGAAACTGCAAAAAGTTGCTCATCTGGGAAAATATCTTCAACCAGTGTATTCTTACCATCATGTCCTATCCTAGATAAGAAATATACAACCACATTGTCTTTCCCTGGTTTATCTACTATAGTAATATCAAATTTCTATAGTAGAAAAAACCATCTTGTAACACGACCAGGGGTAATAGGTTTGTTCATTAAATACCTGATGGTTTCATGATCAGTGTGGACAAAAGTAGAATACTCAGTAATATAATTCCAGAACTTGTTGATGGCATAAACGACAGCAAGGAACTCTTTCTTAGTCATAGTGTAGTTTAATTCAACAGGGGCCAAAATCTTACTGACATAGTAGACTGCATAAGGTACGTTATCCTCTTTTTGTCCCAGTACTGCACCAATTGCTATTTGGGAAGCATCCGTATGAATTTGGAAAGGTAACGCCCAGTTTGGTCCTCTAAGAATTGAGGCACTATAGACTAATTATTTAATTTTTGTGAAGGCTATATCACAATCATCTGACCACACAAATTCTAAGTCTTTTTTTAGTAATTGAAATAGTGGGTGTGCTACTTTTGCAAAATTTTCTATGAAACGTAATAACCAGAACAGCCAATGAAACTACGTACCATTGTGGGTTTTTTAGGCGTTGGAAAGTGTAGAATTACCTTTATTTTTGTTGCGTCCATCCTGATTCCTTCAGCCAAAAGCAAATGTCCCATAACAATTCCTTTTTCCATCATAATGTGGCATTTTACTATACTCAGGGAGACATGCGCTTATATACATCTTTCAAGAACTTTTTCTAAATTTTTCAGCCCCTCTAAGAATGAATTCCCATATGGAGTGAAGTCATCCATATAAATTTCAAGACCATCATCTATCAGATTAGAGAATATTCTCATAATTTCCCTCTCGATTGTTGCAAGGGCATTACACAGGCCAAAAGGAAGGACCCGGTATGCGAATGTCCCCCAGGAGCATGTGAAAGTGGTCTTGTCCAGGTCCTTAGGAGCGATCTGGATTTGATTATACCCACTAAACCCATCCAGAAACGAGAAAAATTTCTTTCCAGCCAATGTGTCTAAAACTTGATTGATAAATGGCACAATAAAATGTTCCTTCGGTGTTGCCTTATTTAACTCTCGATAATCCACGCAGATCCACCATTTACCATTCTTCTTAGGGACCATTACTAATGGCAACACCCATTGGCTGTATGAGATAGGGTAGATGAAATCCACATCCAATAATTTCTGAATCTCTTCTTTCACAATGTTTTTCAATGCAGGATTCATCCTTCTTTGAAGTTGTCTTATAGGACTACAATCTTCCTTGATATATATGTGATGGGTGCATAAGTTAGCAGGGATCCCTTCATGTCTGAATAATCCCAAGAGAAAGATTCCTTATGCTTCTGAAGAACATATACCAGCTTCTTCTTCTGGGATTCTGACAGACCCGGATTAATATTAAAAGTTTTCCCCGATTCTATCTCTACTTGAATGCTTTCATGAGGTGCATCTACATCTTCCTCTAATTCTTCTGTTGTTTCAATAACCTCCTAAGTTTCACAGCTTAGGATGGATTGTAAGACCTGCTGATTTGACTCTAAAATGGAACAAGGATAATTCATGAAGGAAGTGATCACGTCATATTCTGATTCCATCTTCAACTGAAGGGTCTGCCCGATAGTAAGGACCAGTCTCACTTCTTCGTCTACGACCTCTAACATAGATACAGCCTTCTTGCCGCCTGCTGAATTTTTAGGTGCATCTAGTTCTGCAGGTGGGTATAGTACCAAGTTCTTGGTGTTATGCCCATTAGAGATAACCATATTTACTGAACGACACCCAATATAAGCGTCTGCAGTAGCTAGCCATGGCCTACCCAGAATCAAGGGGTGACCGCCCACTGAATATTGTGTATGCAATACCAGGAAATCTACGGGGTAATGCCATGCATCTACTATAATTGTCACATCCTCCAACTTCCCTATATCTTTGACTGTAGATCGATCTGCCAATTCCAACACTGTAGGTGTATGCTTCAATTTTTGAAGGCCTAATTTTTGCATAGTGGTGATGACATTGATGGTAGTGCCCAGGTCTATTAGCACATTTGGAATCTCTACCCCATTAATTTGTACTGTCAAAACCAGGTTCCCTGGATCTCCATATTTCACTGGTATTGATTTTCCCATCATGAAGTCCGATAATTTTCCCTTAACATGTATAGTGAGGGGGTCCTTAGTTTTACTCACAGGTTTCTTTGAACAATATTCCCTAAGAGTCCTTGCATAAATCGACACATCCTTCATAGATTGTAACAAGGGAATCTTAACAAATAAATTCTGCAATTCTCCGAATAAATCAAATTCAACTTGTGGGCTTGGTTTACTCATAATCAATATTTCTTGGTAAGGTGGTCTAGATTGATGTTGTTTTACTAGAGGCACCTAGTTTTTAATAGTTTGTTTTGGCTCTCTACTAGTCGACAGTGCCTCTCTTTCTTCATTATCAAATTGTTCAATGATAACTGGAGGGGGTTGGACATTGACTGTTTGAACTGATCAAAAATTAATTTCATACAGTTCTGCAGTAGAGATACTATATGAAGGCAGGTTAAGAACATCATCTTGATGGGCTCCTTTATTATTGGGATTAGGATTAGGCTGCATCGGAAGCTGAGGATGGACAGGCTGATTACCAGGAGGCACATTGGAGGGTAATTGGAGTTGTTGTTGTGGAATTTGTTGAGGAAACTTCCCTAAAGAGGGTCCTCACCAAGTTGGAGCCCATGGTGAGCTCACACTGGCTTGAGGGTTCCATCGTTGCCACAATGGGTACTCGTATTGTAGCCACATAGGGGGACAAGGCATGGTTTGAGGATTCATGTTGTAGTTATTGAAATACTAAGATGGATCTGGGTACATACCTTGATTTCCCATTAGTGGTCGAAGTTGTCACGGCTTCCTAGTGCCCATAAGGTACAATTTCTCCATGTCCTCCCCTGCTCCTTGAAACACTGCTTTCAGGCCCAGCAAGGAAGGGCATGAGCTTGTTACATGATTCAGCTCACAAATGTCACATTTTTTTATGGAATTTAATGGGAATTCCCTTTCCAGATGATTCTTCTTGCACTTCGGGAAAAATATTTCCATGGTTCTATCCAGTTCCAACTGCTTCTGCTTTACTTTCAAAGTGTCCATTTGTGTTGATAGGGTACTAAGAATATTTGTCCTTAAGTTGTCTAGCAAGTTCCCGATTTATGCTTTTGTAACACCCCTGCCGGATCCTTTTACTGAATGGATCCCTGATCTATTTCTTGCAAGCCCCCTCAAGCACTAGATACACAAATCGCAAATACCTTCAAAGGTTTCCTTGGATATGTCTCCCTTTCCCACAATATTCAACAGTTCCATTGAGTCCTCTCGAAAGGATCGAAGGAGGATAACCTTCAAAATTTCCTTATCCAGATCAGAATGACCTGACCTCTATAAGAGGTACTTAAACCTCTCCACACAATCTTCCAAACTTTCATCTTCTTTTTGTGTGAACTTGAAAAGATCCTCCTTGACGTTCCGGGATTCGCAGTAATCCTGGTACTTTTCCAGAAAATCTATTTGCATATCATCCCATGTGGAAATGGATTTTCCTCCAAGGCCCATAAACCATCACAAAGCCATCCCTTTTAGTGTAGAAATTATATAACTTATGTGTTATATTTCCAAGATTCTCCTGATCTCACACTATTTTAACTTCACGCAAAATATAGAATCTATTCCACCATTGATCATCTGTGGAAATAAAATCAAGATTGCAATGCACACATGAAACAATAAAAAATTCACACATATGAACACAGTTGTTTAACGGGAAAGCCTGAAGCTGAGAACCCAAACTATATGTATATAATATATGTCATAGAGATCATGTAACAATCCTCATACAAAGCTGATCATATCAAACTCTCAGTACAATACAATCGCTACACACTAATCAGGCATGATCTTGCAAATCCATGCACTGATATTTGCCACCTGCTAGCCTGCCTCTACTATGCAATCCTTGCTGAAGAATGGCTTTGAATGAACTTGAATTACTCCAGCCTTGCTCACGCAATCCTCATTGGCATCTCCACTGAGTGTTGGATGCAATCAATGCATCACTATAGTCACAACTGATAGTTACACTTTCTCTTTCACCTATCTCTCCACTGGTCTCCACTGAAACTGCCATGCACTGTAGTTAACTGATGTATTCTTCAGTTGATTGATGAGTTTTTATTTAGTGAATTAATTAAATAATTAATTCACACCACTCTCACTAGAGTATCAATCAGTTAGACTAGATACAACTAGCTCAACTGAGTCTAACTGAGTTAAAATAAATACAACTCCACCAACTACTTCTCCAACTCCACCAAACTCTATCACATGAGTTCTAACTGAAGTCCTCCATGCAATAGCTCCATTAAACCCTCAAGAATAGTGTAATTCCTTCTTTCAGCTGCTATGCCACATCTGTGCACTTAACTGAAGTTCTCCAAGAGAATAAGATAATGTTTAGAGTCCAAATATTATTAAGAGCTAATAATATTCAACATATCTATTTTTAGACTGGAAATCTAAAAATAGATTCTGCCCAATATGTCTAAAAATATAAGTCCATCTCTTTTTACAACTTGACCAACCATCCAAAAATAGCATCCTACAACTCATAGAATATGATCGACATGTCTAAAAATAGACATAGTCTAAAAATAGGCTTTGCGCCAAAAATAGCCCGCGGGCCCACTTAGTGAAGGCAACTCTTTTCACTAAGCTCATCATCTTTTTTAATCTCAAAATTTAGTGTAGAAGGAAAATTATTTAACTTCTGGGCATCTGTCATGTAATCATACCCCCAACACAGTATGTCGAACTCAAATAAAAATGTGTCGGGATCCTCTGAAACAAGCCCATGGAAGTTCGGTAAGGCTGCCAATGGGATAGGCTTTATAGGCGTGCCATATCCTAGATTCCCAATGGTAAATTCGATAGTGGAGGTTGTGGGAGCCATAAATATCTTCCAATAATCACTGGGGATTTAAACAAGCTCTTTGGAGGATGGTCGGGGACTCCTCACTACTGGGACGCAAGTTGCTTTAGTGGCACTTCCCCAGTCTCTTGGCGATACCAACATCCCCTCGTTTATTCTTTCTGTGTCTTGATGGTTCAATCCCTTGACTACAACTTCCTTTCCCTTACTAGAGCAGTCCGACTCTGTAGATTTTCTACTTGCGATTTCTTCCTCTGCTATTACCAGCACAAGATCCTCTTGGTTCCGTCTACTGCTGATTATTTCTTCCATTGTTGGAGGACCCTGTTGTACCAAATCACCAAGGGATACCGTGGCCTGCACTGGTTGATCCACTGACTGATCCTCAGAATTCACTCTCCTAGCCCCTGGCCTTGCAGCTGCGTGAGAAGATGCTTCTGACTTCGCCTTTTCTATAATCTGCTGAATATAAGTTTTTCTTCCCAAATCTGGTCTTCCCCTTTTTGGGGCTCTCACTCCGCCCCTCTTATTTTGTTCTTTATTCATACAAAAATTGGTATGATGGAAGGTCTATGTATGAACCTACAATGCTCCAATATTAAAGTAAGGTGTGAAAATACCATTCCATCCCCAAGATAAAAGAGTTCTAATATATCTATATATATATATATATATATATATATATATATATATATATATATATATATATATATATATATATATATATATATATAGCTAAATAAAAAGCTAGGGTTTCAGGCCCAGAGCAAGGCGTTAAAGAACTCCTCCCTCCCTGGGACAAGAACCAAAATAGCACGATCCACAGGAAGACCTAATACTCCCAAATCTAAAGCAGGGTGTCAAAATACTCCTCCCTCTCCAGGGTAAAAGCTAAGGTTTCCTCACAAGAAAACACACGAAAGTTAAAAAAATAAATAAATCCACTCAGGGCCTGGAGCAGAGCATCAAAACACTCCTCCCTTCCTAGGACAAGAAGATGGCCCTAAATCCAAAACATAAAGAGAAATAAACAAACAAAAATCAAAACCTACGATCAAGACCTGAAGCAGAGTGAGAAAGCTTGATCTCTCCCCAGGATGAGATATTGACCCTCTGGTTGGTTCGAATCGTTGCTTGCACCTTGTTAGCCTCCCGAGCAACGGTGCCAAAATGTTGGTGTCCAAGTAAGAATGATTTATCCACCCTAATTAACATTAATTTTATCAATCTTGGAGTGTATCCTTTCAAGGAAACACATAAGGTATATGCAGGAACAAACACATAATTCGTCTTAACCAAGGGTTTATAATTAAGATTCAAAACATTGCCATGAGATGAAATCAAATACTGAACTTCAAAAACAATATTAACAGTAAGAATAATAACAACAGCCATAACAAAGAAACAATTCACACACCTACAAGCGCAAAACCTGATCAGAAGAGCGGGCCCAGCTCTCTGATCAGGGCTGCGTTAGTCATGAAGACACTTAGAATAGAAAAACCAGTAGAACTTTATTAATCTGTAAGATGTGATTACAATATCCCTTTGGGAACACCTATTTACAGGAACAATATCCATTTTATACACAGCGCGGGAGAATAACAGATCTCCCTGGAACGTGGTAATTGCGCATTCAGAAATACACATCAATTGGAACAACACAAACATCAGATGTCTAGGATAGAACAAGGGACCAAGAATAGGCCCAGGGAATCGTGACTCCAGCTGCGCGATCTCCCTATGGCTGACCATTACCAAATCTGTTGCAAACTGCTGGAGCGAGGGTTCCTATTCTCCAAACTGTAGTCAAGCACATATCTTATGTTGGGCCATGAATATGACCACTTTATAACACTTATTGCATCCATTTATACTCTTCTTTATCATGTAATTTATCATAATTTATCATATAAATCCATTTTGTAATTATTTATGCTCTTATGGATAAATATTATTTCTTCTCCTTTATTTTTAATAAATTGATGATTATTATGCATAAATCTATCAATGATGGTATATTAATATATTTTGTAACAACACTCACCATTTTAGCCTCCAATATATTTGCTAGATTGCAGATTTGATCTCCAGCACATCATTCAATATTCCAACTCAAAAATTTGCCAGAATAAGAAGTGACAGTTTTGCGGTTGATATTCTGGGCAAATGGAGAAGAATATGGAATATCTGAAACATGGGTTTTTTCTAGAATAGACCGAATTAACTTACACTAGAATGGTTTGCCCAAATTCGGCTTGTATTGAGAGAAACGAAAGGTTCTTTGAGCATGATTTTCTCAGATTCACTGTTGCGGCCGTCCTCCAAATTATCTCAGCTGAAAATCCAAATTCGATTTGTTCCTGTTGAAATATTGATGGAAATATATTTTCTTGTTGATCAAGTTGTTGGAGGACAATCCAATATTTTTATGAGGGATCGCATTTACTATTTACATCCTCCTCTTTCTGATTATAAAAGGAGAGCATGTATTATGTATTGACAATGATGGGATGATTATTGAATTTATTTTGTAACTCTATAATTCCTTAACTCTTGTGATCGAAGAGCAACTAATATAAACGCTATTTATGTTTGATTAATACAAGAACGCATTTCTATTCCATTTCTTAACTTTGGAGTAAATCTCAGCGGCGTTTCACCGGTGGTTGAGGGCCCAACCCTAGTGGATCAATCTGATGTTTGTATCTCTATATTTTCATTATTGTTTTGTGATAGTTTCTAATTGTTTTCATTATGGTTTTCAAGTAAGTAGTTTATTTTTCATTGCTTATTTAATATTGGTGTGTTACATTGGTGAATTCATTGCCATCCCTTTCTAATTTAACAAGAATCTTAATTACTTGTCTTGTTATGCTTTAACAGAGCTACACTATTCAGCATTTGATTCATTTTTTGTTCTGTTTGATTGTTTTCCATTACAGATTGTTGTTCAATAGAATTTTCCATGCGACCCCATTAATTAGAGTTTGTTTTTCATATTTATTAAATAGGATTTGCTGTTCACTTCCTTTAATTACAATTTGCTGTTCATTTACATTTTCGTTCAATTCTAGAGCTGTTGTTCATTTCAGTTGATTAATTGCAAAGAGTTTGGTTTTAAAGAGTTTTCCTAGTTTACTTTTATTAGTAGCCTTAGTTCAATTTCTATTTCCTTTTAATTTCTTTAAAGTAGGATCATCAACTGTAGAGAATACTGGTTATTGCTTCCACATTCCCAGATTGATTGTCTTGTTCCAGTTTGATTTCAATTGCATCAATTTCTAGAGGAATGAGTTATTGCTACTATATCCTCGATTGATGTTTGTTGAGTGAATAGTTGGATTTCAGAGCATTTGAGTTCATGTTATTGTAATTAGATTTCTTTTCCAAGCATCCATTTACTTTTGTATTTGAAACACTGTACTACATCTTAAAGAGCATTACTCTTGGATAAATTGCTGCCTCATACTGAGTACACTCTTGAAATAAAAATTCGTTCTCGGATTTATAATTAATGTAGGATAAATAGGCGTTAAAAAGATACCTTTTATACCTCAACATTTTGGCGCCGTTGCCAGGGAGAGTGTATGCCATTTAGAAAGAGTGATGCATATTTGATTTTTCTTCTTGGGAAGAATTGGGTATTAAAGATGGAAGATAAGAACTTGCACATCGAGCAAGGAACGCACTTATTCACTGACCTGCTTCATAGAATAATTGAGTGAAAGCTTAAGGTAGGAATGAATGCTTGCGTTTTTTTGAATTTTAGAGGTCGAATTTTTGAAAAAAAAAATCTTGTAATTCCACTCGAGTGGTGATGTAAGCACCACCCATCTCATTAACCAATTGACGGGAAAATTTTAAGGAGGATCCTCAAAGAAACACATGAAGAACATCTTCTATTATGGTAATAAATGGCTCACATTGCAACTTTTGAATTCCCTATCAGGGATCTAGGAGGAGTGACACAAATGCACATAATTCCCCCACCGTCTCTACCAAATTTTCATGGTTTGAAAAATGAAGATCCAGATACATTCTTATTTGAGTTTGAAATAAATTTTAGAGAATATTATTATTGTACTAATGATCAAAGGTTGAAAGTGTTTCCTCTTACTCTAAAAGGAGCAACTCTCCAATGGTTCATGAGCCTACAAGGGAACTGCATCCAAACATGGGAGGACATGAAGAACATATTCTTGAAGAAGTACCAAGACTAATGCAAATCCAATGAAGATATTTTCGGTATGATACAAGGGGAAGATGAAAGCTTGGAGGACTATGTAGAGCGATTTCAATATAACCTTCAAAAATCAAAGCATAAAAATTTGGAAAAAGAGATCTTGAAAACACTCCTTCTTAAAGGAATCAAAGATGAATTTTTAGAACTCTTAAATCTTATAGGAAAAAGTGATGTTTTTCAGTTATCATATGATGATGTTTGTGAATTGTGCATAAGGTATTCAAGAGGAATCTCCAAGGCTGGTAAGAATTCTAGAGACGTTTGTTCTTTCTTTTCCAAATATGCTACAAGAACAGAAGATATAAGAGCTGAAATCAATGTTTTATTTGAAAATTTCAAATATGATTTTATTAGCTCTCTAAATTCATAATTTAATGTTTTGCAGGTTCAGAGAAATCAAGAATTTGATGAAGTGTTTTGCCCTCATTACCTAAAGGAGCATCCCATAGATACTCACTCTTCCTTATCTAATTTGGAAGTAGCATATCAAAGAGATGGGAAGCTGCAACAAGGTCAAAACCATGGAAATCGTGGCCTACAGGTATAGTTAAAAACACTTCCTCTCCATTCTTTTACTTGCATAATCCATTATGAAATACTCATATGTTAAGGCAGCCATGCCAATCTCAATATAACCACCACCAATCTTGTCTATAAGCTTGGCATGGTTCACCTTATGATTGCATGACTACTCTCCCTCATCTTGTAGCATAAACATATATTCCAGCTCTTCCACACCATATTGCTTGCCTATCAAAATCATCTACTCAACCCAATCAACTACATCATCAAGAGGCTCCATTCCCTACACAATCTCTTACTCAAATCATTCCACACCCTCACCACAGTAAACCAGTACAACATGCTTACAGTGTCGAACTGCAAAATTTAGCCACCCTTCCCACCCATTCTATCTCACATGCACCATTGGAAAAAACTTATATTGAGATTCAAAATGTATCAAATCCAAAAATTGTAGAAGTTATGAAAGAAAATGAGGTTTCTTCCAGTTTGCACCAACAAACCATTTTAAAAGCTCAAGAACTTCATGATATGATGACTATGCGAAATCAAGAAGTAAGGGATACATTGAAGATTGGTTTCACTCCATTTGTTTGCAACATTACTCCATGCTTCAAAATTTTTGGCACCATCATTTCAAGGGAAGTTGGCTTCTCATACCCTAATTTTTATTAACATGCATTTTTCAAATTTGGGTATGTACATACTTGAAGCCTTATTTCGAAAATGGTTACACTGGAAATACTCTTATACGTAATCATATTCATTTTCCAATTCAGAGTAGGCTAGTGTAGAAAATAAAATAAATAAGGAAATAAAATAAACACATTTTTTATTTTTTTATTTTTGTAAAAATAGTTGTTTTTGTTGCAACACGCTGTGGAAATTAACATCGGTGAAAAATATTTTAATTTATTTGTGTATTTATATGAATTATATTTAAAATAACAATTCTACAAATACTCATATTCATTTTTATCACCAATATGGAAAAATTTCTTGAATATCATTTTTTTTTCTTGCGGGCTTGATCAAATTTCTGCAAACAAAGTTGGGACAGTCATGTTTTGGGGGACCAAAAGTGAATATTTTTTAAAAATATTTCTATTATAAGTATCCCTTGATGTCTACTTTCCAACCCAATTTTAATCACTCCATTTTTATTTGAAACGAAAAAGTTAGAACCAAAACATTGACAGGGATTCTAGTAGGCAACTCAGGAACAGAGTTGGGACAGTCAGTTTTCGGAGGCCTAAATGACTATATTTTTAAAAAAAAATTCTATCGTAGATTCCTCTATTAATATAGTTTACAACACAATTTTAATCACTCAATTTCGATATCGTATGAGGAATTTATGACCAAAACACTGATTGCCTATCATAAATCAACACTCTTGAAACTCTGTTTTCTCGGCTATTCACTAGCATATTTGACCCATCAATTCTTCTTTTCTTCAAAACCTGTTTCTATTGGAGATAAATAAATGAATCTAATCTCATTTACAATTTTAATCAGCTCAATCTGCCATTAAACGAAAAATTTATGCTTGAAGTATCAATTGTTGGTCTAAGCTGGAAAATAAAAAATGACTCTATTATGTAGGTTCTTCTAAGAAAATTTGACATATAATAGCATTGAATTTTTAAAACCTGTTTCTATTGGAGATAAAACTTTGAATTAGCTCTCATTTTGCTTTGGAATCACTCAAATCGGACAAAAAACAAAGAAGATATGATTAAAACACTGCTGGTTCGTATCGTCGACCATTGCTCTCCCGCAGGGAACAAATATAATTTGTTCTATTTTTCCATGGATTTGTTCTACATAGTAACTACTTGTTAGTTTTTTTACATAATTCATGGATTAGGAGAGCCCACTCACCTCTCTTTCTCCATGATTTAATGTTTTATTGCAGGTAGACACTCGTTTTTTGTAGGGCTTAGCAGAACAAAGAAGGTCAATTTATAGACGAGCGATTCTTGAAAGAAATTTTAGTGTAACAAGGGAATTCATCCAATTCATTGCCTAAAAAATTTATAACAGAAGAAATGAAGAATTGGTTTCCATTTGAAGATTCATGCCACTGCTGCCAAAACATTTTTCAAAAAGATAAATTTTTTCCATTAACAGATTGATATTCCCTTAGGAAATAACATCATAGTTGTTGTAACTTAATAAAGTATTGTTCTTTTTTTCTGATTTCTTTGATGTTTTTTTTGTTTCAAGTGTTGATCTCTTCAAATTGTAGTTTCTGCTCCAGTGGAAATTGAACAATAAGGACCCCACCATGCAAGTTTCAATTGCAGAAGACAATTCTTCTGTAGCACCAATTCCGTGAAAATTTACTTTTTCTTGAAACATTTACATAAATTTTCATTTCTATTTGATTGGATTTGCTTGACAATGGATTGCACATTAACTTTGTTCTTAACTCTATTTTTTTTCCTTTGCTGTTCTCTACAACAATTTCTGCATGCATTTTCTTTGTTGTTCCCTACTTTTTTGTGTGCCTTTATTTTTCATGTTGTTCCTCTCAAGGAAAAGTAGTCGTTCCTCTTAAGAATCAGTGCGTTTGTGTGTTTATTTTTGTTGTTCCTTCCAAAAGGAACAACATTTCCGCTGATTGTTTTTGTTGTTCCTTTTGAAAGGAACAACATTATTGCAGATTGTTTTTGTTGTTCCTTTCGAAAGGAACAACATTTTCGCAGATTGTTTTTGTTGTTCCTTTCCAAAGGAATAACACTTTTTGAGTACATTTTTCTTGTTTTTTAAACAATATTTCTAGGATTTTTTGTGAATTCTTCATGACTCTTTGAAATGAAAACATACAATTTATGCAATGATACACAAATTAAAGGTTACTGGAATAAGCTAATCAAGAGAAATTGTCATTTTTAAGAAATTTTTTGTAGTGATAAGAAAAAGGAAATGACACAACCATCTATATCCCTTTGTTGTCTTTATTTTCACTAAAATTAATATGATCCATTATCTTTATCATATTGGTTCTTCCCTAAATTCTCATAACTCTCTTTGATTTTTATTTCATTGAATAAAAATAAGGGCATATTTTCTCTATTGAGATGTTCAGACTTCTTCCACCATCCTTACTTTTAAGGAGTGTTGAGTCACCCTTTATATATAAATAGGGAAGTGCTATATGTAAAGAAAAAGAAAAAGAAAAATCTCTATATGATTACTAGCAATTCTATGATATGGCAGATGGAGGATATGGGGTCTCATCAAGAGCCAGCCTACCATGATCATAAGGGAGAAGTGAAGTGGCATTCCCATTATGACCACCACAGCAGGGATATGATCCAATGGACAACTTAGAAAAATAAAAAGTCCTTGAAACAGGAGGTCTCATCACGAGCCGGCCTGCCCACCTTTCACTCCTTCCTGGTGAATGGCATTGTGATTCATATGGTTCCCAAGCCAGCATAGTGGCCTCCATCATGACATCACACAACACTTCTCTAGGCATAAATAAAGGATAATGGTTCCAAGGGTGAGAAAGCAACTTTGTCAAGGTTATAGACACCTGTGGGAAACAGAGTTCTGCTGATGGTATTGGAGTCATATTTTTCACAAATCAATAGTAATGATAAACCCTTTTCTTATATCTTTATCTAATATAAAATGAGAATATGCTCCTAAACCCTTTGTTCGGAACCTCTTATGCATGAAATTTATTTATAAATTGATCATAATGGTTTATGTGGATAATGAATGCATAAGTATTTTTTTCATCAGCTATCATTTTCCCTTATTTTCGAATCATTACATAAACATTTCCATATCTACTCACGATTTCAAAATATGCATTGATTTCAGTAATGCGATAATTTTTTGATCATATCATAAGTATGTATGTCTTTCCATGCTGTATAATCGTTGTGCAGTACGCTGCCATAATTTGTTGATTTGCCACAATATTCTTACTACATTTCTACATAATTTTTGTTGATTGAACTTTTGGCATACATCTTATCTATTGCTCTTCAAAATTAACACTGTGGATTCAAGAGAATTGCATGCAGAATCGTGATTTGTTTAAAGGATAACAACAAGTATGGGAGGGAATTCTATTTGCAGCACGACCACACTATTGCAACTAACAGCAAAGACTCGCAAACGCATACAATTCTTCAAACATGATGTGCTTTCATGGCTTCCAACTTTCGCATCACTTTCAGTATCCGCTCAGCCTACATCAGCTTCAACAAAGGCCAATCCCTACATGTCATTCCATATTTTTTTTCGGAGGTAACACTTGAGGTAAAATAGCATAATTTTCTGATTTATTACGAATTTAGGAGAATTTCATGGAATCCATTAAGCATTATTTGTCATCATTCATTCCAAATCTTTACTACTTCCCATTTTTCAGAGACATTTCATCTTTCAGTTTGGGGGAGTGATTTTTTCCTTCCTTTCTTTCTTGTGACCATGTCAGTAATATTCTTTATCATCCATTGATATTCTTATTCATTCTCAACACCTCCCTTATTCCATTTCAACAGATTGTAGCAACCACCTCTCTTTGTTTTCTAGCATTGCATGAGGACATGTTAATTCTTCAGTTTGGGGGAGGAATTGCTACACATGATGAATGTTTTCTACTTTTTTTCTCATTTAGGTGTTAGTATGAATCATTTGTCAAAGTGTACGAAAAAGGACCACTTTAGCTACGCATAACTAATAGCCCTAACATCAAAAGTGGTTGCCAATATCTTCAGATCTGCTGTTAGTTGATCAAGAAAAGAGCTACAAAAAACCAGATCTATGCATAGAAAGACATTAAGCAGTAAAAAGAAGGGTTTGCTCCATATATCCAATAGACAAGACAAGAACAATTTTTGAAAGAATTTTTGTATTAAGGGCACCTGGGAGGAAAACAAGAAGGTGTATCCAATTCTCCTCAATGGGATGGGTTCTTGGAAGTCCTTAGCACTTCAGATCTAAAATCTCTCTCTCTTGTTGGTGTAGAAAACCCAGACAAAAAATAGAACTAAAGGGAGCTCACACAGCAAATAATTTAGAAAAAATGTGACCAAGTGTATAGATCCAAAGTGATCTAATAGGCAACAAAAGGTGAAGAATGGTAGGAAAAACCCTCCTATTTATAACAAAATATTGGGTCATTCTAGATCTTGGTGCATGATTAAAATAATGTTAACCAAATCTAGATCCATCTTTTATGGAATATTTTATTATATTTGTTGGAGGGAAAAAGTAATTGACTTGGGTCAAATCCCTTTATTTGTCAAAAATAAATAAATAAATGATTTATTTATCTTTTTAAGGAAGTGGTTGAAAGACAATCAAATAAATAATGATTTATTTAATTATTTGTGGGTGATTTGGTCATATTTAACAAGGAATATTATCTAAATAAGATTTAAATAATTATTCCTAGAAAATAATAAGATAAATAAAGGTTTATCTAATTAATTTATTTGTTTTTGGGTTAAACATGACTGGGAATAATAATTAAATTATGGCTTAATTAATTATTCCATGAGGAAAATCAAACAAATATAGGTTTGTTTAATATTTCCTTTTGGGGTTTCCTGTTTAGACCATAAACAACCTAATAAATGTGGTTTATTAAGTTATTTTGACATAGTGAAGGCAATTTTACTTAGGGTAAAATTGGTCTTACATGGTGTACTTGGGTCCATCTAAGGATAATAGGTTAGATGACCAAAAAATGGTGTAACAGATTTCCCCCCGGCGTGCGAGTGTTAGGAGCAAATCGTATGACCGAAGTACGTTGTAAGAACTCAATCACTAGACAACAAGAGGGAAGTCAGAGAGAGAAATGTGAGGTAGACTATGGTGCTGAAGAACTAGACCCTGAGGAGACGAGACTTACAGGTGCAACAAGTCTCTTTTTATGAGAGGGTACCTGTGCTAAAGGCGGCGGGGGAGGCATACCTATGCCCGCCGAGACAAAGTACAAAAGAATAGTGTGTCCAGTAAACAAGGGACCGAACCATAAAGTACAACCGGCATAATTATGAGCCAGATAAAAATACAATGAGGAATCTCACATACATGCTGTGCCTGGGACAACAGCTAGGACTTATACAATAATATCTGAGTACATGATATACAAATGCAACCAAAATGCCCCCTGTAAATGCGGAAGGGCTCGCAAAATCTTAATGATGCATGCAAATCAAAGAGGCGCTGCAAGTGGCTAAGGCCAACATCATCAAATATTTGGAGCTGCATCAAAGGCTGCAAGGAGGATGTCATCCGGGCATGTGGGGGGCTACCTGCAGGGCCACCCCCTCATGAGGGTTGAGACATCTCACGCACACCCGGGAATCATCAAGAGTTTTTGTTGTATCACTGAACCATCAAGTATATGGATCTCGGTCATGCTGAAAGGAGCTGGAGTGGAGAAACAATCAAGTCAAAGGGAAAGGAGAGATCCCTTTGCCTGATCCAAGGAACCGAACAAGAGTGGAAGCTGGAACCAAGGTACACCGCCCTCTAGACCTGGCTTCTGGAATGAATGAGCTGATGTCGACAGAAGGAGGTCCGCCATAAGTGAGACAATGAGAGATCCTCAACTAAGGCACGAGAGAAAATAGTAGAGCGACGGACAGACTAATACCGATGATGATGGCGGAATGGAGGGGACTGAGTAGCGAATGGACGACTTCCCTTGCTAGAGCATAAAGGGCATGAATGACATGGCAGCTACTGACATGATATCATCAGGGATAAGGGACAGTGGGACTGAAGGCCATAATGTGCAACACAAGAGAGAAACCAAGCAATGAGGGATGGAGGACTATAGTGGGGTACAAATGGACTCGGGATAGACTCCATGAATACGATGATGACTCAACTCGGATGCTCTAAACAAGGGTGACTTGATGGTGCTGCCACACAATAAAGGTCCAATGGGGGACCATGAAAACATGAGTACAAGATGGGAACTCACGACGAAAATCAACACGAACAAAGACAAGTAAGGAGGCAAAATGGTGCCCCAAGTACAGGTGTTGTAAGTGAAGAAATGTGATTTGTTAGTATGAATCCCCAGTGGAGTCGCCATTTGTTAGTATGAATCCTTTGTCGAAGTGTACGAAAAAGGACCACTTTAGCTATGCATAACTAATAGCCCTAAAATCAAAAGTGGCTTCCAATATCTTCAGATCTGCTATTAGTTGATCAAGAAAAGAGCTGCAAAAACCAGATCTATGCATAGAAAGACATTAAGCAGTAAAAAGAAGGGTTTGCTCCATATATCCAATAGACAAGACAAGAACAATTTTTGAAAGAAGTTTTGTATTAAGGGCACCTGGGAGGAAAACAAGAAGGCGTATCCAATTCTCCTTAATGGGATGGGTTCTTGGAAGTCCTCAGCACTTCAGATCTAGAATCTCGCTCTCTTGTTGGTGTAGAAAACTCAGACAAAAAATAGAACTCAAAGGGAGCTCACACAGCAAATAATGTAGAAAAAATGTGACCAAGTGTATAGATCCAGAGTGATCTAATAGGCAACAAAAGGTGAAGAATGGTAGGAAAAACCCTCCTATTTATAACAAAATATTGGGTCATTCTAGATCTTAGTGCATGATTAAAATAATGTTAACCAAATCTAGATCCACCTTTTATGGAATATTTTATTATATTTGTTGGAGGGAAAAAGTATTTGACTTGGGTCAAATCCATTTATTTGTCAATAATAAATAAATAAATGATTTATTTATCTTTTTAAGGAAGTGGTTGAAGGATAATCAAATAAATAATGATTTATTTAATTATTTGTGGGTGATTTTGTCATATTTAACAAGGAATATTATCTAAATAAGATTTAAATAATTATTCCTAGAAAATAATAAGATAAATAAAGGTTTATCTAATTAATTTTTGTTTTTGGGTTAAACATGACTGGGAATAATAATTAAATTATGGTTTAATTAATTATTCCATGAGGAAAATCAAACAAATATAGGTTTGTTTAATATTTCCTTTTGGGGTTTCCTGTTTAGACCATAAACAACCTAATAAAAGTGGTTTATTAAGTTATTTAACATAGTGAAGGCAATTTTACTTAGGGTAAAATTGGTCTTACATGGTGTACTTAGGTCCATGTAATGATAATAGGTTAGATGGACAAAAAATGGTGTAACATTAGGGCATACAGTTTCATTTTTATACAGTGTAGAAATTGATTTGCATATATTCTTAAAACTATGAATTAAATTCTTGTGATTTCTGGATAACAAATAGGTATCATTAAAATACACAAACCCGGATAATTTCACGCTAAATTAGTTCATAAAATTTCGAAAATTATGCACTATCACGATTCACCTACAACCATTTTGTTTATATCTCATGATCCATGTATCAAAACGATCTGATTTTTGAGAAAATGGTTAATGAAGTTTGTTGTTACTTATGTCACATTTTTCTACAACTTCATATACATATAGTTGAATGTCAACTATAAAGATTGTTATGCCTTCATCAAGATTGCTAAAATTGAATTATTTGAGGGAAAATTCATTTGTTCCATCCATTTCATGAGTTGGGATGAACAATTTCTTTTGCTTGGTTAACACATGGTTTTTTTCTTTGGGTTGCATGAGGACATGCAATATATTAGGTTCTGGGTTGCATGAAGGCATGCAATATATTCAGTTTGGGGGTATGTTGGGCTGTGAATAGGACCAATTTTTAACACTTATTTCATCCATTTCTACTCTTCTTTATCATGTAATTTATCATAATTTATCATATAAATCCATTTTATAATTATTTATGCTCTTATGGATAAATATTATTTCTTCTCCTTTATTTTTACTAAATTGATGATTATTATGCATAATTTTATCAATGATGGTTTATTAATATATTTTGTAACAACACTCACCATTTTAGCCTCCAAGATATTTGCTAGATTGCAGATTTGATCTCTAGCACATCATTCAATATTCCAACTCAGAAATTCGCTGGAATAAAAAGTGACATTTTTGCGGTTGATATTCTGGGCAAATGGAAAATAATCTGGAAAATCCGAAACATGGGTTTTGTCCAAAACGGACCAAATTAACTTTATTTCAAAGAATGGTTTGCCCAAATTTGGCCTGTATTGAGAGAAACAGAAGGTTCTTGGAGCTCGATTTTCTTATATTTACTATTGCGGTCGTCCTCCAAATTATCTCAGCTGCAAATCCAAATTCGACTTGTTCCTGTTGAAAGATTGATGGAAATATATTTTCTTGTTGATCAACTTGTTGGGGAACAATCCAATATTGTTATGAGGGATCACATTTTCTATTTACATTCTCCTCTTTCTGATTATAAAAGGAGAGCATGTATTATGTATTGATAATGATGGGATGATTATTGAATTTCTTTTTCAATTCTGTAATTCCTTGACTCTCATGATCGAAGAGCAACTAATGTAAATGTTATTTATGTTTGATTAATACAAGAACGTGTTCCTATTCCATTTCTTAACTCTGGAGTAAATCCCAGCGGTATTTCACCGGTGGTTGAGGGCCCAACCCTGGTGGATCAATCCACTGTTTGTATCTCTATCTTTTCATTATTATTGTGTGACAATTTCTAATTGTTTTCATTACGGTTTTCAAGTAAGTAGTTTATTGTTCATTTCTTATTTAATATTGGTGTGTTACATTGGTGAATTGCGTTGCCGTCCCTTTCTAATTTAACAAGAATCTTAATTACTTGTCTTGTTATGCTTTAATAGAGCTAATTTGTTTAGCATTTGATTCATTTGTTGTTCTATTTGATTCTTGTCCATTACAAATTGTTGTTCAATATAATTTGCCATGCAATCCCATTAATTAGAGCTTGTTGTTCAGATTTATTAAATAGGATTTGTTGTTCACTTCCTTTAATTAAAGTTTGTTGTTCATTTACATTTCCATTCAATTCTAGAGCTATTGTTCATTTCAGTTGATTAATTGCAAAGAGTTTGGTTTTAAAGAGTTTTCCTAGTTTACTTTTATTAGCAGCCTTAGTTCAATTTCTATTTCCTTTTAATTTCTTTAAATAAAGATCATAAACTGTAGAGAATATTGGTTATTGCTTCCACGTTCCCAGATTGATTGTCTTGTTCTAGTTTCATTTCAATTGCATCAATTTCTAGAGGAATGAGTTATTGCTACTGTATCCTTGATTGATGTTTGCTGAGTGAATAGTTGGATTTCAGAGCATTTGAGTTCATGTTATTGTAATTAGATTTATTTTCCAAGCATCCATTTACTTTTGTATTTGAAACGTTGTACTACATCTTTCAAGGCATTACTCTTGGATTGAATTGCAACCTCAGACAGAGTACACTCTTGAAACAAAAATTCGTTCCTAGATTGACAATTAATGTAGGATAAATAGGTGTTAAAAAGATACCTTTTATACTTCAACATCTTAGTGTTGCAAATAGGTAAGACTCAGTGACTTTACTTCATTAATTAAAATATTCCGATTGGACAAGTTAGGGGTATTTACCTCATAATTTTAGCATAGAAAATGTAGGTAATTAAACACAAAAGGATAAAAAAGGATGATAAAAAATGGTCAGAAAGGTAGCCAAATTTGGTGCCCAACAGAGTTTGCAGGGAATATCTGAAATTTTTGATGCAAAATTTTCAAAACTAAATAGCATATTTGGATTTCTTGTGAAAAAATACCCAAATTGAAAAAAAAAAAAATCAGTTGAATCAGATCTCGGATGAGGGAGATATTTTCGATTTAAAAGAAGCTCTTTTTTTAGAACAATTTGTGACTGCGGGACAATTACAATCTGTGCGAGTTAGAAAAGGAAATAAAGCCATGGGAAAGAAGTCCCAAGGCAAAGAGGGAAAGAGAGCCTTGTTCAATATCACATGTTTTCACTGTCACGAGCATGGGCCCTATGTTTTGAGTTGTCCACAAAAGAAGGCAAAAAGAAGGAACCTGCAGTTGTAGTGGGTGAAGCATTGGCTTCACAGTTCAAGCTTGGTTTTACTCTCATTGCATGCATGGGCAGCACTGTAATGGGATGCATGTGGTATCTAGACAACGATGCCTTGTTCCATATGATGGGGAATGGAGATCTCTTCAATGACTTGGTGGAGAAGGACTTCTAGAATAACATAGAGTTTGGAGATTACGGGAGGTATAGCACGACCGACATAGGTACAGTTACCTTTCAGAGGGAGTCTGGATCCCCTCTCTGACTAGCAGATGTTTTGTATGTTCCAGGCCTAAGGAAGAATCTTGTCTCTGTAGCAGTATAGGAAGACCGTGGTTATGAGGTGATGTTTAGAAAAGGAAATTTTTTCCTTAAACACATAGTCACAGGACAATTAAAGCAAATCAGTTCAAGATTTAAGAACCTGTATGCTCTTGAGTTTGAGGATGCATGCAAAGATTTGAGGAGAAAAGCTATGGTTAGTGAGTTGTTTAGAAATTATCTCTCAACATGCAGCCTCATAAGCAGTCTCAAAAGGTTGTGGAGCAGCCACAATTGGAGAAGAAAAGAGGAGACCGAGTGGAAGACTCCACTCAAGAAGATACCTCTAGGAGGGGGGAATTTTGAGTGAGAACATGCAGCTATACCTCCAGGTGTGAGGTGGGTCAATGTGCAGATATGATCCCAAGAAGAAATTTGGGCAGGCTCCATTGAGATGGTGTGTCTCATGGATCGAACTTGGCTACGAGGAGCCCACAATATAGTAGTAGTAGGAAGGATCAGTTAGGTTGATTCATTCATATGTTAGGAAGACATGAATCAGAGCGACAAGTGTTGGATACTAGAGCATAGATCAGAGTTGGAAACAGTGAAAAGTGTATGGATGCAGATCTCAATAGCAGTGCATAAAGTCCAGTAGACATGTGCAGTAACTAGTAGCAGTGAGAAGACTTTGATGATAGATGCATTATATTGATTCATTTGTTTACAGGCTATTCAGTTTTAGGAGAGTTGCATGTGCGAACAACACTAGATAAGTGTTGCAGGAAAGAACATTCCAAAGGTACCGGATCGGGACATATTGATTCCTTTCTTATTGAGAGGGAGGGTTGAAATTGGCAACAAGAAATAGTGAAATTGGCATCCAGAAAAAACATGAAAATGCACATACACTGGTGTGGGATCACATGTCACACATGAATGAGGGATCCTAGTGACACATTAGTGTGCAACCAATTTTTAAATAAATTTGAAAATCAATTGTAATCTTATCTCATAACAACTTGTAATAGTTAACTAAGTGTGATAGACTTAGTTAGCTCAATAATTTCGAGTTGAGGGTATAAGGATAGGCATGTAGAGTGATTATATTATTAACAGGGTCCAATTGCAGTTGTATCAATAATTTGGTGTGAGTGTGATTAGTTAACTCACATTAATTGAGTTATAATCAGTTTAACTAGTTCTAACTATTTGATGAGCTAGTGGAAGATCAAGTGAATTAAAATAGATTTAATTCACAAGTAGTGATCTACCAAGTAGCTGATGTTTCTCTATTAATAGTTGCATGCATGTAAATTCTAATGGAGACTCAGTTGACATAAGGTTTACGACATGTAAACTATCAGTTGTATTTTTGGCGAATTGCCCAGGTGCATATATAAAGTCAGAGGAAGGATCCATAGGGATTGTGTAGTAAAGGAAGACTAATTATCCTATTTAATAGTGATTAATTTCCTATGGATTCTGTGAGCAAGGCTGGGCGAAGGAAGGGACAATTGGCTAAGTGTTGGTCAATTTTTCCTAAGAATTGCTAGACATTTTTTAGCAAGATCAGAGTTGGACAATCAGGATGGTGTAGGATTTTTTCAGTGTGAGAAAGCATTGTATTGTTTCATGATTCTTTAACTATGTACAATATATGATAGAGGGGTTTTGAGCAGGTGTTTTCCTCAGGAAAATATTTTGTTGTGTGATTGATAATTTTATTTCTCTTACTTGCATGTGATTGAGGATTGTGTTTTATATTTCAAAAATACAGTAGAAGGATTCGATATCTTGCTTTAGTACATTGCATGATCAGATTGAATCCATTGATATAATTTCTGCATGGTATTATAGTTTTGTTAGAGATTCTCTACATATAATATTAGGTTAAATCCACACAAATGAATTCTTTTTGTTAATGCCAGTAGAATTCTCAAATTTGTTGTGTCGTAACAAGGAATTCATATTGATCCACTTAAAGTATAGGAAATCCTCGATTTTCCTGCTCCTTCATCATTAATTCAATTACAACGCCTCCAAGATAAGGATAACTTCCTACAGAGATTTTTTCCCAATTATATTGAATTGACCAAAGGATTTAATATATTGTTGAAGAAAGGGGTTCCCTTCCATTGGGATGATATCGCCCAAAAGGCTTTTGATGCTTTGAAAGATGTCCTAATTTGAGCATCATTGTTGTACCTCCCTGATTATCAACATGATTATTTCTTGTATCTCATTGTTGTTGTTACTACCATTATCATGGTATTGGTCCAAGAAGATGACATAGCGGATAAACATACCATTTATTATTTGATATAGAATTTAAACGACACATAAATCAAATATACTCACATTGAAAAGTTATCTTTGGAAGTTCTCTAGATTTTCCAAAGGTTTCACCACTACATTCTACTTTGCAAGACTATGGTAGCTTCTGATGTCAGCCCCATGACATAAATTTTGTCTCGAAAATTTCTACGGGGCATGTAATATAAATGGATTGTTATTCTCCAGTAGTTTGATTTTGATTTCATCAAGTCCAAATCTAAGAAATCATTAGTCTTTGTCGAACTCATATCCAGCCTTCCCTTTTCCGAGACTACATTGACATCTGAAAATTATTTTCCTGATGAGTCATTATTTCTAATTGATTCATATTCTCCTTGGTATGGAGATATTATCATTTATATATATACCCAGAATTTTTGTCCCAATACCTCTATCTTTGATCAACGACGTATTCGATACTAGGCTAAAAACTACATTATAATTGGTGACACACTTTATCGTCGTGGTATCAATACCATATTTAGATGGTTCCTTGCTCATGAGGAGGCTGAGAAATCTCTAAATGAATTTCATTTTGGAGCATGTGGTGGACATATGTCTGACTATGCCACTACCTGGAATATTTTGTGAGTTGGCTATTTTTGGCCTAACATGTTTCATAATTACATTCTTGCAGTCTGAAAGTGCCACGCTTGCCAATATATATAACCATAAAACCTATGCTCCACCTGCTCCTCTACATCCTTTTATTGTTGTTGGACCCTTTGAAAAATGGGGCATTAACTTTTTGACATGTAACCCTCACTCGATTGGGGGGTGTGGCTACATCATTGTTGTGGTATATTATTTTACCAAGTGGGTCGAAGCGATGCCTATAGGTTGTAACGTTTCTTCTTTTGATAAGTTAGACATTTTAGAAGAAAAAATGAAAATTAAAAAAATGCTAGGTTTGGATATGAATAGATAAAAATCCAAAAAATGTTAGGACTCAATGTCAAAAGAAAATAATCATATCAAAAAATGATGGGATTTTATGCTTTAAAGAATAAAGGAAAAAAGATTTGAAAATGCTAGGCATAGAAGAAATTATCGAAATAAAATTTCTTTGTTTCAAATAAAGAAAAATAAATAAGTTGTGTGCATCTTGTTAGGATGCCACAACCCAAAAATAACTTGGTTTTGATCATACTACTTAAACATGATCAAACTATTTGAATTTGTGTATTTAGATTAGGAAATAAAAGTTCACCAAATTTGTTTAATCTTGGTTGAATATTAAACTTAGGAAAAAAAATTGGCAGCTAGTTTAAATCCGCCAAAAATAGATTAGGATTAAATTATTTTTTGTTAAGCATTAATCACTTATTAAGTGGTTATTTATTTTTGTAATAAATTATATATTACCTTTTTCGCAATACAATAAACTCTTTTTTCATTTCTGTTATCTTCAGAGTAAATCTTAACGGCTGATCTCTTCCTCGCCCATATCAACGGAGGGGAACACATTTCTCACCCCCTTTCTATTTTTCTTGTTAACGGCAAGGGGCCGAGGGGGAGGGGGGGTCACAAAATCAGTTTCACTTTTAGTGAGCCCCTTGCAACATGTTGTTTCCTCATCACTTTGCACCCCCCTTATTCTATACCACTTACTGTCGCCTACACCCTCTGAAATCTGCCTATCCTCCAAACAGTCATTTCTCTTCGCACCAATTTCCATATCCTGAAGCCCAATCACCTCATGCCACCTGCAATTGTTCTATTATGTCTACTCCCTTATTGTTGCATTCTACCATGTCGTTACAACCACTCCATTACCGTTATCCCCTGTAATTAATCCTCCATGGCTTGTTTCCTCAACAGTCATCCCGTATAACGGTAATCCAAACATGTTATAAATAAAAATTCAACTTCCTCACGCCATTATTTAATTTTTTTATCATTATGTTAAAATTTCAGGCTTTCAGAGCAAGAAACAGTTCAATTTACCACTGCTATCTATCACCCTTATCAACATAAAATTTCACATGTTTATCATAATTTGTAGAAATCACCCTCTGCATGTATCATTTATCAGAAATACTTCTTGTCTTTTCCTCTTATTGAAAGAAATGGCACCAAAAGGAAAGGTCCAAAAACCAGTGACAGAAGAAGCTCCAAATGTGTCTGCAACCATAGATCTTGACCATATCACATTGGCTGACCAATTGTTTAAAATTACAAACACAGAATGTGAATTTGAGCTCTACGAATTACATCTCTCATTAAAATAGAAATATCTATATAAACAAGATGAAATCAAGATCTGGGAGGCCTTATTGCCCCTGTTTACCTTTCCCCAAACCCATGAGTTTCCAGATTTAGTCACTTGGTGTCAAGCTAGATATGATCCCCTTAAAAGAACTATAGTAGCTCATAATGGAGACATTCTGATTTCCATCACACATGAAACCATAAACCATATGTTGCTAATCCCACAGAGTAATTCCCTCAACCATTTTTCCCAAGATGCCCTCATGGAATTATACGACAAACTTACTTTTCCCCAAAGCTCATATTTTTGAAACGTTTCTTCCAGATGATGTTGAACTTCCGAAAAAAAATCCTCCTTATCCATCCACTATGTTACCTAAAGCAACTAGGCACATTATTTATTTAATTTCCTGTTAGTTAGGCTACCAAAATTATAGAATAGTAGATGAATCAATTTTGGGTTACTTTTCCATTTTTTCAAAAGATAGTCAGCCATAATTCATGTATAATTACAATCAGTTACTGGCTGATAATATGCATGAACGGATGATGAATTTGACTACTCAATGCATGTTCAAGTACACTTATGTACTGTTTCATATGTTTCTTTTTCAGTAGGGAGATCGGTTACCAATTACATTGCACAAACAAGATGATCAAGGTGTTAATCAATCAGTCATACATTGGACTTAATTGGTTAGGTCCACTTCAACTGAATTTTCGTTTGAAAATTTCATTGATTGATTCATTCATCCAGCTTCTCATATTTTAAGTAGTCAGAATGAGCCTATAATTGGCTCATAAATCAAAAGGATAATTCATCTAAGTGATGAAATTAAAATAGGTGACTGGTATCTTTACCAGAAGTATACAGAGATAAGCATTAGGGGAATTTTGAGGTCTAAAATGGCCCTCATAAGAAAAATGTACAACAAAAATCAACTTTATAAGAAACAATAGGATTCAAGATGATGATTTCAACCATGGGGGATGATTCACCATTTTTTATGTAAAAGGGTAAAAAGATTAAATAATAATAAAATAATAAAACTACTTTTTCAACTCGTATTTTCAACTTATATCCCACATTTTTTACCCATATTTCAAGCGGGAGTACTCGTTGGATGCAAAATTTAATCCTCATCCAAGGAGTACCCATGTTGCATACTTTCAATGGACTTTGATACACGAAAAATGAGAAATACATGAAAAAATGTGATTGCAATCACGTTTTTCATGTATTTCTTATTTTACGTGTAGCAGGATCGATAAAAATTATGCAACATGAGTACTCCTTGGATGAGGAATTAAATTGCATCCAACGAGTACTCCCGCTCGAAATTTGAGTAAAAACTTTGGGAGATAAGTTAAAAATGCGAGTTCAAAAAGTAGTTTTTTCTTTTTTCTCTCTAAAATTTGATGATGTAATCAAATATTATTTTATTATTTCCACTATTAATTTATAATTTCCTTAGGAGGCCTATTTTAGACCTAAAAATTCCCCTAATGAGTATATGGTTGTGAATTGGCACCTTACAAGCTGCCCAAATATGTTCCAATGAGACTTTTCTCTCTAGAATATATTATTGAAATGATTAACATGAATGAGTTGCATTTTGTTTCAGGTAAAAAAAAAATCTCAGTTTAAGATCAAGACTAAGGTGGGCTCTTTCATATGCAATACCAAGACAGTAGGAGTTGAATCAGATGCAATCCTCAAGAGGATGAACGTTTAGCCAAGGTTCACTTGGTCATATGATCCATTTAGTATCATTTCAAACTTGAGGTTTAGGGTTTAGGGTGCACAATAGTCATTGAACAGGAAAAGGAAACACTTAATCAAAAACCAATTGAAGCTTCAGATATGATTAAGGTGTTCAATTCATATAGAAGAGTTGAATTAGAGTAGATTCATATCAAAAATAGAATAGAGACCATTTTATAAGTCAAGAAAGTTTTGCAGAAGAAGAATTTGTTAACTCGGTTGGAAACTAAGTGCCAAACTTTGGACACTGTTGTCCAAATATTTCACATCAAGTTCAACCTATTGAATCAAGGAGGAATTTTTGGCTTGAGGGGTCCTAACCCAGGTTCAGATTTTATCGTGCAACCAACAAACCCTCCAACTACTGGCCCTTTCGACAATGACTTACTTGCACAGATCAAAGTCTCACCAAAAGTAGTATGGGGGGGTGTTGGAACCAGGTTTTCACACCCTAAGGAAGAAAATAATATGGTGGCCCTAAGCATGTTTAGTGTAGAACTTATTGTAGATTGGAAACAAATGTGTGCAAATACAAAACAATACTTATCAGATCAATATAGAGAATGCAATTAACAGATGGATCGCAGATCGAATTCATCGCAGATATATAAGAACAGGACAAGATCTTCACAATGCACATTTACATAAGCATATTTGTTCATGTATTCAACCATCAACATATATTCATGCATAAAGACATATTTACTTGTGAAGATATAACAAAAGTAAAGTGATCTCAAGCAATAATAATAAATAGATAACACATATACATAACACAAGTGCTTTTCCAAAGCCATTCTTTGTATTAGATTCCAATAATTCAATACACAAATTTTTCCCTTACAATTACCACTTCTGTAGAAATAGCCAGTGGATTCCACACACAGCCAAGACTAGGTCTCAGCGCACACGGCCATCAAGAGCCTTTATACCCAACCCTTACTTACAAAACATATCACAAAATCATAAACACTTACTTAGCTCAACATGACTTATCTCATTTTCTAGACTCGATCTATCTATATTTATATTCATATTAGCACGCAAATACTATAGTCTCAAACCATGGTTTGAGGCCCATAGTTTACCCTTATAACCCATTTACGTAAAAGAGGGAATTTTACCCACCCTAAAGCCCCTTGACCTTTCTGTGCAGCGCGCATATGAAAAATTATACAAAAATTTACTCAAAAATGTACCCAAGGGGACCCTACTCCAACAGGCCCCCAACACAAAATTGTGAATTGTCCCGACTCACTATTGTTTTTGATCCTTCATCTTGGCTTGGAGCACAACGATAGAAGTTTTCAATGGCAATATGATCTCAAGACTATGTGCAACAGCTCCATGCACTTCAATTACTAATTTCTCTGTAGTGGGCCTTTTAGTGGCCAATTCAATGCTTTGCTGAGTTTTCTCAATGGCATTCAACATGATATCCAAATTTTGCGACAGCTGTGGAGCCTCCTCGACTCATGGTTGCATCCTTGCCTCAAGAAATTGTTCTCTTCGGTGCAGGTCCTCTATTTCTTTTTGAATTACCCGGCCCTCCTGTATGTGGGTGATGCGCTGTGCAATGACGAGGGTGGGAGCTGCCATCCTGATATCGAAAAATTGTTGTTCTTTTATGTAGAACTCATTGTGCAACTACTGTAACATAGGGTCATTCCGAACCAAAGTCTAGACACCCATGGCCTCATCCAAAATTTGACAACATTGTGTGACTGTGGCAGCGATGTTGTCAGTAGCCTGCTTTACCTCAGCAACCCTCTTTACCCTGACTTTTTGTAGGGTCTCTAGCTGCAATTTTAGTTGTAAGTCAACAATATTATGCTCGAATTCAGCTTGGACCATTTAGACTTCTGTGCACAAGGCCTTCAATTCAGCTTGGACCATTTAGACTTCTGTACACAAGGCCTTCAATTCAGTAGCCAACTCTTTGAACTTCTCTATTGGGGCTTCTGTGGTTGGGACTTTTGGCACGTCGATGCACACTTGGTTAATATTTTCTTCAAGTGTAGTGCACTGAGCCTTGGCTACCTCTCATGCTTCCTCTGTGGTCTACTATTTCTAGTGTATTTCAGCAACCTGATGCTGCCACTCTGTTGCAGTGGTGTGGGCATGAGCTTCATGGAACTGGAGCTCATCTACAATCATATAGTTGATCAGATGCAATTTTCCTGTAAGAAAAATAGATAAATTAGTATTTATATCCCTGCAACCTCATAGTTGCACATGTCGACTAGCTGATTCTACATGGATGGATGGCTCGAGGATTTGAATCATAATACTGTCCCTAGTGGTAGGTATGACAGTATTGAGTGGTTCCATTTTGGTTGCATGCACACTCACTTGTCATTAGCTCGCTTGTACAACGCTCACATGAATGAGGCTCACTTGAACTTTAAGCTTTTGAATACCAACCTTTAATTCAACTAGCGCAGACTTGTATTGTGTGTCCATGTCCTTCCACATGTCCTTAGTTGATGTTGTGACCGTGGTAGCTATTTGGTTGAAATCATCTTCAGTCAATGTCAACTCTTCCTTTCCCATGGCCTTAGATCCTTTTTGTTTCTTCCTCGATCCTCCTGTGACCTGAGAACCACGCTTTGTGCCCTTGGAAGTCTGAGCTTCCACCTGCTCTTCTGTCTTTTTTGGCATCGCACCATTCTTCTTAAGTGCAGTGTCTGTTTCTAGATCAATCATCTCACTGGTTGTCTTCGGCGTGGTTTCTTTTTATGTTGTCTTCTCAGTTGTATGTGTACGAGTGCGAGGCTTGGTAGGCGTATTTGGAATAGAATTTGATGCACCTAGCTCCTACCAAGTTGGTGGCCACTTTGCAGTGATGTGAAACAATTCATCCTCAGTGACTAGATATGGAAATTCATACCACGCACCTTCAATTGTGCCCTTCATGCAGATGTGAATATTGTGGAAGGTCTCCTTAAAATCTTGGATTGCACTTCTTGAAAGAGCAAGGCATCAAACAGTACCAAAAAGATCTTATTCTCCATGATGCACATGGGGACTGAAGAATCCCATACTGTGGCATACCGCATGGCTACACACATTTGTAGCTCTATCTCAGGAAACTGCATTTCCTCGAGGGTCTTCTAGCCAATTAGGGCTATTAGCAGCAGGAACCAAGAATAATAGAAGTGATTTCCCTCCTCTTGTGCTTCACGCATGTTCCCTAGGAATTATTTGAACAAATACTGAGACCAGTTATAGATAACTCCTTTTTCACATTGTCTTGCAAGCGCAACGACTTGTGCAGGAACCTCCTTAGGTCGACATTTTCGCATCATCTTGCAGGCCAAGATGAGCATCCCAAACTGAATGACTGGATCATTGATCTCACTTACAACGAATCCTCTTTTATGTCAGGGCACTTGGTATTTTGCTTTGATTTTGTTACTCACCCTCTTTTCTTGTGCCTTTCCTCCAAAATGAGCCATGTGATCTACGCCTTGATCAGGTAGGTCAGTGGTCCGATGGATCAGCGTGGCATCTATGGATATGTGCTCTCCCAGACAGAGTGTGTCATCATGCATGAGCGCAAGAAATTGGTGCACACAGATATCATTTATTTGACTATGCCAGAAGTGTGGAACTTGTAATAAATTCAAAAGCCCTGCCTTGTGCAGGCCCAACACCCATATTTGCAGCTCAAGGCACACAAGGACCTCCTCATAGGGCATGTGATCCAGATAGCGCTAAGGCACAAGCTCAAGAAACTTCTCAATGTGTTCGATGTCCCAATCCTCCATCTTCGGCTATGACACTTTGGCAAACATATCACCTTCAATCGAGACATTTTCAAGAATTAAGGGCATGTTAATGCTCGACCTCACTTTTTCCAGATCTTTTGGAACTTTGACAAATGCCTTGTGTGATGCAACATAGGTCGGCAACCACGAGAATGGGGCCACTTCCACCACATCCTCTTCCTCCTCCATAATGGTACCAGGGAGCTCTGCCATGGGTCTCTTCTAGCGCTCAGATGTAGTGGAACGCGGCTTTAGAGTCTTCTCCCTATGGGATTTAGAGGTCCTCGACATCTGACCCTTCTTAGACTTCACAAGCGTAGGTGTCTCAGCGACCAGCACAACAGAATCCTCTCCTAAGCACGTAGTTTTCATGCTTGGTGGAATCACGTAACCCAAACCCCTACCACGCAACTCCTCCTTAAATCCCAAATCCAAACTCTACATAGACACTGAATAAGTTGCAAATATCAGAGAGCTCAATGAAAAAAATTCACATAGAAAGAAAAGGAAACTATTACGACCCCATAGGTCATATTTATAGTTTTGGCACATCCTTAATGGTCCCTTATGCATTAATGTGTCTCCATTAATGACAAAATAGTTCCAAATTTGGAAACAACCCCTCATTTAGTGTAACCTAAATGATCCTTTAAAAATTAATAAAACTGTCATTTCCAAATTTGTTGTTCCAACAGCTAGATTTTGGCACCTCTATGACCCAGTTATTGGGTCTGTGTTATATTCATTCCATGAATAGTCACACACGCAAGGGGGTCACAAGGGGGGCGAAAGCCTCTCCCCCTATCCATGAGTTTGCAGGGGGTGGGTATCCCCTTGCACGGTGTCTGGGGCAGTGCCCCGGGAAAAATTCTTGGACCCTATTTTAGGTGGACAGACCCGCATATGGTTTTGGGCATGGGTTTGCACATGGTTTTGGGGTATGACGGTTTTCGGCCCCTGTCATTTTTTAGATCCGGTCAAGGGAACTACGGTTATGTTCTAGTCTAGGGTTAATGGATTGGGGTTTATGAATGCTTTGGCATGTACATATATATGTTGTAACACCAAAAGGAATATAATGAAAAATCAATATGGTAGTCTCGATTTGGGATCCAGGGGAAAATCTCTGTGTATATCTATTTTATGTTTTATGCTCTCGCTACTATTTATTTTCTATTTTTAAGAATTCATTTGTAGATCATTTATGTACAGGGTGAAAACCTACATTTGGTATCAAAGTTGTTTCGACTTCAAGTGGAAACCTTTGCTACTGAGGGGTTTTTTGCTCGAGCCTATGGTAGAACTTGTTCAGTGGGAGATCTGTGAGATCGATTCTTGTAGTGAAAGAATATGGCAAGCAGTGGAAAGATAGAGATCGAGAAATTTAATGGTCATATTTTTGAGTTTTGAAAGCTCAAGATGGAGGACTTGCTAGTGGATAAAGATCAGTGGATCACGGTAGATCCAAGTACTAAACCAACGACAATGTTAGATGAAGACTGGGTGAAGTTGGATCGGAAGGAAAAGAGCACAATACAGTTGTGTATCTCAGATTCGGTATTATTGAATGTATCTGGGGAAGCTACGGTGAATACTTTGTGGGTCAAGTTAGGGACTAATTTTTACCAATCTAAGTCTCTGGTGAATAAATTGTTCCTGCAGAAAAAGTTGTATAACCTAAGGATGAAGGATCTAGACTCGGTGACACGGCATATGAACACCTTCAATATTGTGGTAAGTCAGTTGCCATTTGTTGATATTAAAATATTAGATGAAGATAAGTGCATCAGTTTGTTGTGTTATCTATCATATTCGTGGGACATTATGGTTATTGCAATAGGTATCAAGACAACTACCTTGAATTTTGATGAAATTGTCTTAGCCTTGTTGTCAGAGGAAATGAGACGGAGAAATATGGAGGGCTAAAATGGAGATGCCTTATGTGTATGAGGAAGGTCCCGAAACAGAAACAAAAATAATATTTCGAGTGGGAGATCTAAATCTAGAGGGAGATCGAAATCTCCAAGAAATCCTGTAAAGGTGTGCTTAAAATGAGGAAAGGAAGGGCACTTCAAAAATTACTATAGATCTAAAGCTCCTAAGAAAGGAAAGGGGTCTGATGATGCTCCTTCTACATAGGCAAAAACCACCTCAGATGGAGGTGGGGATGTGTATTTTTCTTCTTCTTCAAATACACATATAGATCATGAGGCATGGTTGATTGACTCAGATGCATCCTTTCACTTCACTCCCCATGGGGAGTGGTTCTGCGAGTATGAGAAGTATGATGGTGGTGATTTCTTCTTACGGGATGATAGGAAGGAAAAAATAATTGGACGTGGAAAAATCAAGATGAAGCTACAAGGTGGAAGGATTAGAACACTTCCCGGTGTTCAACATATTCCTGCATTGGCCAGAAATCTGATTTATGTAAGCAAGATGGATGATGCAGGTGTAAAAACAGTGTTCGATAAAGATACATGCAATATGGTTTGGGGAGCACTAGAATTAATGTGGGGAGTTTGGATTGGAACTTTGTACAAGCTTCAGGGTAGCACTATTATTGATGGGTGCAACAATTCTATGGTTCCTCAAAGTGGATAGGAAATCCTAGCAGTCTCTAGAGAAAAGACCATGCTATGGCATCAAAGGCTTGGACATATTGGAGAGAAGGGCCTTCAAATATTGCATGGTAATGGTATGGTAGAAGGTATGTCTAATTTCTCTCTGAATTTCGATTTCAGTGATTATTGTGTATATGGGAAGCAGAATCAGGTCATTTTCCTTTTGGTGCTAAGAGGCGAACAAGATATTATAGCTTGTGCACAGTGATGTGTTTGGACCTGTGTTTCTTCCATCATTAGGTATTTTTTTGTACTATGTTTCATTCATAGATGACTTCTCAAGGAATACATGGATATATTTCTTAAGGAGGAAATCTGAAGTCTTTGACAAATTTAAAGAATTCAAGGCTCTGGTGTAAAACCAGATAGAGAAGAAGATGAAGGTGCTGAGGACAGATAATAGTGGAGAGTTATGCAAGAAGGAATTTGAAGAGTTCTGTAAGAAGTGTGGTATAGCACGACATAAGACTACTCCATACAAACCTTAGAAAAATGGAGTTGCAGAAAGAATGAATAGAACGTTGATCGAAAAGGCAAGAAGCATGCTCAGTGGTACTAGGTTAGGACAAGAATTCTAGGCAGAGGTAGTGGAGACTGCATGTTACCTAGTTAACAGGTCACCTTCATTAGCGTTGGAGGATAAGACTCCAAATTAGGTATGGAATGGTAAGAAACCCTATCTTTCACATCTTAGGGTATTTGGATGTGATGAATATGTACATGTTCCAAAGGATAAAAGAACCAAGTTGGATAATAAATATGAAAGGTGCATCTTTATTGGGCATAAGAATGGTTTAAAATGTTACAAGCTTTGGAACCCAGAAACAAGGAAGGTTTTGTACAATGGAGATGTGGTGTTTAGAGAGGTGAAAGATGTTGTGAAACATGAAGTCATGCCAAAGGAACCTGAGAATATAAGGTTTGAGCTAAAGGAGGATGAATCAGACCCTACAAAAAACAAGATTCAAAAGAATAAGAGTCATAAACTCCAACTATGAGAAGATTAGTTCAGGAAAGAAGGAAGCTCGAAAGGTATAGTCCATTTGCTTTCAATTCAAATTTTTCTTTTACTACCACTGATAATGATCCCAAAATTTTCAGAGAGGCAGTGGAATTAGAGGATGGAAAACTCTGGAAGGAGGCCATGGTTGATGAAATGGAATCCTTGCACAAAAATGAGGCATGGGATCTAGTGGAGTTTCTAGATGGAAGGAAGCCCATCGGGAGGAAATGGGTGTTTAAGAAGAAGATGAAGGTAGAAGGCAAGGTGGAGAAATACAAATCTTGGTTGGTAGAAAAAGGTTATTCCCAGGTGTCATGATTTTATTTTGGTTATATTTTTTCTCCTGTTGCCAAGGTTACTTCTATTATATTACTTTTATCTGTCGTTGTTGCATTTTATTTTGAGGCAGAAAAGATGGATGTGAAGACAAAATTTCTTCATGGGGATCTGGAAGAGGAGATCTACATGAAGAAACCTAAAGGCTTTACTGTGAAGGGTAAGAAAAAACTGATATGAAGGTTAAAAAAGTCTTTTTATGGGTTAAAACAGTCACCAAGGATGTGGTATCAGAAATTTGATACCTATATATGGGAACTTGGCTTCACTAGAAGAAAAGAGGATCACTGTGGGTATTTTAAATTAATTTTTGACCGTGTTATTTATTTTGACTTGTATGTGGATGATATGTTGTTGATTGGAAATGACAAAGAAATTATCCAAGATTTGAAGACCCAATTGTTCTCAAAATTAGACATGAAGGATATTGGTGTTGCAAACTATATTTTGGCCATGGAAATTAAGAGAGATCGGGAAAAGAGGAAGCTCGGGTTAAACTAGAGGAAGTATGTTGAGACAATGTTGCAAAGGTTCAATATGCAGGATAGTAAATCGGTGAAGGTTCCTATTCCTGTAGGTGTAAAGCTATCTACCCAAAGGTGTCCCGAGACACAAGAAGAAGAGGAGGATATGTCTCATGTTACATATGCAAGTGTGATGGGTATCTTGATGTATGCAATGGTTTGTACTAGATGATACATTTCAGATGCAGTGGGAGTATTGAGTAGGCTTATGTCAAAACTAGGGAAGGATCATTGCATAGAAATGAAGTGGGTTTTCAGATATTTGCGTGGCACTAGTGATTATGGTTTGTGCTACTAGGGAAGACCAAGATTGGAAAACATTTTGGACATTTGTGCTTTTTTTATGCAGATTGGGTTGGAGATCTAGACCAAAGAATATCTACAAGTGGGTATGTGTTTAGGATATTTGGAAGTGCAGTCAATTGGATGAGTAAAAGACAATCTTAGGTGGCTCTTCAACTACAGAGGTAGAATACATAGTAACCACTCATGCAAGCAAGGAAGTAGTTTGGTTGTAGAGATTATGTTCCAGTATGGGTTTGATGAAAGTATGGGGTATAATGTGATAGCCAAAGTGAAAATTTCTTAGCTAAGAACCCTTCTTACCATTCAAAGACAAAGCACATTGATGTTCAATATCACTTGGTGAAAGATATGGTTGAGGATAAAAAGGTGTTGCTGGTAAAGGTAGACACTTTGAAGAATGTTGCAGATGCATTCACAAAGTCTATGAGCACTCATACATTCTCTTTGTATAGATAAAAAATGGGTGTTGCAAGGTTGGAATAACGACTAAGCTCTCTTGTGGCCCCCTGCGAAAAGAAAACAAAAAGTAGGAGAATGTTGGGTATGTGCTATATTCTTTCCATGAATAGTCACACGTGTGGGGGGGTCATGGGGGGCCGACAACTTCTCCTGTTCATTGCAACGAGCATAGCGGGAGGGGGTCACAAGGGGGGCGGTAGTCCCCCTATCTATGGTTTTTCAGGGGGTGAGTAGCCCCCTGCACGGGGTCCGAGGTAGTGCCCTAGGAAAATTTTTTGGACCCTATTTTAGGTGGGCGGGCTCACCTATGGTTTTGTGCATGGTTTTGCACATGGTTTTGGGGCATGATGGTTTTTAGCCCCTATTTTTTTTAGATCTGGTCAAGAGAACTACGGTTATGTTCTAATCCAAGGTTAATGGATTGGGGTTTAGGAATGCTTTGGCATGTATATATATGTGTTGTAACACTAAAAGGAATACAATGAAAATTGAAGATGGTAGTCCTAATTTGGGATCCAGGGGAAAAATCTCTATGTATATATGTTTTATGTTTTATGCTCTAGCTATTGTTTAGTTTCTATTTTTAAGTATTCATTTGTGGATAATTTCTGTACATGGTTAAAACCTAAACTAGTCAACCTCCTCGTGCATCTACCACGTGTGCACCACACCTTCCTGCACATATGCCATCCTAATGCAAGAAAACCCTGCTTTTAACCACATTCTCCCCACTCTCATACATATAAAAATGCATCCAAATAATTGCCCAAATAAAACTTCAGTGTCTGGAAAATTCACAGACTATCATTCACGAAAGCTAATAACATCTGTTCAAAAAAAAATTATGGCTTATGAAAACCATACTTCAATACAACCAAAAGTCAATTCTTTCATGTGGAAGCTTTAGAAATGAACTTAAATCAATGATGTGAAACCATAAACCCAACAATCAACTTGTCATGTGATTAAACCCAAAACTTCAAATTGCATTTGGAATCCAACTCACAAGTTTTATACCCAAATGTCAATATTGAATGATTGACATTAAATATATATATCGACCTTGACTTCTATGACCATTAAAAGTTGATTTGGTTCTAAACCATATAATTTTGGGTCCATAACTCAACAATGCACATTATCAATACGACTCTTCATTAACATTCATTTATGCAAGGTTTCTCTACATTCAATACTTTTCACCATATCATAAGACCAAATGTTAACACAACATTAAACTTTAGACCAAATCATTTATACTCTTCAATCGAATTTATGACTTTACCTTCGCTGTCATCAAAGTGACAGATATAAATATTTGCCAAGTCATATTTACCTCCACGCGCCTTTCCAATAGCGATGAGACACATCATTCTTGCACCAAATATCAATTGAAGACCTTTTCACTCTCATTTCCAGCAGTCACGCTACTAAAATGTGAATTTTAATTACAGATCCATCTTTGCTCTGCATTAAGATTATTCTAACGCTGCGTTGGATTACTATTTCAATAAACACCTTCCCTTTTGGTCCTATGCCTTGCATTCATAACATTGCCATTACTGGTACTCTTTCATACCGCCCTTACGGTCCCCATTCAGATCTATGCTTCTGCCTCAATGTAATCTTCAAACGTTGTTACTCATGTATAATTTAACTTCTTTTGACTTCGCCTTAAGCTAAGGTTCTGCCCCTTTTATTGATTGGACAGCATCAATGAGACTTCACAACCAATCCTGGCATTTCAATTAACTCACAGGTCGACTTTAAAAACTTCACTATGGCACCTCTACCATTGATTGATTCATTGTTAAATCGATTCAAAATAGATAGAGTCTAAAACAAACTCTGTGCCTCTTATGTAAGAGACTTCATCACCCATTTTGTTTAGAACCCGCGTCCAACCCAGGAACGTATTCTTGAATCTTCCTTTTCTGTAGATACGCAACTGGTTACATCATTCCTTTTATACAATAACGAATCCCATAATGGAATACACAATATTAAATGGAATTCTAAACCCCTACGCAAAGAATGTAAATTCAATTATACGCTGAAAATTGCCATTCAACCATACATCGATTACATGCAATTTCATCATTATGGCAACAGAGATTTAACTTCTATTTAATTTAAATCTTCACTCTATCACTCTAATTCCACTGAGTCATATGAGTTCAACAATCATTACCATGTACCCAATAACAAATGTGAACTAATATTCGATTTCAGTCTTTCATATGTGCAATCGATCTTACAAATGATCGATTCACCCAATATATATATCTACACATATTTATATGTAACCTTTCTTGGTTTTAAATCAAGAAATTAATTTAAACATCGACTTCCCAAATCATATATAGAATCTCACCTCAACTCCAATTACAGAAATCAATTGATATGATTTTGAAAACACGCCTTTATATTAACAAATGAAAATACTTACAAAAATCTTCGTTCCTGGCCTGGTTTCCAATCATTGGCCCTTTTACAATTGCCCGAAGGCTTACAACCTCTGTTGTTCAAACCTCACTGACTATTTTGATCCTTCCCATTTTTCCTTTGAGGCTTATTAATTTATACAAATTTAATTGAACCAATTTAGGTTCACATCCCTTTAATAACTCAACAAGTCCTCAAATATCTCAACAAATCCTACAATCTAGATTTATCCCTAAAATATTGAAACTAAATATATCTTAGGCTTCATAATTAATTCTTAGATATCTCAAATATAATTTCTCTCATTTTTTCTAATTATTTGGAAACACTAACAAATCCTCACATATAATTAATTAAAAACTTCTAAAAAACCCCATTAATATTTACATAAAATTAATATCTCCTCACAAACATAAGACCCCCTAGTTTAAATAAATTACAAAGTATTTTCCCGAATATAATGCTCCTGCATCACATCCCTTCTGCGTAGATCCAATACTCTCGCCACATAGTCATTTGGTGTGCGCAAGGAGAGGGTCATCCCTATACAGCTTCAATCTCATTCCATTAACATACACAGGAAGATATTCTTCGCTCAATGTGGCGAGGAGAACTACACCTCCATCAATGATCTCCTTAACAATATATGGCCTTAGACAATGCATCTTCAACTTCCTTGGGTGGCGCACAAACTTGCTTTCATATAACAAGACTAAGTGATTTTCCTTAAACACTTTCTATGTTATGTGCCTATCATGCCATTCCTTTTCACGCACCTTTTGAACCTGCTGATGGTAATTTGCAATAAATTGATCTTGTTCATGTGTGATCAGTTGTGACAAATTTTCCTCCATAACATCTTCTTCTGCCATATTTATGAATGTTTCGATGCGCAAGCTGGGAACAATGAACTCCATCAGCAACACAACTTCTTACCCATATACCATCCTAAATGGTGTCCTTCCAATCAACTTTTTACATGTGGTCTGATATGCCTAGAGGACTGCAGGTACACGTTCATCCCGATCATTCTGGTTAACATTACACACCTTGGTAAGTGTAGTCTCCAATATTTTGTTGAACGCTTCAACTGAACCATTCACCTATGGGTGATATGGAATGCTCTTCTGATGATGAATCCAGAATTATTTTGTCAATGCTTTAATGGTTTCATTCACAAATTTCATACCTTGATCACTTATGAGAATCTAAGGACATCCAAAGTGAGTCAAAATATTCTCAAAGATAAACTGCACAGTGGTATCTGTAGTCCAATCCTTCATAGGCTTAGCTTCATCCAATCTGGTTACATATTCAGTCGCAGTGATTATGTAATGCTCACCACTTGTCTTTCCTGGAGGGTTGATAGGTCCAACAAATTCTATGGCCCATTTCTAAAATTCTTGCAGTATCATCTGTGGATGCAGGGGAATCTCATCTCTGTGCGATGGTTTTCCGGTCCTATGGCATACATCGCAAGTGAAAAAATGTGCATAAGCATCATTGTGCAGTATGGGCCACCATAACCCAACTCGCAAAATCTTCTGGGCAGTTTCCTTCCCTTCATAGTGACAACCCACAACCCCTCCATGAGCTTCATCTAAGATTGCATGTCTTTCATATTCCAGAACATATCTGCGCAAAACTTCTCTTACACCCATCTTGTACAACTAGCTAGCAATAATAGTGAATTCTATTACACGTGCCATGAGCTCTTTCTTCTGTTGAACTGTATATTCTTCAGGCATGCGTCCAATAGTCAGGAAATGAATAATATTAGGGAAATGATCATCAACTACCCTGATCGCAAACAACTGTGCATCTGGTAATCCATCCTCCAAGTTTGTAGACTCTCCACCAATCTCAATGTGCGACATATGGTCTCACCCAACATTCAGTCTTCCTATTTTCACAATGATCTCAAAGTCATACTCCTAGAATAGTAACAACCATCTATAGATATTACCCTCAACATAGGATTATCAACTAGGTACTTTAAATCAGAGTGATCAATAAACATCTTGAAATGTCCTCCTAACAGGTAATGGTGGAATTTCTGTAGCGCATACACCATTGCTAATCTTTCTCATTTTACGGCTGAATAATTCCATTCTGCGCTTGAGAGTTTTTGATTGGCATAGGAAATAGGGTGATTAATCTATCCAGCTCCTGGTTGTGCTAAAATAACTCTGAGTGTGATACAGGAGGTATCAACATGCACATGAAACACCTTTGAGCAATTTGGGAAGACCAATACGAGCGTAGTGACCATATTTTCCTTCAACAATTAAAAAATCTTCTGACATTCCTCATCCCAGCAGAATGTCACATCCTTCTAGAGCAACTTCTCCATGGGCATAGTTATCAACACATAACCCTAAATGAACTTTTGAAAATAGACAGTGTGCCCCAATATTGAGCACAGTTGTTTGACATTCTTAGGTATCTCTATATTAACTATTACCGTGATCTTCACATGATCTACCATCAACCCTTGCTGGTAGGAAATGTGTCTTAGTTGTATCCCAAATGGAACACAAAATATACATTTCTTCAAGTTTAGTGAGATATGATACTTTATGCAAGTATCGAGCAATAAGCGCATATATGAAACAGGCTTTTTCAATAGTCCAATCATCAAAGTACACTTCACGGAACTTATGGATAAAATCCTTGAAGGTGGCTACTACTATGTGCGAGAAGATGGAAGGTGCATTCTTCAAGCCAAAAGGCATGAATGTATACTAAAAATATCCCCATTCTATAGCGAAGGTAGTCTTACTGCAATCTTCTGGTGCAATCTTGATTTGATGATACCCTGAAAAACCTTCTGTGAATGAGCAAGCTTCTTTTCCTCCGACATTTTCCACAATCTCATCAGAGAATGGAGTTGGGAATGGATCATGCACATAGGGATCATTCAACTTGCACATGTCTACACAGATCCTTATTTCTCCTTATGTCTTCTTGTCTTGTACTACCATGGGACTCACCCAATCAGACTCTTCTACTAGCTCTATGATGCCTGTAGCAACCAACTCTTCCTTTACCTTATGCTTACATTTCAGATTCAATATGTATGGGTGTTGCTTCATTGGGTGCGCATTAGGTTTTAGAGTGATCTTCAAGAATCTAATCTCTCCAATTATTCCTTTCAACTATGATAAATTTGGAGGGAATAAGTCCTGATACTCCGCTTGTAGCTCGGCAACTTTTCCTACTGTATCATCATCCAAATAATCTCCAATCTTTGCCAAATTTGGTTGCTTTGCAGACCCAATATTCACATGCTGAATATTCAAAGGTTTTGTGACATCCAGTGAAGTGATCAAGGGCCCAGCAACTATGCGATGTCCCTCATATTCCTGAATGGAAATATTTCATAGATATTCTTCATTCTCTTCAACCATAAAATTTCTGCAATTCATAATATATTTCATCTATGCATCCCATGCTAGAAAAGTGCACTCTATCATTGGCTTTGTTGTGTCAAAGATAACTTCTTGAATGTTATGCAATGCTTTACCAATCTTGTCAAATCCACTCTCAAAGCTGAATGTTAGAATGAAACTCTCTATAAGCGCAGAACATTTTCTAATACCTCGATGCAACTCTTTCTCTAGATACCAATCAGTAGGTACCTTCCCCAATGTATGAATGAACATGTGGACCTATTCAGGTCTTGGTTCTACGCCCCATACCTCATTTCATTTAGAAAAATTTATGTGTGGATCACCTTTTCCAGAGTAGACTTCTTCCCTTATGATAGTTGGACATTCAATGCATAACCTCGTCATTCATGCGTATTCATCCCAGTTTCCCATGTTTTCTTTATGAGTCTCCCACCATCGTGCTGGAGTAGCACGCAGTCTGAGATGTAAGGCATGTAATATTTGTCCTTCTGGGACATTTCTTTAGAGCTCTCCTAAAAACATGTTTACATTAGTAAAACCATGGAAATGCGGTATTTTGCGTACCTCATATGTTATGCATCAAAGAGATATAGTCACTCGATTTCCATGCAGCACAGATACTTCATGCAACCAGTTCTGCCAGTTCTCTAGTTCTTGATTAGAATCTGAGAAGCAAGAGTTGTCCTTTTCCTAATTAAGATTTCCATCAGCCTTTGGTTTGATCCAATCTTTTTCATGTAGGGTCAGCTTATAGATCTGGTCAATATCATCATCAGCGCACACAAGTTTTGTGTATCTTGCTACTTCTGCAGGATCTAGGGGAATGATAACTCTAGTTCCATTACTTTCAAACTACATTCTTCTTTTCTTCAAGTTTATGATACCATCCATATCAGTAGCCCATTCTAATCCCAATAGTGCAGTATAAGGATATGTATCATCCACAATTTGTATAACCTCAAAATATGCAAGTACCTTAACACCTTCAATACCAACTACGACCTAAGAAAACCTTCATATTGGAATGATTTTTTGTTGATTTTCCATGCGCAATTGAATGACATACCATTCCAACTTGGGTTCTCCCATGCGCTGCCAGGTTTTCTTAGGTAGGACATTTGCATCGAACCCCAGATTTAGAATAACTTGATCCATGTTATAAGCACTGATATATGCGGTCATATGCATCTCTCACCCCGTCCTCTTCTTATTCTTATAGATTTTGTTGACAAATTTATGTTTTATCAGTGACTGTTCCTTTTCTGCGCAATTATCTATCAGGGCCTGAAGGTTCTCTACCGCCTTTTTGTTGCACAATAACCTAATGAAATCTTTTAAAAATGGCTTGATTTCTTCATCTACGCCTGCCTCATTCGTGGGTCTACTTGATGTCGATGTGCTTCCTTCTGCAAATCATTTTTTTGCTTCAACAAAAGTCTCTTTTGCGTGTTTCAAAACAAATCCATATTTGTTCTCAGGTACCTTACGAATCCAAAGGTCAGTATCTAGCTTCTCTCCCTTATCCTCATTAGTGGTTGCACCACTCCTAATGACCACATTTGTGCTAGGATATTCGTCATGGGTTTTTGCTCTGACCATCTGAAGAGTCAGCGTCGGAGTTAGCATATTTTTCTCCTGCATATTAGCAATTAAAATAGGATAATATTCTATTACATGGTCAAAATGTCTACAATGCATGCATGATTGTCCCCCCGAATTTGGAAAATCGCACGCATAGTGAACAACATCTCCAGATTTGTAGCAAATGACATGCCCCCTTCCTCGACCAACTGATCCACCTCCTCTTCCTCTTACTCTTCCTCTGTTATGAAATCCACCACACCCATACATGGATGTTGGTGAGGTAGGTTCGGTCTGTATTCTATATATTTTAAATTTTTCCAACATCATATCATAAGTTCGACAGTGTTGCTCATCATGTCCCAGTGATGAAAAAAATCTACAAAAAACTGCTTCAGCTCAGGTTGATATTTTATGACCCTTAAACAGAAATATCTTTCATGCAAACCTGCAACTTGACAGATTGTGCACCATATCAGCCCAGTTGCGCTCTTCAGTGGGCTAGGTCCTCTGTTGTTCACATAATTATTGAATACATGACATTTATCCTTATCGTGCCTGACAAATTTGCATTTTATGCACCATACCTCTATGCATACCTCCTTGCCCTTATCTTTGCGCAGATTCTGAATCTCCAAATGCATTTCTTCCAATTTACTCTGAATCTGTTGAGTTCTAAGTGCAACAGGTGTTGGCCTAGCTTCTAATTTCATCGCAATCTCTACAGCCTTAGCATACGTGGAAATATTTTGTTGACCCAAGGGATGTTGCAGATGTGGGAGCAGCATATCAATAAACCACTCCTTGTGTTGGGTATCATCAATAGTGAATCCACCATCTCTGATAGTGCACTTCAACCTCTGCTCTGCCTCCCACACAGATTCATTTACCTCCTGGTGAATATATTTCATTTCTATAACCAACTGTGCATATGACTTAGGCTTCTTGAATTGTTCTAATAGGGCATATTTCACTTCATCTAGGGTGGCATTACGGTTTCTTGGACAAATCTGATATACCAATATAATGCGTGATGTTGGGAAGAAGTGGCTAACTGTAATTTCTTAACATTATCGTTATTAACCTTATGAGCTCTCCATGCAGCATCAATCACAAACCAAAAGTGCTTAGTATCTTCATTTACAATAACCCTGAAAGTAGGTAGCTTAATAGACATGGCCATATCTGCGCCTAGGGGAGGTAGAGATGGAGTGCGCGGTGGAGTGGACGCTTTGTGATATGAGTTTGGAAGTGGAGTGGATGGGATCTGAAAGATGGTCAAGGCTCTTTTATTTTTCTGATTTGATGAAACTTCTTCTCGGGATACTTCTTCTTCTTCAGAGTGCACAGATTCATTAAAGCTACTAGTTTATGGTTCATCATCGCTATCATATCTACGCTTGAGAGGACTATAAATAAATCATTTTTCTGGGTCATCATGGTAAGTCTTCCACTACACGTAGTCGGGCCTCTTTAGTACATTCATGCTATATGTTGGCACAGAGAGCCCTGTTCACATAATAGCATCTTTTGCAATAAATTCAAAGAGCGTGGGAAATTTCCTCTACAACCCTTGAAAATTCTCCTTTCTGCTTCAGAATGTGATACAAATTGATGAATAGAAAATTCATTCACAAGTCCTCCTAAGACACGATTGATCCAATGATCTATCGCAAGGGTGATCTTATTGTCTGTCTTTTATAATTTTTGTATTAATTTAGAAGTCCACGAAGTGACTACGTTTTCCTTCGCGCAGGTATTGAATTCAGTTAGCCAAAACAACCAATCATGCAGCTCAGTTGCAAAGGAGCAAAAGAATATATCGTGGAATTATATATAGATGTACTTAAAAACACACTTTTCAACAGATATGTTAGAACTTCAATTCTATTGGATCACAAATTAAAGAATATTTTTATCCAGCCAACCTTGCAATTACCCCTTCCGCGTACACAGCCAATGGAGTCCACACACAACCAGCACTAGGTCTCCGCGCACACAGCCAACAAGAGCCTTTCTACCTAACCCAAACTTAAAAAATGTATCACAGAATGATAAACGGTTACTTATCTCAACATGACTTATCTCTTTTTCTAGGCTCGATCTATATATATTTATATTCATCTTAGCACGCAGATACTATGGTTTCAAATGATGGTTTGAGGGCCACATTTTACCCTTATAACCCATTTACATAACATATGGACTTTGGCCTGCCCAAAGCCCCTTGACCTTTCCACACAGCGCGCATATGCAAAATTATACAAAAAGATACTCAAAAATGTACCCTAGGGGACCCCGCTCCAACAGGATTTCCAAGATTAGTTGGACCAAATGACAGGTTAATCGGTTTGGAGGAGTATTGTAAGAAGATTTACACAATTGCAATTGTCAAGGCCAAATTTGCAGGAATTAAAGTTCATTTGATAGGAAAGGAATTTCTGGAGGCTTTAGAGTTTGATTTAATAATCAAACATTAAATAAAACATTTTTTTATTAATAAGCCTACTTTTGAAAGATATTCTGAAGTAGATGAAGTTTTCAAAAGATTGATTAATCTAGATATACCAATTCAATAAATATGGGATCACTTATGTAAAACTATCGAGTAAATTTCATCTCCAACGGCATGCCAACAAAGCAGCACATTTTGGGGCCACATCATCAACCACTTCCTTGAAGGCAGTGACATCTCAACTCAACAGTTTTTGTATTCCTCTATTTTGATACTATTTTTTAATCTGTTTAGATGCTTCTAATAGATAGAATTTAGTATAAATAACTCTCCATTCGATTTATTAAGGGTTGCACCCTTGGATGAGTACTTGTAAAGTAGAATTGTATGAGCTACGATCATTGATGATTAATAAAAGGATTCTGGATTTGTTTCAAACAATTTCTCTCCTTGTAATTTTTTTTCAGTATACATTTCATTTTGTTTTCTGCATATATTTAAGTTTTATGGAGATAACTAGGTAATAGAAAACTAAATTTTAGTCTATCTTAAATCCTTTGAAGTTATAATCTATTTTAGAGATTGATTTATTAGACTATTTGTCTGTATAAGTCCCTCTACATCAATTAAATGTCAGTAATCTTCATAAGGTTATATATATTTTGTTAAGCTGTAAAAATTGTTTGTCATCCTTTATTAGTTATGATAAACTAAGGATTCTATTTGAATGTTTAGTTGATCATAGTTTCCTACATATTATGCCTCTCACATATGCAAAACTAAATCATTGTTTTGAAGTAAAAAGCAACCCTTTAATAATACTCAATATTATCAAAAGTTTAAAACATCTTCCTGTAATTTTCTCATAACATTGGTCATCCAAAAAATCCTTTAAAACAACAAAATATTTTAGATAGCATAATTAAGTAACCTATAATTATCTCAGAGGAAAACATCAAACTGGCACCGTTGCTGGGGATACGAAAATTGATCCATTTTCCCTGGGACAACAATATAGCTATTCCTTTAAGGGTGAATAAAGGACTAATAGGTTAAAATATTTCACCGAGTGACTTCACAGAACCCAAAACTAGCTCCTTCAAGACATACCATATCCCACTGTAGTTCTGAAATTGTTTTACCTTTATCAGATCCAGAGAGACTCATAAGACAAGCCTCTTTAAGAAGAATACCTCAAAATCCTTCTTGTTCTTCTATACCTCCTCAACCAGAGGATACTTCAAACCTTGATTCTTTTAGATCTGGACCAATTCCTTTAAATTCAGAAGATCGACCACCTAGGGTACATAAACTTATCTCTAACGGAGTTTATTTCCAGTCTGCTCTTTTGGTTCATTCATTAGAATCATATCAAATACTTGAAGTACCTTATGAATCTCCCAAATTAGAACAGGATTTGGATTTGCACTTACCTAAACTCAAACCTGCTAAATTTATTTCTCCAACCTCTTATTCTTTTCCATCTACTTTTGCCCAATCGGATGTTTTCTCCTTATATTCAAATCCTTTATTTGAACCTAAATAAGGAGAAACAAAGGTTCAAAAATTGATCATTTGAACACCTTTGAAATATTTAAGAATATCTTAAACTTTATTTCTTCATCCACCTTCTTTTACCCCTCCATATTCACCTTCATCTTCAACTTCTACCTCATCATCTTCTACAACAACCTCATCATATTCAACTTCTACCATACCAGAAGTACCTTATGAATCTCCCAAATTAGAACGGGATTTGGATTTTCACTTACCTGAATTTAAATCCGTTGATTTTATTTCTCCAGCCTCTTATTCTTTTCCATCTACTTCTCTTCAACCATAAGATATTTTTTCCTTATATTCAAATCCTTTATTTGAACCTAAAGTAGGAGAAACAAAAGTTCAGAAATTGATCATTCGAACACCTTTGAAATCTTTAAGAATATCTTCAACTTTATTTCTTCATCCACCTTCTTTTACTCCTCCATCTTCACCTTCATATTCAACTACAACCTCATCATCTTCTAAAAAAACCACTATTGATTCCTCTTCATCTTCATCAAAAGGTATGGCTACTTTTCAACCTATTCTTCAAGTAAGATATGCTACTTTACAACTTCCAAACATACTAAACAATTTTCCTGATGGATATTTGAATCACCTTCCAAGGTCTAATGGGGAAACTTGTTTATCTGTTGAAGATAATTTAGCAGCTTTCTTAGACTTTACTGACAATATGAATATCGAATATGAGAATGTATGTATGAGAGTTTTTGTTCAATCCCTAGAAGGAACTGTTAGGATATAGTTTAGGAAATTGAGGGCACACTCTCTTTGAAGTTGGGATGAATTAACCACCATATTTAAGAATCAATGGGGGATTAAAAAGGATCATGTCTATTTTCTAACAAAATTCGAAGAACTTAGAAGAAACTATGGTGAAACAATGGTTGATTTCAAAAAAATATTTAATAAACTCTATCATAAAATACTTGTTGATTGTAAACCACTAGTAGCAACAACAAAGGTTAGGTTTTGCAAAGCTTTTGAAGATGAATTTGCAGTCATGCTTAGAGAAAGAACATCTAATACTTTAGAAGATATGAAAACCAATGCCATTGAAGTTGAAGATAATAAATCTGATTCAGCTAAACTTGAAGCCAAAGCTGAAAAGGAACAAAGGAACATCAAAGCTAACCAAGAGGGTTCTTCTTCTTCCAATTCTAAAAATGAAGATCAAAATATAGATGAAATAACTTATTTACTTAGGAAACTTTCTAATAGTATTTCTAAAATTGAAACTCAACCAATAATAGTTCAGAAAATTGTTGCTAGACCTCAAACTCAAACTCAATTTTAAGAAATCCCCTCAGCTTCAAATTTTTCAAAGGCCTAGTAATGATCAACAAATTCCACCTCCTTTATTGATTGATGATCAATATCCTAATGACAGTACCCTTATGATCACTGAAGACATAAATAATCTTTACAATACATCAGTTCAAAATTTCATTGACCCTCTTCCTCAAAAACAACCTTCTCAAGAGGACCAAGAAAATTCTCAAGTGTCTAAATATCAAGCCTTCTATGAATTCTTAATTGCATAACTAAATAGGAGGTATTCTTTAAGACCAAGGGCAGGCCTTGGAAGGCCTCCCAGAAATCCTGTTATAATTGAACCACAAATAAAATCTTTTAAAACCCAGACAACAACAATTCAACCATTAAATTAGTCAATTGATAAAACTATTTTAACTACTTTCAATGTTGAAAGGGAATTAGAGGGAGTCAAAATTCCCATCCAATTATCAGAACTTTCAAAAAACCCTATATATAAAAATCAAGTTACAAAATGGATTCAAAATTGAAGTGTAGATGTTGAAGGTGATGTAATTATCCTACAAGATGAAAAACCCTCAGCATTATTTGGTCCAAGCTCAGACATGATTGATGAAAAATTTCCACCTTTCTATGTTACTTTGAAAGCACATGATTCCTTATTATATAACTGCATGTTAGATTCTGGAGCCTCTCATAATCTTATGCCGAATGTTATTATGGATCAACTTAATTTGGAAATTACTCGATCTTACCATGACCTATATACCTTTGATTCAAAAAGGGTACCATGTCTAGGACTCATAAAATACTTAGTGGTAACTTTAGCCCAAAAACCTGTGAAAAGTGTAGTTTTATACATTTTGGTCACTAATATCCCTCCTAAGTTTGGAATGCTTTTGTCAAGGTCATGTTGTGCCAAGCTAGGAGGAAGCGTTCAAATGGACATGTCTTTTGACACTATTATTTTCTATGGGGGTGAAAACCTTAGGTTATATAGGGAGGTTAGATTCATTCATACTGTGTGCAAAGCGGATCAAGCTAGAAAACATCCTATTTATGCAGTTGACCAATATTTTGGTTGTTTTCAACTATCTTTAAATAATTTGCAAAATTCTCAACTTAAAATTGAAGATGTTGTAGAAAACCCAAAAACTATCAAGACTAATATTTGGAAACTGTATTTTGATGGGTCTTATTCAAAAGAAGGAGCTATAGCTAGTGTTGTTCTAACTTCACCAAAAAAAATTAAATATTACTCAATCCTGTAAACTTGAATTTTATGTTTGTTATAACATCATTTATCACCTCTATATACTTGATGACTTATGCATTGGCCTTGGGCAGCCCTTCCATTCAGACTTGGTCACATTTCTCAAAAAACCATGTTTTAAAATACATACGTGACTTTGTCCAGTTTTTTCCGAGTGCACACGCGGGTCCATCCATAGCTGACCCATGTATGCTATTTAAAATATTAAAAAATATAAAAATTCCCTATTATTGAGGCAAGGTTTACGGCTTTTCCTGTAACTTAACTACTCTAGCCTATGGCCTAACTATTCCCCAACTGAAAAAACTAATTTGAGAAAGTATGAATACCCCTCAAGGGAATGACCTAAGGAAGGAGAGAGAAAATATTATTGATATTATAGCCTGTTATAGCCCTGATGAAGTCTGATATTTCCCATGTGCCTCCTGCACTTCCTAGGTTTCAAGAACCCTTTTTTCCTTATGATGATCACTCTCATTCTATGTGACATCCTTTGTGTACCATTTATGGAAGAAGCTTTATGAGGCTAGGGTTGGATGAATCCGGAGGACAGTTTCGCTCAAGGCTGTAGAAATTATATGCACTAAGCATGCATATGTCAAAGATCCACCTGATCTCAAACTATTTAACTTTATGCAAGATACTGAATCTACTCCACTTATCAATATTTTGTGGAAAAATTAATTACACACACATGTGAAGCATAAACAAAAATTATCAATCGCACATAACACAGTTTTTAACCAGGAAAGCCTGAAGCTGAAAACCCCAACTATATATTAAGTAACATGGATTTCATATGACAATCTCATACAAACATACAAAGCTTATCATAAGCTCTCAGTACAGTACAATCATCATACACTAATCAGGCCCAATCTTGCAAATCCATGCAACGATCTTTGCCACCTGCTAGCCTGCATCCACTGCGCAATCTCTGCTAAATAATAGCTCTGAATGAATTCGAATTACTCTTGGATTGAGTGCGCAATCCTCATTGGCATCTCCACTTTGTGTTTTATGCAATAAATGCATCACTAATAGTCACAATAGATAGTCTATCTTGCCCTTTCACCTATCTCTCCATTGGTCTCCACTGAAACTACCATGCACTATAGTTAAATGTTGTATTTTTCAGTTGATTAATGAGCTATTATTTGTGAATTAATTAAATAATTAATTAATTCCACTCTCACTATTGTATCAATCAGTTAGACTAGATACAACTATCTCAACTAAGTCTAACTAAGTTAAACTGAATACAACTCTAAAACTACTTCTTCCAACTGTGTCATAACTCTTCCACTTGAGTTCTAACTGAGTCCTCCATGCAATAGCTCCAGTAAACCCTCAGGAATAGCATAATTCATTCTGTCAGCTGTTGTGCAACATCTTTGCACTGAACTGAATTACTCCAAGAGAATAAGTTGTTGTTTAGAGTCTAATTATTATTAAGAGCTAATAATAATCGACATGCACCTATTTTTAGATTGACGATCTATAAATAGACTTCACCCAATATTCTAAAAATAGAATTTCATCTATTTTTCCAACTTGATCAACCATCCACAAATAGCATCCTGAAATTTCTGAAATATGATCGACATGTCTAAAAATAGACTTGTGCCAAAAATAGCCTGCGGGCCCACTTAGTGAAGCCGACTGTTTTCACTAAGCTCGTCATCTTGTTGAATCTCAACACTCCCTCTCAACAAGATATGGATTATCCTTCACCCCAATCCTGCCTCTATGGTATTTGAATTTTCTCTTGGTGGGCACCTTCGTCAGAATATCTGCATCCTGATCCTCCGTGGGAATGTACTGAAGCAACATGATCTTCTGCTACACACAATCTCTAATATGACGATACCGGATATCAATATGTTTAGATCTATTATGAAACATAGGATTAACCGAGAGTTTAATGCAACTCTCATTATCACAATGAATCACCGTGGGATCTAAATGTGAACCGAACAAACCAACCAGAATTTTCCTCATCCAGATAGCCTCACATGTAGCTAAACTTGATGCCATGTATTTGCTTCCACTGAACTGAGTGCCAAAGATATTTATTTCCTGCTGTACCGAGAAACTGCCGTAGATCCGATACTAAAAATCCCCGCTGATGTGCTCTTTCTTTCTGTTAGGATTCTACCCAATTTACATCCATGAAGCCATGCAAATTCACCTCAATAGTCTGTCTGTACCATAAACCATACTCAGATGTGCCCCTGAGATATCTCAGGACATGCTTTCCTGCCTTCCAAAAGAGCTTGGTAGGCTTAACCATCGCTTGTGAAAGCTAGTTCACCGCATAACATATGTCCGGTCTTGTATTGACTAAATACATGAGTGAACCCACAAATTGTCGATAAACAGTGGCATCCACTTTCTTACAATTTCCTGGAAGAGGAGTGTCTATAGGTTTGCAACCTTACATGTGAAACTTCTCCAGTATCTCCCGGGCATACTTTCCTTGAGACAAAAATAGTTCACCTTCCCACTGCCATATTTCCAATCCAAGGATATAATGAAGGAGGCCCAAATCCTTCATCTCAAACTCCTTTGCAAGATCAGCCTTGCATGAGTGTATAAAATGCTCATCACCTGTTAGTATTAAATCATCAACATAAAGTACAATGATCAAAAGCTTATCCTCAACCACAATCTGTTACAGGTTTTCATCCGCCTCACTCTTGGTGAAGCCAAGTCTAGTGAAATAACTGTCGATCCGAGTGTACCAAGCACGGGGTGCTTGTTTCAGCCCATACATCGCTCTTTTGAGATTGCACACATGCGACTCGCTGCTGAAGATCTCAAATCCTTCAGACTGCTCAATGTACACCTCTTCCTCAATGATCCCATTAAGGAATGCAGTCTTCACATCCATCTGATGAATGTGCCAACCCATCTGCACTGAGAGAGCAAGGATGGTTTGTATAGAAGAATACCATGCAACAGGTGCAAAGGTTTATTCATAGTCAATCCCCTCAATCTGTGAGAAGCCCCGGGCAACAAATTTTGCCTTATACTTCTCGATGCTCCCATCAGCAGCTTGCTTTACCTTGTAGATTCATCTTGATCCTACAACTGATTTCCCCACTAGCCTTGGAACAATCTCCCAAGCACTATTTATGACAATGGAGTCATACTCCTCCACCATGGCATATACCCATGTGGGATCCTGCGTTGCTTCTTCAAAAGAATATGGCTCTGTCACAATACACTTGCTCATAAGAGCCATGTATCCAGTATATCGGTCAGGTGATTGTCTCTATCTGTGCTGTGATGTAGGAACTCCTACATTCTGTGCTGCATCCACCTTCAGTCTCTCAGCTTCTTTGGTACACTTCCTTCCTTGTCTGATGTTTGGTTCTGCATGAGTGGACTCCTCCACTCCATGAATCTCCTCCTGTGGCTGATCCACATCTAGAGTCTCATCTTTGGGAACAAGAAGTTCCTCCTCTGCATGCAAGTGTAGCTCCCTCTCAAGCGACAAATTCATCGCTTTCACCTCATTGAATTTTATATCTCGTCGCATAACAGTTATCCGACTGTTTGTAAAATACACACGATAGTTATGGGGTGTTTCTGTGTACCCAAAAAATATCCCAACTTTTGCAGTCAGCTCCAACTTATTCCTTGCATCCTTTGTCACATGAATGTAAACAGGTGAGCCAAAAATCTTCAAATGATCAATATCAGGCTTCTTACTAGTAAAAGCTTCCTTGGGTGTACTCATGCCAAGTACTCTATGAGGACAACGGTTTTGCACATAAACCATAGTGTTGCATGCTTCCGCCCACAAGTGCATTGGTAGGCCCTGGTCATGCAACATTGCTCATGCAACACCCACAATTGTTCTGTTCTTTCTCTCCGCGACCCCATTCTGCTGTGGGTTATGAGGCACTATGAGTTCTCTTTGAATTCCTTCTTTTCTACAGAAGTCTTTGAATTTTCCCGAGATGTATTCACCATCATTATCGCTTCGTAGATCTTTCACCTGCTTCCCCGTCTCCTTCTCCACCAATGCCTTGAATTCATAGAACTTTGAGTGTTGGGAAAAATACTGAGAGGGGGGAGGTTGGTTGAATCAATATTTAGTGCAAAAAATCAAACTTGTATTTTTTCTTTTCTAAAAAAACCCATACGCTACTTTACTGAAGGCAACTAGCGTATATATGCGGATATCCTTTACATAACTCACGTATGTCCAGAGATCTAATTAAGTGTTTGAATCTTAACTCAGATCATTGCATTATTAATTCATCAGATATTTCAGAAACAGTAAACAGGTGCAGGCAGAATAGAATAATCATCACACATATGCAACACACATGAACACCAGGATTTTTAGGTGGAAACCCAATTCGGGAGAAAACCACCGCTGCCGTTGCTTCAGCCTTCAAAATTTATTATTAAGAAAAATTATTACAATCATGTACTGGTGCAGACTCAAACCAGCACACAGGCACCCACTTGTAAAAGGTTACAACCTTCTCTCGTTTACCAGCCTATCCTAGAAGGGAGCTACAACCCCCTGCTCTCATTTACCAGCCTCTCCTGGAAGGGAGCTACGACCCCCTGATTGAAGGCTTCGACCCTCAACACCACTACAGACCACGTTTCATCAATTTTCAAACTGGATCAAATAGCTTCAACACAACCCTTCACTTATCAATAATCATATCTTGCTCAATGCTTTAAACAGAACAATGATACCACTGTAACCAGAATATCAGATATAACCCAGATTATAGAATAGATATGCAGAAACACATTCAACCTTCAGCAAACATTATATCAGAAATCAAACGTGCTTTTATTTGATCAGGCCCGCGTATATACGCTTTTTCCAGCAGACGAACCCACGTATACTTCAGTGCAATTTCTTGGGAAAAACCCTAACTACGCATACGCGCTTTTCTTTCAACAGACCCGCGTATACACACGCTTTTCATGAAAAAACCCTGCGTATAGATCTACAAAATATAAACTTTGTATTACAGACCAGATCTATGAACTTACCCAGATTTCCTTAATCTCTTCAACAAGATTGCGCCAGTTCTTCTTCACTTCTTTTCAGATCATCCTTGACATTCACCATTTCTAGATCTAGAGATCTTGAGCCTTCATCATGTTCATAGGTGCATCATAGATTCAGATCTATCAATTAGAAACAGGATTCAACCATACAGATATACTTCGGAGTGAAGTATTCATCAAAGCCCCGACTCATGCTGACCCTTTGCACAATGATTTCCTTCTCCTTATATAGGTTTACCCTTTATCAATACCATGAGCCAAAACCGCACCTCTTCCGATGGTATTCCTGGACGAGGTCAAATAGACAACCCAGTGCTCAATACAATGGGTCAAAACCATGGTATTTACCCCTTTTTTTACATATTTAGAGCGCAATTGAGCATACACGACTTGTGACGTTAATTCCCGCGTGCATACGCTACTTCGCCTAGACAAACCTGCGTATGCCTTGAGACACACACTTTTCATCAATGTTCTGGCACATACTGAGATTCCTTTCATCATTACCTTCTGTAATGATTGCATATGCATCCGATTTACATGATTTAGTAAGCTTATCAAGTCGAGAACAGCTTCGTCAAGTAGGTTGCCATCATCTTCATCAAGTGGGTTGCCATCAAGGACAACACTCTGCATCATATTGACAACAATCTCCCCCTTTGGACTTGATGGCAACCACGATGGTGTTTGATCACTATAAGAGATAGATACATTAAGCACAACCACTATTCATGAAAACACTATGTCACTCTCCCCCTTTGACATCAAGGCCAAAGGCCGGATCAAAACCAACACAAGGTTTTTCGCTTTGCAGATCTGATGTGCATCGAAGTTACCATGCTCCCCCTGAGTTCATGCTTAATATTCAAACATATTTTTCAATGAAGTACATGACTCTATGACCTTCCTATCACCAAGACTCATACTTACATCAAAGATCCAACCAAGTGGATTTACAAATTTGAACAAGTCCTTACATGACTAAATATTACAATTTACATCATGGGTCTCAACATGACCTTTTCATCAAATTACGAGTATGACTTTTCACAACCAAAAACAAAAATACCTCAAGAGAGAGATCAAGTTTTAGAACCATCATAATGCCAACAATGCATTATTCTCAACCAGGATAATGCTCCCCCTGAAACTGTGCATCCTTTCCATACGACCAAAACTCCTCCTTATCTTGAGTAACCTGAACACTTTCAACAACCAATCATCAAGGCATCTTCACCCAATATCAGAGAATGAAACAGAAATATGAGAGCTGAAACATCACCAGAGAATCCATACAGCATTAGAGATACCAAACAACACCTAGCTTGTGCTGAAGAATGCCGACCCAGAAACTTTGTCAGCAACCACCCATATGCGGTTTTTTGTGAATGAACTCACGTATATACGCGAATGTCTTTAAAGAAACCTGCGTATCCAATTTAATCTTCTGAATTTAATCAGATCTGATCTTCTGAGAGGCAGATACAACACCCAGCTTTTGTCTGAGATATTCGAACGCTTCCCTGGGAAGAGGTTTGGTAAATATATCAGCAACTTGTTCTTTGGAGGGAACATACTCCAACTTCACCTTTTGTTCAAGCACTTGTTCACGTAAGAAGTGATACTTGATGGGGATGTGCTTGGTATTTGAATGCATAACAGGATTTTTCGAGATACTGATGTCACTTGTATTATCACACATAATGGAGATAGGAGAAGTACATTTGATTTGAAAATCTTCCAAGGTTTGCATCATCCAAAGGATTTGAGTGCAACAAGATGCGGCAGCCACATATTCTGCTTCAGCAGTAGATAAGGCAATAGAACTTTGCTTCTTACTGAACCAAGATACCAACCGGGGCCCCATATAGAATGCACCACCACTTGTGCTTTTCCGATCATCAACATTTCCAGCCCAATCTGCATCAGTGTAAGCATGAAGAGTAAGATTAGCATTCTTTGGATACCATAGTCCAAAGTCTTGATTTCCTTGTAGATATTTGAATATTATTTTGACAGCCTGAAGGTGAGACTCTTTTGGATTAGCTTGGAATCGTCCAACAATCCCAACTGCATGCATAATGTCTGGTCTAGTCCCAGTGAGATAAAGTAGACTTCCTATCATAGATTTGTATTCTGGTTGATTCACCGTGGGAGAATCATCATGAGAACTGAGATTACATCCGGTTATCATTGGTGTACTTACAGGTTTGCACTCTTCCATCCCATACTTCTTCAGAATTTGCTTAAGGTATTTTGCTTGAGATAATAATATACCTTCTGTAGTTTGATGCACTTGTAAGCCAAGAAAGAATGTTAGTTCCCCAAGTAAGGACATTTCAAATTCTTGCTGCATGACAGAAGCAAATTTCTGACTCATAGATTCTTCATTACTTCCAAAAATGATATCATCAACATATACAACCACAATCAATAGTTTATCATTTTCAATTTTTGTGTATAAGTTACTATCAGCATACCCCTTTGAAAATCCTTGTTGATGAAGATATTTGTCAAGACGATAATACCATGCCCTTGGAGCTTGTTTGAGACCATATAGAGCCTTTTTAAGTCTACAAACAAGATTTTCATCATTTCCCAAAATGAATCCTTCCGGTTGTTCTATATAAACTTCTTCTTCTATATCACCATTGAGAAAGGCAGATTTAACATCCATTTGATAAACTTTGATTTGTTGAAAACTTGAAAAAGAAAGAAACATTCTTATGGCTTCAAGTCTAGCTACAGGAGCAAAAGTTTCTTCAAAGTCTATACCTTCTTGTTGAGTATACCCTTTGCAAAATAGTCTAGCTTTGTTTCTTATAATGTCCCCATTCTCATTTAGCTTGTTCTTGAATATCCATTTGGTTCCAATGACATTTTTATCATGTGGTCTTGGTACCAATTCCCAAGTGTGGTTCTTTTCAATTTGATCAAGTTCTTCATTCATGGCCTGAATCCAACATTCATCTTTGCTAGATTGATTGACATTGTGTGGTTCAATCGTGGATAGAAATGCCAGATAGCTAGGAGATCCCACAAGAGTCCTCCTTGTTTGTACACCTGATTCCTTGTCCCCCAAAATTTGAGATTCAGGATGATTCTTTTGAACATATCTGGATGGAGCCTTTCCAGATAAATCATCTTCAGGTTCTTCATTGGATCCACTGTCTATATCATTTCTATTTGATGTAGAAGGACAAAAGTCACCATCATCTTCTTCTTTTGTTTGTCTATCTTCTTTAGGGACTGCATGAGACTCATCAATAACAACATCAATACATTCAACAATCTTTCGAAGCCTTTTATTGTAACATTTGTATGCCCTGCTTGTATATGAGTAACCAAGAAGTATTCCTTCATCTGATCTAGGTTCAAACTTGCCAAGATTTTCATCATTATTTTTTATAAAGCATTTACTTCCAGAAACTCTAAAATGTTTCACAGAGGGAGAATTACCTTACTAGAGTTCATATGGAGTTTTGTCACTATTTATCCGAACATGTGCCTTGTTAAGAATATTTGCTACTGTGTGAGCTACTTCTCCCCAAAAAATGTCAGGTGCTCTGGAATCATCAAGCATAGCTCTAGCCATTTGTTGAATTGTTCTATTCATTCTTTCTGCTACGCCATTTTGTTGTGGAGTTCCTGCTACAGAAAAATGTCTTTTTATGCCATGTTGTTCAAAAAATTCAAAGAATTCATTTGATGTATATTCTCCTCCTCGATCAGATCTAAGACACTTGATTTTTAGATCTAATTCATTTTCAACCAGCGCTTTGAAGATCTGAAATTTTTCAAATGCCTCATCTTTGTGTTTGATCAACCCAATCCAACACATTCTAGAGAAATCATCAATGAATAAGATATAGTATTCTTCACCACGTGGTGAATTTTTCCTCATAGGACCACATATGTCAATATGAATGAGTTCAAGAGGCTTACTTGACGATCCTTCCTTGGCATTGAATTGCACTTTGGTTTGCTTACCGAATTGACAGGATTTGCATATGATACTTTCAGGTAGAGAAATATTGGGAAGACCACGAACAACATTAAGTTTGCTTGATTTGTTGATTTGAGAGAAGCTTAGATGCCCCAACCTTCTATGCCACAGCCAGTTTTCTGAAGATTTACTCAAGTAACATTGTTCTTTGCAATTCTTCAATACATACAGGTTGCTTGGAGTTATTTTTCCTTTTATAATTGTTTTACCTGTATCAAGATCACGAACCACACATTATTTTGAACTAAAGACAACTTCAGTTCCTTGATCACACATTTGACTTACACTTAACAGATTATGTCTTAATCCATCCACATACATGACATCATTAGCCTTCACCTTTTCTTTTAGGAACACGGACCCTTTTCCTTTAATTACAGCAGGAGTATCATTTCCAAAATTAACTTTCTTTTCCTTTTCTAGAGCTCTATATTCATGAATTTTGTGTTTATCACCTGTCATGTGTCTCGAGCATCCACTATCCATGTACCATTGATTTTCTTCACCTTCCGCAAATAATGCTATGCCACAATTTTCAACCTGTGATTCCTTATTTTTCCATATTTTGGATTTTGAAGGAAGATGCTCTTTTGGCTGAACTTTGCTCCTACATTCAGATTCTTCATGCCCATAGTTATTGCAATAAGCACATTCAACTTCATTTAGAAGAGGAGAAAAGTTTTTATAGGTATTCTTCTTTGTTTCAATATCAACCCTTTTCTTTCTTGCTTCTCTTGTAATGATGGTTTTATATGCAACACATTGAGCAGCTTTATGGCCAAAATTGTGACATGAGAAAAATTGTCCATTGAAGAAGAAATTTCTACGATCATGAAATTTTCTACTTGAATTTACCTGTTGATTGGGGATTCTTTGAAAGATATTCCTGTTAATGTTCCTTGCATTGAGATGATAATGCTTTACCTGTAAAGATTCTTTATTCCCTTGCTGAGTGGAAGAATTTTGTAAACCAGTTGTAGCTACTTTTAGATAATTTGGTACTGAAGCTTGAGAAGATTCTCCAATATATCCAAGACCTGTCTTTATAAGAGGAGAACGTTGTACCTTGATAATCTCATCTAAGGTTTCAGATCCTTTAGCAAATCTGAAATTCAGAGTCTTTGCTTTCTCAAATTCTTTTCTTACACTTACCACTTCACATTCTAATTTCTCATTGTGTTTCTTTGCCTCTTCAACCTGCTTTTCGAGAGTCTCGATGGTTATTTTCCTTTCTTCTAATAGAATTTTATATTCTTCTAAGAGAATTCTGCTTTGTTCTAAGCGTATTTTGAGTTGATTGTTCTCTTCAAGAAAATCATTGTCCTCTAGAGCATCCACAAAAGTATCATTTTCTTCTTTAGATTCAAAAGCCATGAGAAGTCTAAGATATTTTTCACATTCTTCCTCACTATCAGATACCCTATCACTGTCATCATGAGTATAGTAACTTCTTCTAGTGCTAGACCGGTTCTTATTTCTAGCTACTTCCTTTCCTTTTGCAGGTGTTTCTTTGTGAGGACACTTAGCAGCATAATGACCAACTCTTCCACAATTAAAACATTTGAAATGAAGCTTACCTCTAAACCATCCTGTACCAATTTGAAGTTTCTTTACAAAATTTGCCTCATCTTCTTCTGAAATATCTCTTGATCCTTCTGCTTCTTGTACTTCTTTCCCTTTTGTAGAAGCTCTAAAAACAGCTTCTTTGACTTCAGATGGTCCTCCTCTTCTCATTTCATATGCAGTCAGTATGCCATGAAGTTGCACCACAGTGAGATTTTGAAGATCCTGTTTTTCTTCAAGAGCAGAGGCTTTTGACTCAAATTTTTCCATTAGCGATCTCAAAATTTTCTCAACCAAAGTAGTTTCGGTTATTGTTTCTCCCAGATTTTTCATACGATTTACAACATCATCAAGACGTAAAAAGAAACTAGCAATACTCTCATCACTATGCATATTTAAATTTTCATATTCAATTCTGAGAGTTTGGAGTTTTGCACTTTTTACCTTTGCATCACCTTCATAACTCAGAATGATTTTGTCCCATATTTCTTTTGTTGTATTCAGCTACATGACTTTGACAAATTCTGATTCTGTTAGACTTCCTGTTATAGCATTGAGCACTTTTGCATTTGATTCATAATTATTCCTTTCAGTTGGATCTGTTGGTGTAGCAGTTGGATATTGATATCCTTGTTCAACAATGGCCCATACATCTGCTCCCATAGACTGAAGAAAGGATCTCATCCTCATTTTCCAGAAGATTAAATTGCTTCCATTGAAGAGCGGAGGCTTGATAGATGCTGTTCCTTCTTGATAGCTCATCTTGCTTGATCTTCCTTCTAGCGATTAAGCTTTTTCAGAAGGACCTGCTCTGATACCAATTTTTGGGAAAAATACTGAGAAGGGGGGGGGGGTGAATCAGTATTTAGTGCAGACAATCAAACTTGTATTTTTTCTTTTCTAAAAAAACCCATACGCTACTTTACTGAAGGCAACTAGCGTATATACACGGATATCCTTTACATAACTCGTGTATGTCCAGAGATCTAATTAAGCGTTTGAATCTTAACTCAGATCATTGCATTATTCATTCATCAGATATTTCAGAAACAGTAAACAAGTGTAGGCAGAACATAATAATCATCACACATATGCAACACACATGAACACCGGGATTTTTAGGTGGAAACCCAATTCGGGAGAAAACCACCGCTGCCGTTGCTTCAGCCTTCAAAATTTATTATTAAGAAAAATTCTTACAATCATGTACTGGTGCAGACTCAAACCAAAGACGTTGTGCACTCCACCGGAGAAGGCTACAACCTTCTCTTGTTTACCAGCCTATCCTGGAAGGGAGCTACAACCCCCTGCTCTCGTTTACCAGCCTCTCCTGGAAGGGAGCTATGACCCCCTGACTGAAGGCTTCGACCCTCAACACCACTGCAGACCACGTTTCATCAATTTTCAAACTGGATCAAACAGCTTCAACACAACCCTTCACTTATCAATAATCATATCTTGCTCAATGCTTTAAACAGAACAGTGAGACCATTGTAACCAGAATATGAGATATAACCTAGACTACAGAATAGATATGCAGAAACACATTCAACCTTCAGCAACCATTAGGTCAGAAATCATACGTGCTTTTATTTGATCAGACCCGCGTATATACGCTCTTTCCAGCAGACGAACTCGCGTATACTTCAGTGCAATTTCTTCGGAAAAACCCTAACTATGCATACGCGCTTTTCTTTCAATAGACCCACGTATACATGCGCTTTTCATGAAACAAACCTGCGTATAGATCTACAAAAGATAAACTTTGCAGTACAGACCAGATCTATGAACTCACCCAGATTTCCTCAATCTCTTCAACAGGATTGCGCTAGGTCTTCTTCACTTCTTTTCAGATCATCCTTGACATTCACCATTTCTATATCTAGAGATCTTGAGCCTTCATCATGTTCATAGGTGCATCATAGATTCAGATCTATCAATTAGAAATAGGATTCAACCATACAGATATACTTCAGAGTGAAGTATTCATCAAAGCCCTGACTCATGCTGACCCTTTGCACAATGATTTCCTTTTCCTTATATAGGTTTACCCTTTATCAATACCATGAGCCAAAACCACACCTCTTCCGATGGTATTCCTGGACGAGGTCAAATAGACAACCCAACGCTCAATACAATGGGTCAAAACCATGGTATTTACCCCTTGTTTTACATATTTAGAGCACAATTGAGCATACGCGACTTGTGACGTTAATTCCCGTGTGCATACGCTACTTCGCCTAGACAAACCCGCGTATGCCTTGAGACACACACTTTTCATCATTGTTCTGGCACATACTGAGATTCCTTTCGTCATTACCTTCTGTACTGATTGTAGATACATCCAATTTACATGATTTATTAAGCTTATCAAGTCGAGAACAACTTCGTCAAGTAGGTTGCCATCATCTTCATCAAGTGGGTTGCCATCAAGGACAACACTCTGCATCATATTGCCAACATTGAGAACGTTTCACTATTCTTCTGCCTGAAGAAGATCCAGCATATATGATAAAAGTCATCAAAAAATATCACATAATACCTGTGTTTCGTTGTTGAAGCAACTAAGAATGGTCCACACATGTCTGTGTGAATTCTCTCCAGGATCACCGAAGCACGATTCTCCCTCTCATGAAAGGTGTTCTTCACAAACTTACCCATTGTACATCATTTTCACTTATCTGACTACGCAAGAGTACCCTTGGGAAGTCCAGTAGAAATTTGCTACAAAATTTTCAAAGTGCCATGGTGAAGATGGCCCAATCTCCTGTGCCATAATTCGCCCTCATCGCAGCTCACCACTTCTTCTGCTTTTCCCACCATTGCAGCGCAACCATCTACCTCCAGCTTGTAGAGATTCTTAATTCAAACCCCTATATTCTTGGTTTGACCCGTTTTTTAATGTCGAAGGAAGGTTTTTCCCTCACTGAAAACAACATCATAACCCCTGTCTTCCAACATTGCGACTGAGACCAAGTTCTTCTTCAGAACTCGAACATGCATGACATTCTTCAACAAGAATGGATTACTGGACTCCCTCTCAAAGGTAATGGTCCCAATTCCAGTCGCACTATACCGACCATCGTCTCCCATCTCTATATGCATTTGTAGGTGCTTCTCCTCCAAGTCACTAAACAACTCTTTGTCTCCCATCATATGGAAAGACGCACCACTATCAAGATACCACACCAATCCCATGCAGATTGAAACCAAGCATGCGATCAAGGAAAAATCCAACTCAAATTGCAAGGCTAAGGCCTCTCCAGCTGGAAATCCAGTGGCCTGCTTATTCTTTTTCTTCTGTGGATAGTTAGTGGCAAAATGTCCATGCTCGTGACAGTGAAAACACTTCACTTTGGACAAGTCCTGCTTCTTGCATTTCGCACCGGATTTAGAAGGATTTTTCTTCCCCTTCCCTTTCCTTGCTTTGGAAGCCAAATTGAAATTCTCTTCATCTTCATCTTCATTCTTCAATGAAGATCCATCCCTAGTACCCCGCTTTATCTCCTCCTGCACAAGATCTAACCAAAGTCACTCCCATCCTGGTATTTTCTTTTGTCCATTGACAAAGTCTTCATAGCTATGCCAACTCTTCGGAAGCCCAAGGAGAGCCAAGCTCACCAAGTCTTCTTCATCAACAGTAACCCCCACACTTCCTAGTTCATCCTTGCAGTGGAAAAACTTCATGAGGTATTTTGGAATACTATCGCCTTTCTCCATTTTTATTTTTCTGAGCTTGTCTTTAAGCGCAAACTTCCTCTGGTCACTTTTTCTTTGGAGCAAGTCTATCAAATTCTTCCACATTAAGAATGGAGTGGATTTCTTGTGAAGGCTGGACACAATGTGGTCCTTCACACCTTCCAACAAAATCCTCCTCGTCTTTGTAGTCTTCTTTTTCCATGCATCAAGTAATGCAGCATCGCTAGATCCTGGCTTAGGAACATCACTATCGATGAAATCCTTTAGCCCATTATCCTCCAGCACCACCTCCATCCTGTCCTTCCAGGCTATGTAATTCAAGATTCCATCAAGGGCATACTCCAATCTCAACCCGTTGAAATACATTTCAATGTATAAACGATTTCTGCACCAAGAATCTTCTGTAGCAAATTCAAATTTTCCACCAGCACAAAATCACTTCACAATTTCAATATTCAATCAAAAATGCTCCGATACCATGTAGAAATTATATGCACTAAGCATGAATATGTCCAAGAACCACCTGATCTCACACTATTTAACTTTATGCAAGATATTGAATCTATTCCACTTGTTAATATTTTGCAGAAAAAATAATTTCACACACATGTGAAGCATAAACAAAAATATTCAATCGCACATAACACAGTTTTTAACCAGGAAAGCCTGAAGCTAAAAACCCAAACTATATATTATGTAACATGGAGATCATATGAAAATCTCATACAAACATACAAAGCTTATCACAAGCCCTCAGTACAGTACAATCTTCATATACTAATTAGGCCCAATCTTGCAAATCCATGCGCCGATCTTTACCACATGCTAGCCTGCCTCCATTGCGCAATCTCTGCTAAAGAATAGCTGTGAATGAATTCGAATTACTCTTGTATTGTTGTGAAATCCTCAATAGCATCTCCTTTGTATGTTTGATCACGATCAATGCATCACTAATAGTCACAATAGATAGTCTATCTTTCCCTTTCACCTATCTCTCCATTGGTCTCCACTGAAACTTCCATGCACTGTAGTTAACTGATGTATTATTCAGATGATTAATGAGTTATTATTTGCAAATTAATTAACTAATTAATTCACTCCACTCTCACTAGTGTATCAATCAGTTAGACTAGATACAACTAGCTCAATTGAGTCTAACTGAGTTAAACTAAATACAACTCCATAACTACTTCTTCCAACTGTGTCATAACTCTGCCACTTGAGTTATAACTGAGTCCTCCATGAAATAGCTCCGATGAAACCTCGGGAATAGTGTAATTCCTTAAATATTTCTTGTGCCACATTTGTGCAACGATATGAAGTTCTCCAAGAGAATAAGTTGATGTTTAGAGTCTGATTATTATTAAGAGCTAATAATAATCGACATGCATCTATTTTTAGATTGACGATCTATAAATAGACTTCGCCCAATATTCTAAAAATAGAATTTAATCTATTTTTCCAACTTGATCAACCATCGACAAATAACATCCTGCAACTTCTGAAATATGATCGACATGTCTAAAAATAGACTTGCGCCAAAAATAGCCTGCGGGCCCACTTAGTGAAGGCGACTCTTGTCACTAAGCTCATCATCTTGTTGAATCTCAACAAAGGCCATGGCAGATCGCAAGTGATTTTTCCACTATTATTTTTTGTACATGTTATCAATAAAAGAAGTATCATCATGTTCATGATGTTCATGTGTTATATGTCTCTTATACGTGCTTAATAATCTTGAATAATTTATTTCATGTTATCTTTGTGAGATCATGTATGCTTCTTTGCTAACATCTAGGACATATATGTTGTACAACTAGGTTTTGTGACTGATTTACAGGTTCTGGAGCATGAGGATTTGTAGGGTGTTTGAACCCTACGGTATCTACTACAAATGAAGGATAAAAATGTAAGATATGCAATCCTTAATTTCTAGTTTAAAGCATAGAATTTTAGATCTAAGACTTTTGTGATACATAATGTACATATAAGAACTTTCAGATTAATCACATCATTAGGATTAGATCGACGTTTCGAACCAGCTAATGTGGTTCATCCTCAGGACAAGGTGGAGAGACTGATCGATCTCAATGAATAAATAGTGGAGATGCATCATCACCCGGAAATAGTCGTTGACAACTAGCTGTTAAGAACTAGTCGTTAAGACTAGCCGTTAAGAACTAACCATTAGGAAGTTAGTTAGTAAGTTAATAATAAATTAATTGTTTAAATAAAATCTTGTTTAATTAAAATAAAATATTAAAAAGGGGGATTATAAAATATTATGTAATAGGTAAAAGGGAGGGGTAAATTTTTTAAAACAAAATAAAAATAATTAATTAATTAATTATAAAAATAAATCAATAAATCAATTAAATAATAAATTAAGACAATAAAAATAAATTAATTAATTAAAATAAAGTAAATTAAAATTAAATAAATAAATAAATAAAATATTTATTAACAATACAATAGGTAATAGGGGGTAAGTTAATTTAATCAATAAAATTAAATAAAATTAAAGAATTAATTAATTAAATAGGTAAAAATAAATCAATAATTTAAAAATAAAATAATAACCAAATAAAGATACCTAGGAAAAAATTAGGGAGGGGAAAAAATAAATAAATAAAGTAAAATATAAATCAATATTTAAAATATAAATCAATAAATTAATTAAAATAAAAATAGAATAAAACTTAAGAAAATTAACAGCTATTACTTGGTGAGAACCGAGGTCCAACTCTTACTTGATTTCCAACCATCCGACACAGTTGAGATTCTTATCATGTCGCCCAATTTCGATTGCCTCCCTCAATTTCCTATGGTGGAAGTGATCTACCCTAGCAATGACTTTAGAATCTTCAATACAAACATGGTGGTAGGATTTTTCCACATGTTCATCAAGAGTTGAGGTACGAGACCGATTATGTCTAATATCCGCAGCATGCTCCCGGATTCTTTGCCTAATGGATTGACCTGTTTCTCCTATATAGGGAGTTCCACAAGAACAAGAAATCATGTAAACCCCTTTCATTTCCTTCGGGTTGATAGGGTCTTTAACGTACCCAAGAGAATTTCTAATAGTGCTAAGAGGCTTGAAAGAAGTACAGATATTATTTTTCCTAAGGACATGGGAAATTTTGTCCGTTGTCCCCTGGATAAATGGGAGATTGACCTTGGAAATAGGATCCACCCGAGTAGATTTACCACTCAATCCTTTATATGACTTTTGAAAGGATTTAAGACCTTGAGATATATTGCAACCATTATTTTCAAAAATGTCAAGAAGATGGGATTTCTCTGATTCCAAGGAGTTGTCGTTAGAGATTCTAAGAGCACGAGTTGCAAGAGTACATAGGACTCCAAATTTCTGAGCAGTAAAATGATGGGAACTAGCATGAAGATACTATTTCATGTGAGTCTTCTTGCGTAAAACCTGGTGAGAGATGGAACCATCCACATTCCTCGAGAGCAAGGTATCAAGGAAAGGGAGGAAACCATCAACCTCAACTTCCATCATGAACTTAATGGAATTATAAAGTGAGTTCAGGTGCTTAAGGAACAAATCTAATTTCTCCCGAACATGGGGCCAGATGACACAAGTATCATCAACGAACCTATTCCACTTCCTAGGGTAGAATTTAGCAGAGGCTGGGGCTTTAGATTCAAAATCCTCCATAAAAAAGTTAGCAACAACAGGGGAAAGAGGGCAACCCATCACAAGACCACAGGTTTTCTCATAAAACTCACCTTGAAAACTGAAGAAAGTCGAGGTGAGGCAGAGGGTAACCAAATTAGAGGTGTCCTCATTGGAGATCCGTTTATTGACATCAACGGCTTCTTGGATGGGGATCTTGGTGAAAAGGGACACAACATCAAAGCTGAATAGAAGCTCACCAAGATGCAACTTGATGTTCTTCCACTCCTTGATAAAGGAAGCCAAGTCCTTCACAAAGGAATCGGTTTGACTTACAAGGGCTTTAAGCTTCTGGGCTAAGAATTTAGCAAAATGATAAGAGGGACCACCTATTGTGTTAACAATAGGTCTTAAGGGGGCCCCCAAATTATGAATCTTTGGGAGACCATAGATCCAATGGGTAAGGGGATTGCTTTCAATAAGCTTCCTAGAAAGAGGATTAAGAGAAGAATTTGATTCAATGCAAGGGAAACATCCTTACACACAGATTTGAGGGGATTATTTTTAATCTTAATATAACTACGTCTATTGGATAGATGGTCAACCATCTTGCTGACATAGTCAGACTTATCCATAATGACAATGGCCTCACCCTTGTCCGCCTTAAGGATGACAATGTCAGGGTTGTCCCTTAGGGTTTTGAGGGCGAGAAACTCAGGCTTACTTAAGTTTATTTTAGGAGGCTTAGCCTTTCTAAGAATAATGGAGAAATCCTACTTAATAGTCTACCTAACAATATCCGAGAGATTTTTGATGCCATATTCGAGGCTGCAAATAATGTCATCCGTCAGGATCTTCTTCGGGGCAAGGGAAAAATTAAGCCCTTTATTAAGAAGACTAAAAATAGAAGGATCAAAAGATAAACTGGAAAGATTAAAAATATTTTTATTAGAATTCTTATTAATGACCTCCTCATTATTATTATTATTATTATTACTACTACTACTTAGAGTCTTAATACAAGAATTATTAGTCATATTAATATTATTAACATTGTATAATATTAAACTATTATTAAAACCATTATTGTAAATAATTTGGTTAGGATTGTTTTTATTATAATTATCTAATAAATTGTTATTATGAATACTACTTGGAATCTTAATGCTAGAATCAGTAGTTTTATTAATAATATTAAATCACTATTGTTAATACTTTGATTTAAAACATGATTTTTTTATTATAATAATTAATAGAGTTAGGGTTACCATTCATGTTTGAATTAAAATTACGTGAACCCATACCTACCAAGCCTGGGGAATGAAGGGTAGTGGAGCCTCCATTACCATCAAGATCTACCCCAGCGAAATCAACCTGATAATCAATGGAACTCTCAATGCTAAGAGAGCTGGGTCGATCATCCATGACAGCATTGGGGAAATTTGGTTCCTTCTTGTGATGACATGCCCCTGCTATGTTAGATCTTTCAACCCAGGACCTTAGGGTAAATTTTCCCATAACAGAACTGGCGACTCTCATGGGGATTACATTTGTGTAATTCCTAGTTTGGGGTGTTTTATCTGTCTTGTGGGTTCCCTGACAGTTTAATCACATTTGCAGTCTAGTAAATTCTTTTTCCCAACCAGAAAGAAGCCCTGATCTTCTGATCGGGCCTGAGTCTTTCTTTCTTTCCTTATTTCTGTTTATATACACTACTTCAGCTATACACAGTCACATATTCCCTCTATTTTCTACAAAATAACCCACATATACGCTTGTTTCTTTGGTTACAATTGCGTATACACACGTGTTGCACACAGCGAACCCGCGTATGCCTAGGAAAATTTGAAAATATGAATTTTGAGCCCATGTGATCCTTTCATTTCTATGGTTGGCCACTCCTATGGTACCTTTTAGGTGTCTAGTCTATGTTTCTTGTGGTTGTATGTTAGTTCCTCTCTTTTTCTTGTGAAGACCTAGTCATTTTATGGTTTTTCCTGTTTTGTGAAGTTGCAATTGTGGCTATAGCACTAATACCTCTTCCTAGAGTTCTTGGTTGTTCTGACCATTCAGAACAATGAGCCTTTATTTTTTTGCTCGTCTCAGCCTTATGCATTTCTTCGCTTTTGGTTTTTGCCTCTTTGACTTCTTTGGTTTTCTTGACTTCTTAGGACAAGCCTTCTAGCGAATCTTGAACCTTTTCCTGGTTTTTTGAGTTTTTTTTCACTGGAATTGTGTGCTAATATTCTAAATTAGTTTCCTAGGTATTTTTCTTCTTATTCTGTGTTTGAGTCCCACTACGAAAGTACCATAGTTGGATTATGCATTTTGAAGTCTCTTTGTGGCTCATTTTCTCGATTCCGGTCCTTGAGTAGTTTTGTGCCTATACCTTTTGAAATATTTTTGTTTCCCTTAAAGTGAAAAGCCAAAAAACATTTCTTATTTTCTGTTGCTTTTGATTTGGTTTCCTTTTTATGGTTTTCATACATTTTGAAGCAGTTTGTTAGTTTCTTGTTTTTGGTTCATTTTCTTGGTCTTGAAATGAGTCTTTCTCTAGATTTCTCTCTTTTATATCTAGTGTATTTTTTCATTTTTTTTGCAGAGTTCATTTTTGGGACTTGCCTTGCTTTTATGTCAAAATTTATTGAACCAATTCTCCCTAGAAACTCAGTTTTCTTCCTTAGCTAGTAATCTTAGAATTTGGATATCATTCCAAGTATTTTTTGCACTAGTTGCATTGAAGCATTTTAGTCATTTTTTTAATAGTTTTCTTAAGTTTGTGAAGAGTGATATCTAAAAAGAAAAACATTTTTTTTTCTTATTTAGTTTCGTAGAACCCATTTAGAAATCTCTTTTCATAGAAAGAAAAATATTGCATTGGCATATAGTAGGTTTTCATTGATTTATTTTGCGTCGATAAACACCATCAGTTTCACTTCCATTTACCTTTGACTTAAGTAACATCCATTTAAAATCAAGAACTCTAATTAAAATAAACTAGAAGTTTTGTATTGTCAGTAATCATACACCAACTAGTTAGGTCATAAGGCCTAGGTGAGTGGAGAGTTAACTCTCCAAGGTTGCTCAAAACTGTAAAACATAGAAAGTTGATTAATGAGCGAAATCCAATTCCGTTAAGTGGAATGGGAAAGCTATACCTCCAGATAGTTAAGCGCGAGGGAGAGTAAAGGCAGAGAAGAGAGATACCCCCTCTCCTATTTGTTGAATCTTGACCTAAGATCATTCCGCCTGGCTACCGATACGGATTGGTGCCCCTAGTTTCCTCTCCTAGGGACCACAGAGGTGACTGCGGGGGGGAATACCTATGGTACCTGAGACATATGTTGCATCACTTTCATCAGTACTTATGTAGGGTTAGCTTGCAAAGCTCAGGGACTTGCACCAGCAAAGGTTGTTGTCAGGAAGTCAGCATAATTTCTTCTGTTACCTTCGCTAGTAGGCCTGGGGCGTAATTAGCCCACACTATTTTCGGAAGTTCCTTTTATTTTCTTTCTTGTATTTTTGTATCCGATCCTAATTACTCGAAGCGAAAATACCTAAAGGCCACTTGATAGAATGTATCTGAGGGAATTTTTAGAGTGTGATATTTTCTCCAAGATTGGTTAGCTTCTTATAAATTTTGAGTCTAATTATTCTCATAAAGTGGTTGATCGATCACCTTGTCAATCAAGGAGGCTTCGTGGGCTTTCCCCTACAAGTGTCAAGCCTTCTTCAAGAAAGTGTAGGAGTAATTCAGTGGGTGAATTTTATCCTGTGGTTTCGAATGCAATGTAGAGTGATCCTCCATCTGGGCTTGTTGTTTCTATGGGTGGTCCTAGTACTAGTGCTATTGTAGAAAGGAGTACTCCACTCATCTCTAGAGTCTTGTTTCCGGTAGAAGAAGTTGAAGTTAAATAAGTTCCTCAACCTCCTGAGACTCCTTCATCTCCTCTTACTGCTAGTTTTCATTACGTCCTTTTTTACATTGGGCCTGAGTCTCAAAGACTGGCTAGCCCATTTCCTTCATATCCCTTTCTTTCGATGTCCATGGCTAGGAACACAGCTTCAGCTATGAGCACTGCAATTTTTCATACTCCTCTTTCAGTTGAAGGAGTAGGTACTATTCCATTTCGAAAATCACTTATAGTGCTACTATGTTTGGCTCTACTTCTATTCCATCTTCGAGTGGAAGCACCCAAGAATATGCTTCTCAATCTGGCCCCTTTTCTTTTGGAATCCTTCTAGTGGGATTCCTTATGTCTCCTTTATCGATGCTTCAGCTGTCTCCACGCCTATGCCTTCTATAGATAGTGGATCAGCTTCATTTCAGGGTTTCCCCTTTGGAAGTGGGAATATTCCTCATTCGAACCCTTCTTAGGATCTTTGCCATTCACCTCTCAAAATCAAGGATTCAATCCTTTCACCAGAGGTTAAGGCTCTAATGTTTTTTTTCGGATGGAACCCTGCTTTTACAGGGTTAGGATTTGGGAGTCATTTTTTCTCTTGTTAGCAAGGGAATGTTCCTTTCCCTTCGGTAGGTGCTTCTCAGTTATTTTCTCCATTCGCTAATGCTTATAACCACTACCAAGGGGTTTATTCCTCTTTTGACACTTTTATTGGAGGGAATATCCATGTTTATAGTAACCCTACGATGGGAGGGGGTCCTTCTCTAAATTTTGGGTCACAAGGCTTCTCTTATGGATCAACATTTTCTATGAACAACATTTGGAAACCTGGTGCCTCAAAAAATCCAAGCTATTCTTTTCAAAATGTGGGGAATCATTTTTATGGGGGATGGAACACCAGCCTCCTCTGTGCTTACCATTCCTGGCAACTTTAAACTTGCATGATCCTATTCGGTATAGTCCGAGTTGGCCTCTGGTCCCCACGAAACTACCCTCAAACATTCCAAAGTTTGAAGGGAAGATTGGTGAGGATCCGACGGGCCATGTCACCACTTTCCACCTAAGGTGTTCGTCGAACTCCCTTATCGATGATTCAATTAGGTTGAGGTTATTTCAACAAACCCTAACTGGGAATGCAACGAAATAGTACATTGAGCTGACAGGGGGCAGTTTTGCTACTTTTGGTGAGTTGGTTGTTATGTTCTTAAACCATTTTCAGTTGCCTACCCGTTATGATGTCGAGACTAATCTCTTGGCCAATTTCTAGCAGGAAAAAACAACTCACATTTCTGATCATATTTAGAAATGGAGGAGAAGAAAGAGGCTAATCAAAGCCCAAATTCCGTGTAATATTCCCAAATGGGAAAAGCAGGAATATAGTGCATGAATATAAAAATAGTAGAAAGTATTAACACCTTACATGTGAGCCAAATGATAGATCCATGATATTATGTATAACAGCAATAAATAAGTACAATATCTTGGGGATCAAGCCCCTCAAGATAGGCAAAAGGAACCTCCAATGCCAAAATGCACCCACAAATATGTAATACACTACTACACAAAGTACTTAAGCAGGAAAAGTTCGGTTTTAGTGACTAATACTGTAGCTGGAACATATATATAAATGGATCTGATAAGATCATGCTCATATAGGGCCAAAAATGGAGATTTATGCTCATGAACACTTTTCCAAGGCAACCCAGGAAGGGTTTCCAAAAATACACTAAATATGAATGGTGAATCTAAAGCCTTAGGGCTGAAGATGCACTGCAAATAAAGCACATAGAAGGAGGTGGCTACATCTGATGTATATCTGAAAGAACTCCTCCAAAATAACCCTCTCAATGAAGTGTTGATCCCTTCAATGGAAAGAAAACTATTGTTGTTGTGGAAACTGTTGTTGCTAGAAACTAATACTTCTGAGGATAAGAACCATGTGTGGAAGGTTTTTAGAGTGCTCAGAATGATCTAATATTTTAACTATGGATTCTACTCCAAAAACCCAGAAAACCCAGAAATGGTTTGGCCAAATTTTAGCTTTGGATTTTCGGCCCTTTTTGGGTTTCCCACTGCAACAGTTCACTAAAATAACGCAGATCTAGAGTGGAACTGTGTTGTACGGAATAAATCACCTTGGCCTGATGCCAAATATATCAAATAATCCCAAGGGGATCCTTTACTGGCCTTCCAATGGAAGGAAACCTTCCTCCACTACAAAACTAGTTCAGAAAACACCCAACAAGATCTTCCACTGGTGCACCCTGCAACTCAGCACATCTCTGAACAGAAATTGTGTTGTACCACAAGAAGCTTGGTTTGAAAACTAAATGTGGAAATGCAGTGCAAAGCTCTTCCAAGAGGCCTCTCAAGGATATAGGTGGGATTCCTAATCAGGAACACCCAGTGCTAAACAACACTGCAATCTTAGCTAAACAGCTGAAGAAAGTTTATATGTCTAAACAGACCATATAATAAAAAAAACACAACATATCATAACATGAATAATATGGCTTTCATCCTCTTCCTTTTATAAGAAATGAGCTTCCAAACCCTAAGCCCCATCCATTAATGACACTACTTCCATGCAATGTATCTCCATCTAGAACTGCAGTGTCCCTCATTGAATGCCACTCCTCCATGACAGCGCTGTTGATTTGGTCAAGGTTGACCCAGTCCACATACTTTAGCTCCTTTTCACACCTAAAGGAGCTTTATTAAGCTGAAAAGATGATCCGATTTCACATGAGAAGTGGTTTTATTCCTAATAAAGATATTTATGGGTCTCCCTACCCACTTATTTATCAAACAAGAAAGAAAAATTATATTTTAATATTCCAATTAGCTACATGCTAATTTAGGAATATTACATTCTGAATGAGTTCCTTCTCGAATGGTTTCTAAAATATCTCTAGCCAAAAATCTCAAAGGATGTATCCCTTGTAGGGGTATTTTCTAAAGAGTAGGCTATTTTTAGGGCTCAACATCTAGAACTCATCTATTCTCAGTCTGGGGTCCTTAATAAATTCTTGCTAGATGTTCCTCACTCTAAGCTATATTTAGCCAAAACCAAACCTAGTCCTCATGGTGACGGACTTATTAGTACGATCGATAGTCGTACATCTAACCTGCTAAATCAATTATAGTAGTTTTCTATACAATCTACTCCTTCTGATCAGGTTATGCCTTCAGTGCCCTTGGCTATCAATTCCATTCAAACTTCTAATCCCAAAAGAAATCAGCAATCCGATGGGAAGAATAAGGGACAGAATAATAAGAAGAAATACAAGGATGTGAAGGGGAATGCGAACAGATCCAACGATCATGCTGGAGAGGGTAAGAGGGATAATAAAAATAAGGTTAAGTTTCCATGCAAGTTGTGCATTGGAGACCATCTTACTCACCTCTGCCTGAAAATTCAAGATTCTCAACACTTGTTAGCTCAGCAAGGTTCTTCTAGCTCCCAGGTTGTACTGAAAAACCCTTTTCCCCAAGGGCAGAAATTACTTGTTGGCATGAATGCGAATACTGGAGCTCCCTATGGGGGAAACCAGGAAGGGGAAAATTGATCAAACATATACATTAGGAGTACTCACGCAGATATCGCTACTAGATCCCGTTATTATGGCGAAGTTGAGTCTTTTAAAGCTAAAGGTGCTCCTAGTAATGTCGAGCCACTCCATATAGAGAGACCTACAACTGAGCCTATACCTCAGATTTCGAAAGGGTCTACAAAGCGTATGACGATCAATAGTAATGCCAAGGCTTCCCAAAAATACTCAATTATAGAAGATCTGGCTCAAATTCCTTGCACCATGTCTGCGTTAGAGGTACTCCAATCATGTCCTACACAAAGGAGTGCATTTCTCACTACCATTGGGGTTGTTGATCCAAAGAATTATCTAATGATCACATTTGACATGTCGACTTTCAAAAAGAGACTTCCTCATCATATGGCTTTCCAGATCAAGTCTACATATCATAAGTTTAATATCTTTCGAACAGTTATTGATGAGGTTGCTTCCACATGTGTGATGTCTCTTGCATGCTGGAAGGCTATTGAATCTCCTTTAGTTCTCCCTTCTACTACTCTTCTTACTGTGTTTGATGGTCATTATCATAGGCCACATGGCATTATTTCAGCTTTACCCATCTGTGTTGCAGGTAAAACTGTCAATATTGAGGTCGAGATAGTTGATGTGAATCTAGACTACAAACTTATCTTGGGGATAAACTAGATTTATGAGATGGATGCTATTACTTCCTCATTATTTCACATTTTATGTTTCCCTCATGAAGGGAGGATCGTCACTATTGATCAGATGGACTATTCTCTTGTAGATCTGAATGCATCTACCGACTCGACTGTTCCCTTGGTGAATTATACCTAGCAACCTGTTCAAAATTTGAGGGTTGGAATGTATACATCTTTGATGGGTACTTTTAATTTTCCACCTCCTTCAGTTAATATCAATGCTATTTCATCCTCCGAGGCTCCTACTCGAAGATAGTTCTTTCGAACTCGTTAATTTTCGGACCCTTGGACCTTGCCTTCTCCTACCTCCACATTAGAGGAAGGCCAAGTAGGTGGAATGGAACTTCCTATGTCTGCAGCTAAGATTTCTTATCGATCTATTGTTTACTCTACAGAGTCCATGCTAGTTTCTCTTTCACCAGAGGAATTGGATGGAGATGTGTGTAATATTCCTAAATTAGCATGCAACTAATATGAATATTAATTTTTCTCTTGACATCTAGTTAGGTGAATAAATGGGTAAGGAGTCCCATAAATATATTAAGTAGACATAAAATCGCTCTTAATGTGAAAATGGATCATATTCATAGCTCGATCAAGCACCCTCATGTGTGAACAAGGGCTAATGCATGTGGACAAGGTCAAGTTTGACCAAGTCAACAACACTAATATGGGAGGAGTGGATCATCAATAAAAATAGCCTAGTATGAATATGGATCATTTTAGATAGTTAGAATAAAGACACTTTAGGTATGAAAGGAGATAATGCATGAAGACTAAATCAAGGTTGACCAAAAACAGTGTTGTAAATAGAAGAGTGGAGACAGCGTAATTTTTAAGGAGGAGCCTTTGCATGGAAGTAACCTCATAAATGGGCGGGACCCATGGTGAGGAAGCTCATAAAGTATATAATGGAGGGAATGGAAGCCATATGGGGTATGATTGAGAATATTATTTTATGATTGAGTCTGTGTAGTCTTATTTCATGCTTAAGCTATTTAGCTAATTTTCCTATACTATTTAGTACAAGGGTTTTCTCATGCAGGAATTCCCTACTCTTCCTTGGAGGACTTGTTGAAGAAATCTAAGAGGAGAATTTTGGGCATCATTTCACCTATCCAACATTATTCAAAGTAGTAACCTACAGCCACAGCGCATTCCCTTGGAGAAACTGCATTATTTTCATGGTGTTGCAGTGGGAGGGTTAAAACCCCTATTTTATGAGCTAGTTTCTCCAGAGGAGGATCAACCTTTTTCCCGAAAAGCTAATAGGAGGAGCTAGAGCCGTTTATTTTTATTATCAGATATATTTATGTAGTGCTTCATCCATACTGCATGATTCAGCCATAGATCTACAACATAAACTTCTTGTAACTCATGTCTATCAAGAGACCCTTTCCGAGTCATCTTGGATTTGTGTAAATGAGACTAGATCTCAGTTTTTAAGCTCTATTAATTAATATATCAGCATATCTATTTTTTCTCTCCATTTTTTGTATAAACCCTCAGTAAATTGTGTTTTCACTTGCTTCAGTATTTTTGTGTTGTAGTATTCATGGGGTTGTAGTGTTTTTGAGCTATTTTGGGTTTTGGAGGCCTGTTTAGCTAGGCTATAATGATTTGTTTCTAATCTCCTTCTATATTTGGTTGGTATAATGTTTAAAATAAGGGATCCATGGGTTGTACTTAATTTTTATAGCATATATTTTTGAAAAATGTGTTTTTGGTTCCTCTATCGCTGATTTTCCCATTTGGGAATATTATTGTGGTATCATAGCATAATCTTGGCTCAACCTTTGTACTTCAGCCATTATGTCATCTAAGGAATATTCTCATGGGAAGGAGAGGATCTGCAAAATAGATTAAGGAAAACCCTTATTGTCTGGGGGGAAGGAGTTCTCAAAACTTCTTCTTCAAACTCTGCAGTGTATTAGAAAAGATATCAAATAAATAAGGAGGGAAAGTCATGGAGATCCCTCAACAAGATTTATACATGAGGAAAGCTCCAATTCCTCATCTTATGGGTGTGAGCATTCAGCCACACCATCAGATCTACAATGCTTCACCAGGCCTATAATCATAGCAAGTGAGATGGAGAAAGGAGATGTGCCAAAGAAGGAGACTCTTGGTGATTATTTTCACCAGTATGAATCTTAATCTAAGAGATTCAAAGATCACCTAAAATTCCAAGGGTTTTGCAAGATCAAGGAGGAAAGAAGCACAAGGGGCAAGCAACATGATGTGGGTATATTCTTTCTATCTACTTTTTATGGTTCACCTAAATTTCTAGCTAGGGTTTAGGTGGAGGAGCTAGACACCTATGTGCAGCAACACCAAGTTTCAGAAGATGAAGCCATTAAAGTAGCGGTGCTGCATCTCAAAGGTAATTTTAGGTCCCTATATTACTAGTATAGTCCCTTATTTTTGTTAGTGTAACCCCCTTATTCTTATTATTGTAGGTTTTAACTCTGGTGTATAGAAATTATCTGCAAACGAATCTTAAAGATAGAAAATAAACAGTAGCGAGAGCATAAAACATAAAACAAATAAACACAGAGATATTCCCCTAGATCCAAAATTGGGATGACCAGTTGGATTTTTCATTATATTCCTTTTAGTGTTACAACACATATATATACATGTGGAAGCATACATAAACCCAATCCATTAACCCTGGATTAGAACATAACCGTAGTTCCCTTGATCGGATCTAGAAAATACCAAGGGCCAAAAACCATCATACCCCAAAACCATGTGCAAACCCATGCACAAAACCATGGGTAGATCCGCCCACCTGAAAATAAGGACCAAAAAAATTTTCTGGGGCCCTGCCCCAAACCTTGACAGGGGGGGCTATCGTCCCACCTGTGACCCCCCCACACGTGATTACTCATGGAAAGAATATAACCCATACCCAACATTCTCCCACTTGTTGTTTCCTTTCCATAGGGGGCCACAGGAGAGCTTAGTCATTAGCCCAGTTCTGCAACACCCATTGTTTCTCTACACCAAGAGAATTTATGAGTCCTTACAGACTTCGTCAATGCATCTGCAACATTCTTCAAAGTGTCCACCTTTACCAGCAACACCCTTTTAGCCTCAACCATATTTATCACAAAGTGATATTGAACATCATTGTGTTTTGTCTTTGAATGATAAGCAGGGTTCTTAGCCAAGAAAATTTCACTTTGGCTATCACAATCTATCCTTATAGCTTGTTGCACCAACCCCATACTTGAACACAATCTCTCCAACCAAACTGCTTCCTCTCTTGCAGGAGTGGCTACTATGTATACAACCTCTATAGTTGAAAGAGCCACTACATACTGTCTTTTACTCAGCCAACTAACTGCACCTCCAAATAGGCTAAACACATACCCACTTGTAGATCTTCTTTGGTCTAGATCTCCTGCCCAGTCTGCATCAACAAAACCACGAATGTCCAACACTCTTTCCAATCCTGGTCTTCCTTGGTAGCATAAGCCATAATCACTAGTGCCACGTAAATATCTGAAAACCCGCTTCACTACTTTCCAATGCTCCTTCCCTGGGTTTGACATAAACCTTCTCAATACTCCCACTGCATGTGCAATGTCTGGTCTAGTATAGACCATTGCATACATCAGGCAACCCACTGCACTTGCATATGGAACACGAGACATATCCTCCTCTTCTTCTTATGTCTTGGGACATTGTTCAGCAGACATCTTTGTACCTACAGGAATCAGAACATTCACCAGTTTACTATCCTTCATATTGAACCTCTGCAATATAGTCTCAACATACTTCCTCTGGTTTAACTAGAGCTTCCTCTTTTCCCAATCTCTCTTAATTTCCATGCTCAAAATATAGTTTGCAGCACCAATATCCTTCATGTCTAATTTGGAGAACAGTTGGGTCTTAAAATCTTGGATAATTTCTTTGTCATTTCCAATCAACAACGTATCATCCACATACAAGACCAAATAAATAACACGATCACCAATTAATTTAAAATAAACACAATGATCCTCCTTGGTTTTAGTGAAGTCAAGTCCCCGTATATAGGTATCAAATTTCTGATACCACATCCTTGGTGACTGTAACCTGCATACTAGTTCTTTCTCCCCCCTCACCATAAAGCCTTCAGGTTGTTTCATGTAGATCTCCTCTTCTAGATCCCCGTGAAGAAATGTTGCCTTCACATCCATCTATTCTACCACAAAATCAAATGCAGCAGAAACAACTAAAAGTAATCTAATAGAAGTAACTTTGGCAACAGGAGAAAAAATCACCAAAATCAATTCCAGACACCTGGGATTAACCTTTTGCTACCAACCGAGCTTTGTATTTCTCCACTTTTCCTTCTACATTCATCTTCTTCTTAAACACCCATTTGCTCCCAATGGGCTTCCTTCCAGCTGGCAACTCCACTAGATCCCATGCCTCATTTTTATGCAAGGATGCCATTTCATCAACCATGGCCTCCTTCCAAAGTTTTCCATCCTCTGAATCTACTGCCTCATTGACAGTTTTGGGATCATCATTAGTTATAGTTAAAGAAAAATTTGAACAGAAAGAAGATTGACTATACCTTTCTAGTTGTCTTCTTTCTGGAGTTGATCTTCTCACAGCTAGAGTTTGTGGCTCTTCCTCTTCTGGGTCTTCTTCTGTTGTATAGTCTGATTCACCCTTCTCTAGATAAAAATCTATCTTCTCAGGTTCCTTTGGTAGGAATTCATGTTTAACAACATCTTTCACCTCTCAAAACACCACATCTCGGTTGTACACAACCTTCCTTATTTCTGGGTTCCAAATCTTGTAACCCTTTAAACCATCCTTATACCCAATAAAGATGCACCTTTCAGATCTATTATCCAACTTGGTCCTTTTCTCCTTTGGAACATGTACATATGCATCACATCCAAACACCCTCGGATGTGAAAGAGAGGGTTTATTACCAGTCCATACCTCATGTGGAGTCTTATCCTCCAACGCTGATGAAGGTGATATGTTAACCAAGTAACATGCAGTCTCCACTGACTCTGCCCAGAATTCTTGTCCTAACCCGGTACCACTGAGCATGCTTCTTTCCTTTTCCATCAGCGTTCTGTTCATTCTTTCTACAACTCCGTTTTTCTGAGGTGTGTATGGAGTATTCTTCTACCGTGATATACCACACTTCTTACAGAACTCTTCAAATTCCTTCTTGTAGAACTCCCCACCATTATCTGTCCTAAACACCTTTATCTTCTTCTCTGTCTGTTTTTCCACCAGAGCCTTAAATTCTTTAAATCTGTCAAAGACTTTAGATTTCTTCCTCAAGAAATATATCCATGTATTCATTTAGAAGTCATCTATTAATGAAACATAGTACACAAACTTACCCAGTGATGGAACCAACACAGGTCCGAACACATCATTTTGCACAAGCTCTAATATCTTGTTCGCCCTCTTAGCACTAGAAGGAAAACTCACCCAATTCTGCTTCCCATATACACAATGTTCACAGAAATCAAAATCTAGAGAACTATTAGACATACCTTCTACCATACCATTTCCATGAAGTATCTGAAGGCCCTTATATCCAATATTTCCAAGCCTTTGATGCCACAGCATGATATTTTCTCCAGAGACCGCTAGGCTTTCCGCTTCACTTTCGGGAACCACAGAACTGTTGCACCCAGCAATAACAGTGCTACCCTGAAGCTTGTACAAAGTTCCAATCCGAACTCCCTGCATTAATACCAGTGCTCCTAGAACCATCTTACATGTATCTTTCTCAAACATTGTTTTTACACTTGCATCATCAATCTTGCTTACATAAATCAGATTTCTGGCCAATGCAAGAATGTGAAGAACACCAAGAAGTTTTCTAATCCTTCCACCTTGCAGCTTCAGCTGGACTTTTCCACATCCGATGATTCTGGCCTTCCTATCATTACCTAAGAAGACATCACCGCCATCATATTTATCATACTCGCAGAACCACTCCCTATGGGGAGTGAAGTGAAAGGATTCATCTGAGGTGGTTTTCGCCTCTGCAGAAGGAGCATCATCAGATCCCTTTCCTTTCTCAAGAGCTTTAGATCTACAGTCCTTTTTGTAGTGCCCTTCCTTCCACATCTCTATCAAACCTTTACAAACTTTCCAGGATATTTATATCTCCCTCTAGATTTAGATCTCCCACTCGAAACCTAATTCTTTTTTCTGTTCAAGGACCTTCCTCGTACAGATAAGGCATCTCCATTATGAACCTCCATATTTCTCCGTCTCATTTCCTTTAGTAGTAAGGCTGAGACAATGTCATCAAAATTCAATTTAGTTGTATTGCTACCTATTTCAATAACCAGACTATCCCACGAGGCTGGTAGAGAACACAACAAACTGATGCACTTATCTTCATATAATATTTTAATATCAATAGATGACATCTGACTTAACATAGTATTGAAGGCGTTCAAATGCTCTGACACCGAGTCTCCACCATTCATCCTCAGGTTATACAACTTTTTTCGTAGGAACAATTTATTCACTAGAGCCTTAGATTGGTACAGAGTCCCTAGCTTGTCCCACAAGGTCTTCATCGTATCTTCCCTAGACACATTCAAAAATACTGAATCTGAGACACACAATCTTACTGTGCTCTTTGCCTTCCGATCTAGCTTCTTCCAGTCTTCATCTAACATTGTCGTTGGTTTAGTACCCGGATCTACCATGATCCACTAATCTTTATCCACCAGCAGATCCTCCATCTTAAGATTCCACAACTCAAAACTCTGACCATTAAATTTCTCGATCTCTATCTTCCCATCGCTCGCTTTCTTCTTTCACCACAAGAATCGATCCCGCAGATATCCCACTGAACAGGGTCTACCTCAGGCCTGAGCAAAAAACCCCTCAGCAGCAACGGTGTCCCCTTGAAGTCAAAACTTCTCTGATACCAAATGTAGGTTTTAACCCTGTACATAAATTGTCTTCAAATGAATCTTAAAGAAAATAAATAAATAGTAGCGAGACCATAAAACATAAAATAGATAAACACAGAGATATTCCCCTAGATCCCAAATCAGGACGACCAGCTTGATTTTTCATTATATTCCTTTTAGTGTTACAACACATATATATAAATGCCAAAGCATACATAAATCCCAATCCATTAACCCTGGATTATAACATAACCTTAGTTCCCTTGACCGGATCTACAAAATACCAGGGGCCGAAAACCATCATACCCCAAAACCGTGTGTAAACCCATGCACAAAAGCATGGGTGGATCCACCCACCGAAAAATAAGCACCAAAAAAATTTTCTGGGGCGCTGCCCCAGACCCCGAAAACGGGGGCTACCGCCCCCCTGTGCCCCCTTGTGAACCCCCCCAGTGCGTGATTAGTCGTGGAAAAAATACTCATATTTTGATGTCTCTTTGCATGGAGACATTCCACTAGGGATACCCCCTGACTGGAAGATGAATAAAGAGTTCTCTCAACATAATGCAACACTTATATACTTGGCTTAGGAAGAAGCCTTGGGATAATTTAGCATAGTGTAGAGGACCTATGATGGCTTCAAAGAAGAGGTTACTAATTTCCTGATTGGGACATTACCATCTCCCACTCAACCTTTTGCGCTGGAAAATGATGATTCAGAAATTTATGATGACATGGGCATGGTGTCAAATCGCCACTCCATAACCTTGGATCAGAAAATGATACTTCCACACATGAGGAAGATTTATGAATATGACAAGAGGTTAATAACACTCTTGCATGCATGGGAAAAACTATGTATGTTTTGGAGGAAAGAGACCTTACAAGAAGAGGTTGACTTCCATGTACTTCAATCTTGTCTTGGGCAAGATCAGCTGCAAGAGAGGCAGCAAAGGTGGAGAGACATTACTCCAACATGTGGCTTTGGCATTAAACATGTCAAAGAGAAGAGTTATGATATGATAGATACTTCATTTCATATTTCTACAGTGCTGTCAATGTTGGGAAGCCTAGATCTATATTGGGATTCCCAACTATTGGTGGAATATTCCAAGAACCTCTTCACATGTAAAGTTCTTGATGGGAAAGTGATAGATGGGAGGTGTAAATTGATTGATGGAGTCATTTATTTTAATCAAATCTATTTGACTAAAGACTCTAAGCTCAAGGATAAACTACTATATTCAACCTACGAGATCTTTCTTTCCAATCTGTTGTAGCCACTACAACACCACACAAAATTTTGGGTGGTATTCAAAATTTCGGGTCCCCCTCTGCTCGCTCAGCCCTTTAAGTTTTCAACTCAGCCTTCAATCAGTAATATCCCTTTAACCTATTTCGGCCCAGCCCTATCACTACACCCTCTTGGAGCATGGTCACAGTTATTTAAAGAAGGCCTTCTATGTGAATGAAGCGTTACCTTATGAAGTCATGAAGTGTCAAGGTATACTATGGTCATATAAGTTTAAACCGGTTTCAAAACTTAGGGATGCTCAAACAATTGACTTAAGTTGGAATATCTTAGTTTTTATATTTCAATGTTGTTGCTCCTCTAATGAGATTTTTTTTTTCATTTGTTTTTTCTCATTATTACTGAGAGTTGACTTATTCTTATACTATTCCTTTTAGGAAATTGGCCAAAGATGTCATAACCATTACGCGCTGACTTATGTAGCAATTTCATGGAGGTTTTAATTGTTCAGTTGAATTTTTTTGAATCCTCGAAGGAGTTTTGGGTACACAATAGTATCCTCTCTTCAACACACGTTAAGTATTTGACATATGGTGTGGTGGGCGTTTGAGATAGGCCAAGGGTTAATGCTGCTTGAAGTGAGCATTACCGCGAACCTTTGGAATTTGCATAGGTAGCCACCATAAAATAAAAACGCGCTTCAAAGATCATCGAAATTTCCTTCGTCGATTCAAAGGTCTTTTAATAGATTTTCCTCGGTGACATATGAAGTAGCATGAAGCAAGGTAAAGTCGTTTTCATTTATCTTGAAATTACGATGGAGCTATAGACATCAAGCCATGACCCAGGTAAATAAAGATTTTGGTAAAGGTGAAATGGGGATTATATCGTGCAGGCTTGTCTCCTACACCGCATCACATGAAGCACATGTTGCCCATGCATACCATTGAGGCAGTCCCTCTTGCACTAGCATTAATTTTTGTTGCTACACGCAAACAAAGTGTAGCACCAGTCGCGTGAGGGATTTATTGAGGCTTTGGATTAGGGAATATTTGATAAGAGGTCATGATACAGCATGGGAATAAATCTATCTCCGTAAAATGCGCCTTATTGACCACCCAAAGACTCATATGGCGTGGTGTCCTAAAACATTCCACACAGCATGGGCACATATCCGTCGTGGAGCCTTGGAGGAAAGACAGCCAGAAATCGATTATCTTTCACGATGACCCTGGTGATATATGGGATGCACCGTTGAAGAAATGGATCTCACGATTAGCCGAGAATGATAATGGAGGATGTTGGACCAAATGGCCTAAACGTTTGTATACACTGCCTGGCCGATTTTCCAGATTTATCTGGGGTCTTTGTCGCCATGGATGCAATCGTCTTCTGCTTTATTTCATGGCGGCTCTTGTAAAGTTTGGCCTTCACGACTAATTCTACCATGGGCTGCTGAAACTTGGGATAACACGTCAACTATTTTGCGTAAGTTGGGTATAAGATCAAGCTCTCGTATATTGATAAATGAACCCTCACGGCTTCTAGCATTGCCCTTAACTTTATGTTCTCGGCTTCTAGTGCTTCAATTCTTGCCTTGGCCTGCTCAAGCCCATACATTTCCATGGTCAACAGAAGGAGATGCATGTTGTGCATTGTTAGTTCCCCGTAATTTGCTAGATTGATTGAGATACAAATTAACAAGGTTAACATCAAACCAAGATTTGGAATCCAAGGACCTAGCCTTCTTAGATTCGGAGAGGGATCTCTCAATGTGTGCAAAGATATGTCTTGTTTACTGACTGGGGTTGACTTTAGGCTAGATGTTAAGTGAAAGGTATTTTGATTGTTTTTTGGTTTGGTATGCTACTTTGATAGATTTTAGATAGGAAACATGGAAGATTGTTAAGTCATTGGGCAATGGAGTCTAACAAGGTCCAAATAAGTTCGTCAATGGTGTTTAAGAGTGTTTTCAGGGAAATTTTACTTGGTTGGTGGATCTTTTAAGGTTATGAAGGATTTATGAAATGGACATAAAGATTGAGAACAACAAACTAATAAAGGGCTGAAACCGAATCTTTTATATACTTGTGAACTGAGGGAGTTAGAAAATTGATAAGAACAACAAGAGAATCAAAGGAATAAGCAGAACCTGATCCATTTGATTTCAAACTGAAAACACATAATTAAGCAAGACAAACATTCAGATAAAAACTTAGAAAGGTAAGAAACTTATCCAACTTTTAGAGCTTTTATCATCTAGAGCAGAAAAATATTTAAGATACACAAGTAACTATAACAATAGAAGGAGAGAAAACTCTAACATCCAAAGTTACAGCTATAAGGTTTCCTTAAAACAATTTTAGCTAAGAAAAGGCAAAGAGCATGATTTTAAACAGAATTCTTTGACAAACCTAGACAAAGCTGCTTTAAAGAGATGATTCCAAGAACATAAAATTTCAGTGGAAAAAATATGCAGGGCTAACCATAAATCATAATTGATGCTAACTGATCTAATTTATTCAAGAAAAGTATGAGATAAGAACTTGTTAGAGAGAAAGAAATGATTTCTCTAATGTATCTTAGCAGAAGAAAACATTAAGGCAGTGAAGGAAAAACAGATTTAAGGTGCCATTAGAAAACATTTCTTAACCTAAATTATGTGTCCCACTGCAACATAGCAAGATGGAAAACATAATGGAAAACTATAAAACATAAACAAAAGAAAAGTTCACCATCAACCAAGCCTATGGATCCTACAAACAATCCTTCTCCATCAACAAGCAAACCAGATCATGCATGAGTTCCAAGACATCAATTCTCTTCAAGAGCTTCAAAGGACTATGTATTATTCTAGCATCAGTCATCAAAATCCAACATTTACAATGAGTTCCAATGCAATATTTATACCGCAAATGAGGAGGTGAAACTCTTCTAGGGTTCAAAATGTTATTAATTACAGAGTAAATGAATTCCTAGCCTTGAAAACCATGCAGGGCATAAGGTAAAAACATCTGCAGCTACTTCTCTGTTAAATAACTTTGTCTTAATTTTTGAGATAAAGATAGGTGGAAAAGATTGACTTTAAGGCTTTATCTTATCTTTACAATAATTGTCCTAACAGTTTAAAATATATTCTTTTGTGTAATAACGGCTTAATTGGCCTTATGGATAGAAAGTAGGCTCAATGTGTCATTTAGATATTTCTAAGGGAATAACTGCTCTTTGTTGATGTATTTGAGGCCTTTTAGCCTAATTTTCCGTCATTTCATCACTAAATTGTATTTAAGGCCTGATCTTCTTTTAGTATTCATAATTTCACTATGTTGTCTTTATCTATAATCTGCATGGTTTAAGTCTTTAATCTTTGGATTTATGCTTTTTAACCTTCATTCTTCATCTCTAGTCTTCGTTGCTTTTTTCCCATACAGGTAGCTTCAGCGCGTTGGAGGGTTTTGTTTAATCAATGCTCATGATACACTGATCAAACCTTTGAATTCGAACCCTGTGAACTCATTTTCTTCATGATTTTTCCCTGAGGATCATCATCCTGGGCCTTTCTTGCCACTACTCTGGCTTGTGAGAGGGTTGGCTTATTTGCCCGCCATTAAACCTACAACTCAACATAAAATATCAATAAATCCGGCATTTTTCGAATAAAACTGCTTCAGAGGCTCGGCGGAGGTGAAGGAGCTGTGTAGAGGGGAATGAATGCAGCGAAAGGAGATTACATGGTCAAAACCATAAGAAACAGGGTTTAAACTTGGTTTATGGCACAAGAGCGGAAAGGCGGTTTTGCAAAAAACCGTAGGTGGTTTTCGCGTCCCCAGAAGGTGGTAAGCGATAATGGGTGGATCGAATGCGATACAGGTTATAGGAAAAATGTGTCCTATCAAAACTACCCATTTCTCATTGATATGGAGCATTAAATAATTTTGGCGGACCGAGTGCGAAAATAATTCTAGACCCTTAGATCTCGGAGATCGACAGTTGGGATCAAACGTGAAGGGAGGAAATATGTGTGGGAGGAAGAAAGGTGGGACCCGGCTATGACGTCAGTAGTTTTGTCAGGTAGCGAAAATATATTGGGCAGAGTTGAAAAGAGGGGATAAATGGGAGTCATTGGACCGTGAGGATCAACAACGGAGATAAAATATGGAGGATGAGGGGTCAGGGGGATGGTGAAATTGCAAAGGAGCAATGACCATAAGATCTGGAAGAGATCAACGGCTAAGATTAAACGATGAAGGAGAATGAAAAGGGTGGGGTTGACAGGCATGAGTAATGTGGGTCGTTGGATGCGGGGAAATGGAGGGCTGAGATTGAATCAGGGTCGAGCACATTGGAGATCTGGATGAATGGGAGGAGGAAATGTGGAGGGAGCGATTGAGATGGAGCGATGTGATGGAGAAGGAAAAGTGCGATGCAACAGACCATCTGATTTGAGGAATATCGATAGTCGGGATTTTATCAGCGGGGAATTCCATTGGCGGAAAAAGGAATGGGAATGAGGAAACATCGAAATGCGATGCAACGCAGACCGTCCGATCTGAGGGAGATCGACGGTCAGGATTTTATAGGTGGAGAATTCCATCGGCAGAAAAAGGAGTGGGAATGAGGAAAGGGCAATGCATCGATGCGATGGAATGATGTGCAGACCGTCCGATCTGGGGAGAATGAACGGCCTAGATTGAATCGGGATTTTGCATCGGCAGTGAACATTTTTAAAGGGAAAAAGGTCGTGGGGATCGGCGAAACGCCAAAATGCCGATGGGATGATGGGCTGATGGGCCTAGCGCTCGGTCATGGAGCGGGTCATATCACAAAAAAGGGGGCTAAGGCTAAGTCGAAAGGCACTTAAAGCCTTATGCTAAAATGAGCAGAAAAGGCCAAAAAATGAGGTTTTTAAACCATTTTTAGGGGTTCTGATATGGGGAAAAAGAGGTTTAAACCATTATAAAGGGGTTTTAATGGTTTAAAGGGGTAAATGAAAGGGTTTAAAGGGAATTTTCAAAGAAAAATGATTGGTTTGGATAAGTGAGAAATGAGTGGGAAAAATGAATGAAACGGGCTTAGGAAACAATCTATTTTGGTATCAGCAGGGCAACTTAGAGGCTTTTATTGAAGATTTTCAGTGGATTGGTAGACTTAGGATAAAGAACACAGTGAGCTTTCAAGAACTGACAATTTTTTTCATAAAAATTTGTTTCTTGAAAGCTTAAGAAACTTTTTAGCCATCATGAGATATAAAAAAAATTATAGATGGCTAACATGTATGGTTCAAAATGGGTCATAGGAAACAGTATGTGATCAAGTCGCGCACTCACACTTCTTTTGTAGTGATGTCAAGTGTGACCCATCCTAACTGCAACTATGTGACCTTTTCAAGTCGCAGATATCCACAGGTCACAAGGTCATAATCCTCGGGCATGAAAGCAATGTGCGACTCAGCCCCAAATGTGATTATGCGACCTTTTCATGTCACAGATCTCTACAGGTCGTGACGTCGCAAGCCTGAGGCATGAAGGCAAAGGGCGACCTACCAGGAGCTATGACTATGTGACTTCCAGTAGTTTATATCTTCTCCCAAGTCATCAGGTCACACTCCTCAAACACAAGCGGAAACATTCAGCTACGACCTTGCGACTAGCACAAGTTGCAACCTCTTAAAGCCTATCTGAGGTCACACATTGTAGTCTTGTCCTGGTGCATAACATAATGTAAAATTGGCTTTATAATCCTCACCACTCATCGTCACTGCCTTAACGCATTCTTGTTTGAATAGTAAAATGAAATTCTGTAAGGTGTTATTATCATCTGTTGAAGGTTAGAGGATGGGTCTACATGTGGTAGATATGAAAGAGTATCTCACCAAATGCGCAACATCGATGGCGTTGTGCATGACATACGAATTGATAAATAATGCATTGTTGCCACTAGGTTTCGACATCATCACCATTGGGAAGAAACGTTAAGCAAGAGTTAACTATACATGCATGTTGTATGACGGATATTGGTTGACATTTCAAGTTGTTTCCTTTGTGCCAGTAAACGAGCTCAGTGTGGACATGCACGAGTTATTCATACATTTTCTATAAAACAGGACTATGCAAGGGTCCAAGATAATTGTTAACTTCTATAATTTTATTTCGATGTTCCCTCAATGCATTTGTGATTTTTTGCTTCCTCAATGTGTGTATATATGTGTGTGTGTGTGTGTGTGTGTATGTACATACATATATCTATCTATATATATATATTATATGCACTAAGCATGCATATGTCCAAGATCCACCTGATCTCACACTATTTAACTTTATGCAAGATACTGAATCTATTCCGCTTGTTAATCTTTTGCGGAAAAAATTAATTACACACACATGTGAAACATAAACAAAAATTATCAATCACACAACACATTTTTTAACCGGGAAAGCCTGAAGCTGAAAACCCAAACTATATGTTGAAACTTTAGTTAAACTCAGAGGGGGGGGTGAATCAGTTTAACACATTCATGGACTTTTAAAACTTTTCATTAAAACTTATTTACACCTTCATTTCATGTTCAACTTAATATGTGAGTAATCTTAGAATGTGAGCAACAAGTATTAATATAATGTAACAAAAGACTTAATATGAGAGAAGCAAGTATTAAGCAGATGAGATAAACCATATAAACACATACACATCATGCACAGAGACACCATATATAAGTGGAAACCCATAAAGGGAGAAAACCACATCTTATTATTGTTGTGATGCAAAGGCAAGCTCCAACTCCCTCTCAACATTGATTTTCTGTAGGCACCAACCTATAGGAGGCTCCTACCTCAATTCTGCAAGCTACAACTTGAAAGGAAGCTCCAAATCCCATCAATTTTCTAAAGGCACCAACTTACAGGAGGCTCCAACCTCAGTCAGCTACAACTGACATTTCATCAAGCTACAACTTGATGTGGAAGCACCAACTCCCATCAATTTTCTGTAGGCACCAAAATACAGGAGGCTCCAACCTTAGTCAGCTACAACTGACATCTATCAAGCTAAAACTTGATAGGGAAGCTCCAACTTCCTTAATATTTCAAAAGGAAAACACTTTCTGATTTAACTTGGATATCAGTTCTGTTCTGTACCATATTAACTGTTGTGCATCAATCTTCATATCTGCCTTATATCATTTCTGCATCTTCTCAGATTCACTATCATCTCCTCCTTCTTCTCTTCTCAGCTCCTCCTTCTCTGCTTCACTACTTCATTTCTGCATTCTCTTCACTCACTCTCTTCAACCTCTAACTCCTGTATGCATATCAGGTTGATATTATATATAGAGTTCATCACATGACTCTTTACATTCCTCATGGAATTTGAAGTGAATAATCCTGACTTTTTGCCTTCTGTCTTCTCATTTCTTTTACCCACTCATTCAGAAAAATATAATAATATGAATTAATTTCAATATTATAGTGGGAGTTTTTTTTTCCTACTGGAGACTTGCCAATGCATCACAAACAATAAAAAAATAATTACAACATTTACATTCACATTTTCAGTTACACACTTCAATTTCACTCAGCTCCTTTTCTGGATTTTGGCTTTACTGGATTTTTCTTTTCTGCTGTTGTTGAGTGACTATTATGTATACTTTGGTTCACCTCTGTGTCTATTCATCTGTTCACTGTAAATGTTTGAACCAGCTACATATATAACTGCTTTTCAGGTTTTATTCTCAAATACATATGAATCTGGGCGATGTTTGTACATTACCATCTCTGTTCTCGGGCTACCTGATTGCATTCTCTGTACATATATTAGCTTAAAATTAATGGTTGAAACTCGTATTACAATTTTAATTCATATTTTTCCCTGTACCATTTTTCTGCCGTTGTCTCTCTCTCTTTCGTTCTTGCAGGCTCTTGTAGTAAACCCAATCTGTGAACTTTATAAATCCCACTATATTAAATACCAGCGTAGTATATATCAGCATATATATGTTCCTCAACCAAATGTGAAGACCCATGTATTCACTTTAACGTATGCCCAGCACGCACCTTATTTAATATAGGTTTCAACTTTAGCATAATATATAAATATATCACCATGTATGCATATTCCCTGAGTCAATCATTAGAACTATTAAAAAAGTCATGGCTTTTATTTAGTGCCCAACATAAGCATGGTCACACTTTTATAACCTTTATAACATCAGACTGTATTACATTCCCCACTTAAATATATAATGCTTACCTCTCGCTCATAACTATGACCTGCCCCATACATGGTTTAATCCCCGACCTTATAAAATATAAATCGAATATATTAATTTCAACAATACGTTAGTTTTTGAGTTGGTACTCATATGAAACACCAACCTTGCGAGCATCAAACTCAATTGTTAATGTAATGGTTTTGGGGTCCACAGTATTCAACATTCAACACATATAATTCCGACTTCACATAACAGTGCCTCCTCAATCAATGGCTGCAAACTTTACTGTACACCATTCGATGATCCGACGATCATCGCACAACCAAAGTGCAAGTTATTTAGTTCTCCGAGTTCACATGAGGGAGCGGGTCCCAACGCTTAACTCTCCTTCTCATCCTACAGTTGAAACCGCATCGCCTTGCCCCCTGTGATCCAATGGATATCGCTTGGTTTAGATGCACGAACAATAATGCGTGATGAGAGTGTTTTTCCAAAATCGCTCAAGGACACATGTCATCCAGCATATGGAATCGCTCCAAAATATTGAATACCACTTTCCCGACAAAGGCGGTGCGATGAAAACCGGAAACCCGCCTTTACTATTCATTAGTTAGAGCTCCGTCTTCCGAGTTCCACCTTCAGAGTTCTGCCCAGCTTCCGCTCAAGGCTCCTTCAAGCACAGCTCCATTAATCTGTGCCATCTCCCAACATTTTGATAGAGTTAAAGTGACTTTGAGGCTCCACCACGATTCTCCAACCACTAACTTCACCTTCTTACAAAATAAATGCGTGTCAATATGTCTACGAGAAGTGCAGGCTCAAGGGTTCCGAGAATACACTCTCGCACAGGATTTAACAGCCCTTACGCGGACCTTTCTTGCTCACTCCAAGTTCGAGTCATTGTGATATTAATTCCAACATATTCAATTGCTTTTGGTTTGACCATTGGCATTCATCCTTGTTACAATTACTCAACAACACTGAATTCCTTATTGTATGCAAGGAATTTCCATGACCCTTCACACACAGTTTCTCAAGGGCGAGAGGGATATTTTACAGTCCTCCTCTACACAGACTACGGGCACTCGCTATTAAACACAGAAATATAGACCTTGCACAGAATTACTAATTGAACCAAGAACGCAGAATCCATACTAACTCTCAGAATTCAACTATTCCTCATGTAATTCGACCAAGAAGACATGAAGTCACACGTGGAACTTATAAACAATTCTCCATAAACAAATATATATATATATACAACTGATCCATCTCAAAAGTAATCACTTACAATTTCATGGTTGGCTAGATATTCAATACGAAGGCCACTACCCTCCAGTTTGGATGCTATTCAAACTCCTTACAAATTACAAATAATTTTACATAACTCCTTTAATGACCTCTACTGGTATGGTCTGTGCATAAGAGGTAGCTTTTCAACACTCTTTTCATACTTTCATAGACAATTTCAGCTGTTAATACATGTTTCATTTTTGCCACAGAACCTCGAATGTTCCTTCTATAATATGTTCCCACACTCAAAACCAGTTTCTCAAATCAAATACCTCTGCTCCTTGACTGATGCTTCTCCTTGCTCCTGAAGCTCCTCTGTTGCCTCTCCAGATCTCCAATCAACTGACCCTTCTAAAATTGCCTCTACTTCATGTCTCATGCTCTATTTTCCTTGTTGTTGTTTCAATTGCTCCTCCTTTGCCATCTCCTTTGCCATCAATGACAACATTTCCAACAGTCTCCCCCTTTGGCATTGATGGCAATACACTTCCTATGCTTTCCTTTTAAAAGCCCCTTTTTTCTTTTCCTCCCCCTATGACATCAATGACAAAGGGTTGCTCATTTCCTAGTTTTCTTTCTGCATTTCCTCTCTCTGAGTTATGTTTAGGCCCTCTTCCGCTGACTTTTTACCATGCTTCTCCAGACTGATGTAAAAGACTTGTTGAGAGAACACTTTGACGATTATTGAGCTTGAATATACACTATAAATTGATACAATTCAAATGCATAGACTTCTTTCACTTGTATAGAGCTAAAAGTGAAGATAATGACACTTCATAGAACACATTGTACCAGCTTTATCTAATCAGATATGTCTGATTGGATCAAAAACTAAAATGTTGAGAAGGCTTTAAAAATACTTCTGTCTCTGTCTGATGTAGTGAGCTAATATATTTCTGTTGAGGAATATTGTAGATGGAATATGTCTTCTCCTACAATGCTCATCTTTAGTACCAAACCTATTCAATTATGATAATGATGCCAATATATCTTTTATTGTTGTGGTACACCTTTCCTGCCTGTTGGTGATGATATGAACTAGGATGCTGACAAGGATATTACTTTTAAAGATTGAGAGGTTCTCGTTGTTGATGTGAACAAATGAATCACACCAGAGCTTACAGCTTATTGTGAGAATAGGCAATATCTTTCAATATAAGAGACCAAATGACTTTCACTCCTTGAACACTGTACTTTCAAAACAAACCCTTCAATGTATTGGTCAGTCTCACTTATCAATCATGCAGTTTTATTTATGACATGAGGAGGTATGTATGTCAATGATCAATCTCTCTTTAAAGGTGAATCACCAGCAAATCCCTTGTGCTGAAGAAGGATTTAGATGAATAAAAAAAAAAATTTTGAGCTTCAAATGGTAATCAAAACTAGTCCTTCATGCTTCAGATACTTTGACTATTCTATCAGGATGATCTTCCCCAGAAGCATATTGAATATGTTTAATTGAAAATTCAGCAAACAGACTTCACGTAGTGTTATGAATGAACTTAAGAGAAGAGGCCCGATATGTATATGTACTGACTTCAGGAAGGCATCCAAAAAAGAATTGTTTCAATGCTCAATATCATGTTTCAAGAGTAAACAAAATGCTGATCATTTAGCTTTGCTACTGATCTTTTCAGGCTGAATGCAGAATCCAGATAACACTGGGAATACTACCTTGATGTACTTTTTCCATAATCCTTTGATCCTGAGGACCTGTACCATGTTGCTGCTCCACTGATAACACTTGATATTTTTTCGATAGGCATGCTGCTGGTACCAAGTACCAATTGATATTACTTTAAAAAAATATCCAAAGATTTCACTTTAGTTTGCACATGAACTCATAGTTTCTACTATTGATCTTTTCATTGTTCACACCAACAACCATCAAGATCATTAACTTGCTACTTATTCTGACATACTCTTCCAGGGAAAGCCATTGCATCTTCCTTTCCAGGACTACTCTAGAATCATTGCTGCTTTATATTCAATTCAATTGTTCTAACATTCAATTTCTTTTCTATGTATCTTCATGGGATGATTACTCAAAGATTTATTACTCACTTAACTGCATTCCTCCAAGTGAACTTTTTGTAGATGAGACATGTAATGAACTGATGATAGGTGCCTTTCTTACTCAACATTCTTAATGGGGTTCATTGTTAATTCTAGCAGTATGATGCATTCTGTGATCATCCTTTAATGTGATGATATCTTCTTAGCTTACATGTTCATTACTGATGTTTCCTCTATCATCATGGTTGCTTGCTTCTTTTTCTCCTTCTATCAATCTGTCAGCTATTTAATACTTTAAATAATCTTCTTGATCTCATAGTTGTTCTTATTACATGGATCTCTTCTCAGACTGATTTCATGGGGTCTATTTATGAACTGCTCTCCCCATGGGATGTTGCTTCATATATATTATTGGATTGATTTTTGCTTTGCTTCCTAGAGCAGCTCCCCTGAGACTATGATGGATTTATTATTTTATTGATGTAACAGGCTCCCCCTTTCTCTTTTCCTTCCATAATTTATTGGGGTTCTTCATAATGTTTGTATTTCTTTTTGATTCATAGCTTTGTTTGATTTGATTAGATTCCATTCTATGTCTAGAGTTCTTTAGTGTATATGGAAAATTACAGTCCTTTTCTTTGTGACCAAGCTTGAGGCATACATAACATCTTATTTTACCAAGGTATGTTTGAGCTGATGTACAATACTTTTTTCCCCCTTTTGAATACATTTTACATTCAACAGATTTATGTCCAAAATTATTGCATGCATAACAATAGCCATGGAAATTATTTGTGTACCTGGTGAAAGATTTTCCTTTCCATTTTCTTGCTTGAGGGATTATTTGCTTTTGCTGCATCCTTTGCTGGTTGGACTAGATTGGCTTTGTCTTACAATATGTTGCATTATGTCCTTGTTTGTGGCAGGAAAAACAAGTGGTATTTCCCATAGGAGGAAAGAACCTTCTTTGACTTCTTCCAAATTTATTCAATTCACCCTCATAAGTGTATGGGCATTTTTCAGTTGACTGTTTCATCCCCTCATTCTCTGTCTTTCCATGTTGCTGCTTGATTCTATTTGTTTCTCTGCAACTCATGTTCTTGCTGGTTTCTGCTTCTGTAGGAATTTTTTGAGCTGCTTCATTATCCTTTACAGCTTTTACAAAGATGATATTCCTTTTATCTTCAATCTTGGACTTGCTGGTTTCCCCTTCATATCCTATCCCAGCCTTTATGTGAGGTGACATTTGAGCATTGAGAATTTGATCCAACTGTCCAGAGCTTTTCATTAGAGGTGTATTCATTAATAGTTCTCTTTGGAATTTTTCTAAGTTCTTTCTTAGGCTCACTACTTCTTCTTCCAATATTTCACATTCCTGACTTTTCTCTCTCATTTGTTGCAGCAGAGTGTCTTCTACTTTCTTTGCCCCTTCAAGCTGTGTCTTCAGACCAATAATTTCTTTCCTATCTTCATATTCTCTCTCATCACATATTTGTACCACTGTCTTAAGGTATTTGTTTTCCTTCTTGAATCTTTCTATTTCAGTCAGAGCAATGCCAAGTTTTCGTTTTTCTTCGGTTGTAATTTCTTCATGGTTCTTACTACCATTCACACTAGCAGGTACTTCATTTGATTGAACATTTTATTTTTGACATGAATTTTTATTCTTCTTAATTTTCTTCTCCTTCTTGACAATGCAATCCTCTGTGTCTACTCCGTGCATGAAATGCAGTCTTTCCCACATCTCTTTTGCAGAAGTTAAATCCATTATTAACTCAAGATCCTTGTTATGAAGGCTGTTGAATATCACACATTTTGGCTTGGCATTCCTATGTTGTTCTTGCACTGTGGGAGAGTCTGTGCAGTAACCATCACACACAAGCTTACATACCTCAGGTTCATAAGCCAATAATCCTGTTTTAACCTTATCTCTCCATTTAGGAAATATTTTTGCATTTAACACAGGTACATTTTGATAGTCCATGACTTAACCAAATCTCCTTCAAGCTATTAGGCTTGCACCAAAGGAACCTGCTCTAATACCAATTGTTGAACCTTTAGTTAAATTGAGAGGGGGGGGGTGAATCAGTTTAACACATTCATGGACTTTTAAAACTTTTCATTAAAACTTATTTACAGCTTCATTTCATGTTCAACTTAATATGTGAGTAATCTTAGAATGTGAGCAGCAAGTATTAATATAATGTAACAACAGACCTAATATGAGAGCATCAAGTATTAAGCAGATAAGATAAACCATATCAACACATACACATCATGAACAGAGACACCACATATAAGTGGAAACCCATAAAGGGAGAAAACCACATCTTATTATTGTTGTGATGAAAAGGAAAGTACCAACTCCCCCTCAACACTGATTTTATGTAGGCACCAACCTATAGGAGACTCCTACCTCAATTCTGCAAGCTACAACTTGCAAGGAAGCTCCAACTCCCATAAATTTTCTACAGGCACCAACCTACAGGAGGCTCCAACCTCAGTCAGCTACAATTGACGTTTAATCAAGCTACAACTTGATGTGGAAGCACCAACTCCCATCAATTTTATGCAGGCACCAACCTATAGGAGGCTCCAACCTTAGTCAGCTACAACTGACATCTATCAAGCTACAACTTGATAGGTAAGCTCCAACTTCCTTACTCTTTCAAAAGGAAAACACTTGCTAATTTACCTTGGATATCCGCTCTGTTCTGTACCATATTAACTATTGTGCATCAGACTTCATATCTGCCTTATATCATTTCTGCATCTTCTCAAATTCACTATCAGCTCCTCCTTCTTCTCTGCCTCACTGCTTCATTTCTGCATTCTCTTCACTCACTCTCTTCAACCTCTAACTCCTGTATGCATATCAAGTTGATATTATATATAGATTTCATCACATGACTCTTTACATTCCTCATGGAATTTGAAGTGAATAGTCCTGACTTTTTGCCTTCTTTCTTCTCATTTATTTTACCCACTCATTTAGAAAAATATAACAATATGCATTAATTTCAATATTACAATGGGATTTTTGTTTTCCTACTGGAGACTTTCCAATGCATCACAAAAATAAAAAATTAATTATAACATTTACATTCACATTTTCAGTTACACACTTCAATTTCACTCAGCTCCTTTTTTGGATTTTGGCTTTACTGGATTTGTCTTTTCTGTTATTGTTGAGTGACTGTTTTGTATACTTTGGTTCACCTCTGTGTCTATTCATCTGTTCACTGTAGTTGTGTGCACTAGCTACATATATAACTGCTTTTCAGGTTTTATTCTCAAATACATATGAATCTGGGCGATGTCTATACATTACCATCTCTATTCTCGGGCTACCTGCTTGCATTCTCTATACATATATGAGCTTAAAGTTAATGGTTGAAACTCGTATTACAATTTCAATTCATCTTTTTCCTTGTACTATTTTTCTGCCGCTGTCTCTCTCTCTTTCGTTCTCGCAGGCTCTTGTAGCAAACCCAATCTGTGAACTTTATAAAGCCCACTATATTAAATACCAGCATAGTATATATCAGCATATATATATGTTCCTCAACCAAATGTGAAGACCCATGTATTCACTTTAACATATGCCCAGCACGCACCATATTTAATATAGGTTTCGACTTTAGCATAATATATAAATATATCACCATGTATGCATATTCCCCAAGTCAATCATTAGAACTATTAAAAAATCCGTGGCTCTTATTTAGCGCCCAACATTATCATGGCAACGGTTTTATAACCTTTATAACATCATAATGTATTACATTCCCCACTTAAATATATAATTCTTACCTCTCGCTCATAACTATGACCTACCCCATACAAGGTTTAATCCCCGACCTTATAAAATATAAATCGAATATATTAATTTCAACCATACGTTAATTTTGGAGTTGGTACTCATATGAAATACCAACCTTGTGAGCATCAAACACAATTGTTAATGTAATGGTTTTGGGGTCCACAGTATTCAACATTAAACACATATAATTCCGACTTCACATAACAGTGCCTCCTCAATCAACGACTGCAAACTTTACTGTACACCATTCGATGATTCGACGATCATCGCGCAACCAAAGTGCAAGTCATTTAGTTCTCTAAGTTCAAATGAAGGAGCGGGTCCCAACGCTTAACTCTCCTTCTCATCCTACGGCTGAAAGCACATTGCCTTGCCCCGTGTGATCCGATGGATATCACTTGGTTTAGATGCACGAACAATAATGCGCGATGAGAGTGTTTTTCCAAAATCGCTCAGGGACACGTGTTCTCCAGTGTATGGAATCACTCCGAAATCTTGAATACCACTTTCTCAACAAAGGCGGTGCGATGAAAACCGGAAACCCGCCTTTACTGTTCATTAGTCAGAGCTCCGTCTTCCGAGTTCCACCTTCAGAGTTCTGCCCAACTTCCGCTCAAGGCTCCGTCAAGCACAGCTCCATTAATCTGTGCCGTCTCCCAACATTTCGAAAGAGGAAAAGTGACTCTGTGGCTCCACCATGATTCTCCAAACACTGAATTCACCTTCTTACAAAATAAATGTGTGTCAATCTATCTACGGGAAGCACAGGCTCAAGGGTTCTGGGAATACACTCCCACAGAGGATTTAACAACCCTCACGCAGACCTTTCTTGCTCACTCCAAGGTCAAGTCATTGTGATATTAATTCCAACATATTCAATTGCTTCTGGTTCGACCACTGGCATTCATCCTTGTTACAATTACTCAACAACACCGAATTCCTTCTTGTATGCAGGGCATTTCCATGACCCTTCACACACAGTTTCTCAAGGGCGAGAGGGATATTTTACAGTCCTCCCCTACATAGATGATGAGCACTTGCTATTAAACACATAAATATAGACCTAGCACAGAATTACTAATTCAACCAAGAACGCAAAATCCATACTAACTCTCAGAATTCAACTATTCCCCATGTAATTCGACCAAGAAGACATGAAGTCACACGTGGAACTTATAAAAAATTCTCCATAAACAAATATATATATATACAAGTGATCCATCTCAAAATTAATCACTTACAATTTCATGGTTGGCTAGATATTCAATATGAAGGCCACTACCCTCTAGTTTGGATGCTATTCAAACTCCTTACAAATTACAGATAATTTTACATAACTCCTTTAATGACCTCTACTGGTATGGTCTGTGCATAAGAGGTAACTTTCAACACTCTTTTCATACTTTCATAGACAATTTTAGTTGTCAATACATGTTTCATTTTTTCCACAGAACCTCGAATTTTCCTTCTATAATATGTTCCCACACTCAAAACCAGTTTCTCAAATCAAATACCTCTGCTCCTTGACTGATGCTTCTCCTTGCTCCTGAAGCTCCTCTGCTGCCTCTCCAGATCTCCAATCAACTAACCCTTCTAAAACTGCCTCTGCTTCATGTCTCCTACTCTCTTTGCCTTGTTGTTGTTTCAATTGCTCCTCCTTTTCCATCTCCTTTGCCATCAATGACAACATTTCCAACAGTCTCCCCCTTTGGCATTGATGGCAATACACTTCCTATGCTTTCGTTTTAAAACCCCCTTTTTTCTTTTCCTCCCCCTTTGACATCAATGACAAAGGGTTGCTCATTTCCTAGTTTTCTTTCTGCATTTCCTCTCTCTGAGTTATGTTTAGGCCCTCTTCTGTTGACTTTGTACCATGCTTCTCCAGACTGATGTAGAAAACTTGTTGAGAGAACACTTTGACGATTATTGAGCTTGAATATACACTATAAATTGATACAATTCAAATGCATAGACTTCTTTCACTTGTATAGAGCTAAAAGTGAAGATAATGACACTTATAGAACACATTGTACCATCTTTATCTAATCAGAGATGTATGATTGGATCAAAAACTAAAATGTTGAGAAGGCTTTAAATATACTTCTGTCTCTGTCTGATGTAGTGAGCTAATATATTTCTGTTGAGGAAGATTGTAGATGGAATATGTCTTCTTCTGCAATGCTCATCTTCAGTACCAAACCTATTCAATTATGATAATGATGCCAATATATCTTTTATTGTTGTGGTACACCTTTCCTGCCTGTTGGTGATGATATGAACTAGGATGCTGACAAGGATATTACTTTTAAAGATTGAGAGGTTCTTATTGTTGATGTGAACAAATGAATCACTCCAGAGCATACAGCTTATTGTGAGAATAGGAAATATATTTCAATATAAGAGACCAAATGACTTTCACTGCTTGCACACTGTACTTTCAAAACAAACCCTTCAATGTATTGGTCAGTCTCACTTATCAATCATGCAGTTTTATTTATGACATGAGGAGGTATGATGTTAATGATCAATCTCTCTTTAAAGGTGAATCACCAGCAAATCCCTTGTGCTGAAGAAGGATTTAGATGAATAAAAAAAAAAAACTTTTGAGCTTCAAATGGTAATCACAACTAGTCCTTTATGCTTCAGATACTTTGACTGTTCTATCAGGATGATCTTCCCCAGAAGCATATTGAATATGTTTAATTGAAAAGTTAGCAAACAGACTTCACGCAGTGTTATGAATGACCTTAAGAGAAGAGGCTCGATATGTATATGTACTGACTTCAGGAAGGCATCCAAAAAAAAATTGTTTCAATGCTCAATATCATGTTTCAAGAGTAAACAAAATTCTAATCATTTAGCTTTTCTACTGATCTTTTCAGGCTGAATGCAGAATCCAGATAACACTGGGAATACTACCTTGATGTAATTTTTCCATAATCCTTTGATCCTGAGGACTTGTACCATGCTGCTGCTCCACTGATAACACTTGATATTTTTTCAATAGGCATGCTACTTGTACCAAGTACCAATTGATATTACTTTGATAAAATATGCAGAGATTTCACTTTAGTTTTCACTTGAACTCATAGTTTCTACTATTGATCTTTTCACTATTCACACCAACAACCATCAAGATCATTAACTTGCTACTTATTCTGACATACTCTTCCAAGGAAAGCCATGGCATGTTCCTTTCCAGGACTGCTCTAGAATCATTGTTGCTTTATATTCAATTCAATTGTTCTAACATTCAAATCTTTAGGAAGACATCTTCAATTTCTTTTCTATGTATCTTCATGGGCTGATTACTCAAAGATTTATTACTCACTTAACTGCATTCCTCCAAGTGAAATTTTTGTAGATGAGAGATATAATGAACCGATGATAGGTGCCTTTCTTACTCAACATTCTTAATGGGGTTCATTGTTAATTCTAGTAGTATGATGCATTCTGTGATCATCCTTTAATGTGCTGATATCTTCTTAGCTTACATGTTCATTACTGATGTTTCCTCTATCATCATGGTTGCTTGCTTCTTTTTCTCCTTCTGTCAATCTGTCAGCTATTTAATACTTCAAATAATCTTCTTGATCTCATAATTGTTCTTATTACATGGAGCTCTTCTCAGACTACTTTCATGGGGTCTATTTATGAACTGCTCTCCCCCTGGGATGTTGCTTCATATATATTACTGGATGGATTTTTTCTTTGCTTCCTAGAGCATCTCCCCTGAGACTATGATGGATTTATTATTTTATTGATGTAACAGTCTCCCCTTTCTCTTTTCCTTCCATACTTTATTGGGGTTCTTCATAATGTTTGTATTTCTTTTTTATTCATAGCTTTGTTTGATTTGATTAGATTCCATTCTATGTCTAGAGTTCTATAGTGTATATGGAAAATTACAGTCCTTTGCTTTGTGACCAAGCTTGAGGCATACATAACATCTTATTTTACCAAGGTATGTTTGAGCTTATGTACAATACTTTGTTCCCCCTTTTGAATACATTTTACATTCAACATATTTATGTCCAAAATTATTGCATGCATAACAATAGCCATGGAAATGATTTGTGTACCTGGTGAAAGATTGTCCTTTCCATTTGCTTGCTTGAGGGATTCTTTTCTTTTTCTGCATCCTTTGCTGGTTGGAATGGATTAGCTTTGTCTTACAATATGCTGCATTATGTCCTTGTTTGTGGCAGGAAAAACAAGTGGTATTTCCCATATGAGGAAAGAACCTTCTTTGACTTCTTCCAAATTTGTTCAATTCACCCTCATAAGTGTATGGGCCTTTTTCAGTTGACTGTTTCATCCCCTCATTCTCTATCTTTTCATGTTGCTGCTTGATTCTATTTATTTCTCTGCAACTCATGTTCTTGCTGGTTTCTGCTTCTGTAGGAATTTTTTGAGTTGCTTCATTATCCTTTACAGCTTTTACAAAGATGATATTCCTTTTATCTTCAATCTTGGATTTACTGGTTTCCCCTTCATATCCTATCCCAGCCTTTATGTGAGCTGACCTTTGAGCATTGAGAATTTGATCCAACTGTCTAGAGCTTTTCATTAGAGGTGTATTCATTAATAGCTCTCTTTGGGATTTTTATAAGTTCTTTCTTAGGCTCACTACTTCTTCTTCCAATCTTTCACATTCCTGACTTTTCTCTCTCATTTGTTGTAGCAGAGTGTATTCTACTTTCTTTGCCCCTTCAAGCTGTGTCTTCAAACCAATAATTTCTTTCCTATCTTCATATTCTCTCTCATCACATATTTGTACCACTATCTTAAGGTCTTTGTTTTCCTTCTTGAATCTTTCTATTTCAGTCAGAGCAGTGTCAAGTTTGCCTTTTTCTTCAGCTGTACTTTCTTCATGGTTCTTACTACCATTCACACTAGCAGGTACTTCATTTGATTGAACATTTTCTTTTTGACATGAATTTTTATTCTTCTTTATTTTCTTCTCCTTCTTGAAAATGCAATCCTCTGTGTCTACTCCGTGCATGAAATGTAGTCTGTCCCAGATCTCTTTTGCAGAAGTTAAATCCATTATTAACTCAAGATCCTTGTTATGAAGGCTATTGAATATCAGACATTTTGGCTTGGCATTCCTATGTTGTTCTTGCACTGTGGGAGAGTCTGTGCAGTAACCATCACACACAAGCTTCCATACCTCAGGTTCATAAGCCAATAATCTTGTTTTAACCTTATCTCTCCATTCAGGAAAGATTTTTGCATTTAACACAGGTACATGACTTAACCAGATCTCCTTCAAGCTATTAGGCTTGCACCAAAGGAACCTGCTCTGATACCAATTGTTGAACCTTTAGTTAAACTAAGAGGGGGGGGTGAATTAGTTTAACACATTCATGGACTTTTAAAAATTTTCATTAAAACTTATTTACACCTTCATTTCATGTTCAACTTAGTGTGTGAGTAATCTTAGAATGTGAGCAGCTAGTATTAATATAATGTAACAGCAGACTTAATATGAGAGCAGCGAGTATTAAGCAGATGAGATAAGAGAAGCAAGTATTAAGAAGATGAGATAAACCATATCAACACATACACATCATGCACAGAGACACCATATATAAGTGGAAACCCATAAAGAGAAAAAACCACACATTATTATTGTTGTGATGAAAAGGCAAGCTCGAACTCCCTCTCAACACTGATTTTCTGTAGGCACCAACCTACAGGAGGCTCCTACCTCAATTCTGCAAGCTACAACTTGTAAGGAAGCTCCAACTCCCATCAATTTTCTGCAGGCACCAAACTACAGGAGGCTCCAACCTCAGTCATCTACAACTGACGTTTCATCAAGTTGCAACTTGATGTGGAAGCACCAACTCCCATCAATTTTCTGCAGGCACCAACCTACAGGAGGCTCCAACCTTAGTCAACTACAACTGACATCTATCAAGCTACAACTTGATAGGGAAGCTCCAACTTCCTTACTCTTTCAAAAGGAAAACACTTGTTGATTTACCTTGGATATCAGATCTGTTCTGTACCATATTCACTGATGTGCATCAGTCTTCATATGTGCCTTATATCATTTCTGCATCTTCTCATATTCACTATCAGCTCCTCCTTCTTCTCTTCTCAGCTCCTCCTTCTTCTCTGCCTCGCTGCTTCATTTCTACATTCTCTTCACTCACTCTCTTCAACCTCTAACTCCTGTATGCATATCAAGTTGATATTATATATAGAGTTCACCACATGACTGTTTACATTCCTCAGGGAATTTGAAGTGAATAGTCCTGACTTTTTGCCTTCTGTCTTCTCATTTCTTTTACCCGCTCGTTCAGAAAAATATAACAATATGCACTAATTTCAATATTAC